>OX439381.1:21262997-21794068 GCA_949319315.1 Zelleria hepariella
CTCTATCCATATTTATCTTGGACCTATAATAATCCATTGTATTAAAGATACCCTTCGGACCGCATCGTATAAAACGTTTCTTATGCTTAAGAGGATACACGGGTAGCCGCTGCTCCATACAAAAAATACAAAAAGGGAGACCTGTTTCCTCCCTGGATAATTATTTTAGAAAAAATATGTTTATGCCATTCAATTTATATGTACCTTTGCCATGTCCCTATGTTTTCCTACCTTTCCAGCCTCTTCTTCTCCTATTTGTTATACCTAATGCGCCAAATAAATTTAAAAAAAAGTGGCCAAAAAAAATGCGCCAAAGTCGTAGAAAAAAGTTGTTGCAAATCATATTTATCATATTTATATTCCACAGATTATACCCCTAGTAAGAGGCAGAGCCCTTGTCCAAAAGACGGTTGGTATTCTTCTGGGGCGTCTGCCGTCCAGTTGTCAGTCTTAAATTGGGCACTATGGAGTCACATAAAAAATGTCTTGCTACGGTTTCCTGTCGGTTTACGTCGAGGAGGTCCCTTGGTGGTGCCAGGAGTTCGCCCATGAAAAAAAAGGTTGAGAAATGCTTTGTTTTCCAGCGCAACGGAACCGTCGATCCTCACGTAGTGACCGTCATGAGAGGGATCAAGAACGTCATGGATGTCGGCCAAGTGGTCGCCCTAGGTAAGCTACTAGTGACTAGCTGCGTGCGACATACGATCCACGTACCATTGGTTTTTTAAGAGGAAACGCGGGTAGCCCCTGCTCCATACAAAAAGGGAGACCTGTTTCCTCCCTGGATAATTATTTTAGACAAAATATGTTTATGCCATTCAATTTATATGTACCTCTGCCATGTCCCTATGTTTGCCTTTTTTCTTATTTTAATTATTTAAATATATTTTATTAAAATAATTAAAATAATAAAAAAAGGAAAACCTATGGACATGTCAGAGGTACATATAAATTGAATGGCATACTTAAACATGTTTTTTTTTAAATAATTATCCAGGGAGGAAACAGGTCTCCCTTTTTGTATTTTTTGTATGAAGCAGCTGCTACCCGCGCACAGTGGTCGATTTGTACGATTTAGGCGGCCAAAACTATTTTATGCTTTATTTCAGTAATAAATACGACAACAAATGCTAATCTGGTATTTTAGAGTGAATATATATGTTTATCCCTATTCGTTTCATTGAAAGCGTATTTTTCTATACAAAAAAACATTTCTGTGAAAATATTTTTGTAAATAGCGCCAATGTTTTTAAATTTTCTTTAAATCTCCCTTTGGTGTAAAATATATATTTTGAGTTCATTTGAATTATCGAAATCGGCTTAGCAGTTTTTGATATTTGGGTTAAGAATTATCACAATTTGTTAAGTAAAAGACGGCCGTACATAAAAAAAATGTTTATTCTCTACAGTCTGCATGCCTATTTAAATTGAAAATAAAATATGGATGACAAAAAAATACAGTATACACTAAAATTAAATGGTCAACAGTTATTACCACATTATTATACTAAATGTTACTAACAATGTTAGGTACCGAATCATAAACAATAAGACAATATTTTATGAAAGTTTAACATACAAATTGTTATGTTACTCTATAAAAGACAATTCTTCCTCACCGTCACTTTCCATGCATTTATCACATGTGCCTTTTGTATTTGGCTCTGCAGTAAGCAAAAGCTCCAAAGTTTCCTGCAAAAATGGTTTTGATCGGATCTTCTTTTTTTTTCTCATTGAACTGATGAGTGGATCTGATGTCAAGAGTAACCTGTGATAAATATCAAGGTTACAGTCTTCGCGTGAAAACTTTCGAGCAAAGTTTAGACGGTATGAGCGAAAGTGCTTATTACGAGCTTCTGCAGCTTCCTCCGAAAGTTGACCAATAGGCACTAGAGAATTTTCTATAACTTTTCCACCATGTACCAAAATTGTATGCATGGTAGGAGTCATAGAATGCCAACCATATAACTCTACATACAGTTTTGCTGTCTCCATGGCGTATTCATCAAATTTCGGGACATCTATTTTGTGACCGCTTGATATGGCTTCCAAAATAACTTTAATTCTATAAATAAAATTAAAGTCTATTCCCGTTATTTCAGCAGCCAGATGTGGGTTTTCAAAAAATCTTCTACTAGTATTGCCGTCATTTGTGTTACCAAAATTACATTTTGGCATATCTACCAAGATACCTACTTCTTCTCTGAATCTTTGCTGAATCTCTTTTTTTTTTTTGTTCTAGCATCTTTTCTGCTTTGGTTCTTTTTTCACGGTATTTCCCAACGGGCAATTTATAAGCTAAATGTAAAATACTCTCGAATAATCGAATTCTGGCATGTAAAGTTGATAGGCCAAATTCAAGCGATTCTGGGTGAATTTCGTTTTTTTTACTTAAGTCATTAAAGTTTTTTGAAGTGGCTCCGCATATGTAGCATCTACTCGTTGATTTGGTGTCAGTCGCCGCATTGCAAACTTTGCCGTCCACCATGGTCATTTTAAGACTGTGGCTAACCGAGAATTTTTGCCCATTCAGTTCCAATTCCGTGGCTTTTAGGGACTTCACACTGTCCCGAACGTAATTTATTTCATCTTTTGTAATGTCTGTAGACTCTTTTATAAATCTGAATCGTATCGGGCGGCAATATCGTGGTGAAGAAGGAGTCGGGTTTTGCCAAACCATTTTTGTTTTGTCGTCGCCGCAAACAATTTGTAGAGGCACGAATGAGCTCAAAAATATATTTGCATCCGAGTCGGCGTCATTCATTAACTTTTGTTTGTATTGAGCTTGTTGTGAACCATCACAACCCCATTTGCAGATAATCTGCAAGGAATTTCTCTCAGTTTCTGTAAGAGTCATTAGTACTTCTTCGAGGAAAATTGATAATCGCGTGACGGTGTGATCTAACAAAGATTGTAGATCACTTTCAGCACAGGAAGCGGTCACTCGTAGCGTCTCTTTGGGTGGGTAACATTCCTGTTTAGCCTTCAACACTAATTCGTAGCACGGGTAAAAGCTTCTGTTGGTTGCTCGCACAATTTCATATTGACTTCGTGTCAAATCAGCGTCCACGCACATTCGCAGTGCCTCCCGAGGCGTAAGGGGATCTTGTGCCTTTGATTTGGAATGTCTTTTTTTACATTCGTTTGCGGCTGCAGGCGAATTTGTAATATCTTTTAGGACTTGCGAGGCGTTTCTTTTTCCTTCTTTTTGTAAAATTACTTGCGCTGCGTGAACTATCACTTCTTTGCCCACAGAGGAGCGAACTTCTTCTGTTTTCCTCCTTTTAGTTCTTTCACTACATTCACTGAATGTTTTGCTAGGTCGTCCTGACTTATTATGCGTTTTTATGGGCATCTCGAACGTTCCTGCTAACCATGCATCATTGCTTATAAGAAAATTTTCTAGCGTGTTGCGTGCTTTGGACCATCTCTTTTTTATTTCTGTTTTAAAATATGAAAATTTATGATTTATATACTTTTTGTCTTCGTCGGAGTCCCCGTAAGACACTAACAAATAATTTTGTAAGTATTCCAATTTGTCGTTTATTGATGGAGAGTTTTCCTCAATCATCTTATCAAAAAGATATCTGCGAGTTACTACCTCCATGCCCGAGTAACTTGATGAACCTAGAACAACGAAAAGGAATTTTAACGCAAAAGAAACAAAAAAGGAATTTTTCTCACTTTCTGCCTAAGTTAATGAATTATTATTTTTCTCGCGAAGTGGTCAAAGGTGGTGGCTATTTTTTTTGTGGTTATCTGCTCAAAGAGCTATACTATTAGAAACCATAAGGAATTTAACTCGGACGGTCTCGGAAGTACAACATTTTTACTATTGAAAATAAAAAAATGATAATATTTTTTATGAAAAAGGGCGATCTTTGATACGTTGTAACTGCACTAAATATTGATATTCCTTATCTTAATTTAAATTATATTTGAAGGAGCTTACCTGAATTTTCGACTTCCATCACTTTCACTTGTAACTGAATAATATCCAATGAAATATTCACTTTAGAATATCGGTTGCGCTAAGAGTGTCGAGAACGAACGCGTACAGCTTGCGCGACGATCAAGTTCCGACTACCTGTGGGGGCGCGCACGCAGTTCTAGGAACTGGGGAGGGGTGGGGTTTGGGCAGTCGGGGTGTCTATTTTTCCGGGAATCAATTAGTTTTGTTATAAGTTAACTTTGAGAAATGGACTTTTGGCCGCCTAAATCGTACAAATCGACCACTGTGCCGCGTTTCGTCTTAACCCCGACATAAAAAGAGCGGTGTTATAAGTTTGAACGCTATGTGTTTCTGTGATGTGTATGTATGTATGTCTGTCTGTAGCACCGTTTTAAATGGGTGGACCAATTTGGATGCGTTTTTTTTATATTTGAAAGCAGACATGTTTTATCCAAATCGGTTCAGCTGTTTAAGGTAATTTGAAGCTAAAATGTCGGGGGTACTTTAAATTTTGTAGTTATGTACTGTTTATACAAGGTGTTACAAAAGATCCTAACCCTTTTTACAGGGTAATAGCGACAGTGATAGGAATAACAACCAATTTTTTTTTTGTCTATGACGTTCCGTTGATTTTTAAATTAATAAAATGTAAACGTTGTGACGGGAGAGAAGTATTTTTTAAATATTGTTTTCATTGACTTTCACAATGTTTTAACAACTCAAATCTATGCAAATGTACCTACACACACAAACATATTAAAAAATTTGAGCTAATACCAAAAACAAAAAAGTTATAAAAAAAATTCAATATTGAGGTTATAACATAAAAATTGTTATTTTCAACTTTTTTTACAGAAATGTCATCCTGTTGACCAGTAGGTTACACCCTGTAAAAAGAGTTAGGTACTTTTGTAACACGTTGTATTCTCTGCAACAAAGACGCCATTATTTTTTTAATTATTCGTTTTATCGAAGAAAGTGACTACCAAAGTTGAATATTGGAAGAGTATTCGCCGGTTTTAGTCCCATACATTTTTATTCACTTTTTCATTTAATTTTATTTTAATGTAGAAATTGTTGTTGTAGGTAATTCATAACTTACTTATAGAGATAGAGCCCAAACATTGCTGTCTTCAATTAAAGAGTACAGAGCAGCTACCACGAGTGCGAAAAAGCTGTGCCGGACGTCTGCCGGACGTCTGTCATGTATCCTAATACTAAGTAGTAAGGTTGTTTATCCAACTTATAGCTTTCAGTGACAGTGACATTAAGCACTCGTGGTAGCTGCTCTGTTTACTACCACACAATATCCCGTAAAACTTCAGTGCTGAATGAAGATATAATCTACGTCTTTTCTCTCAGACGGCAAGCCGCAGATGGACATTTGGAAGGACCACTGCAACGAGTACCAAGGCACCGACGGAACCGTGTTCCCTCCATTCCTGACGGAGAATGACAGGTTGCAGTCTTTCTCTGGTGATTTATGCAGGTAAGTCAAATATTTATACCTACAACGTTTTACAAAATATCCACTCTTTAACTTGTTCTTCTTGGCGTTACTCTCCACTAATGGAGGTTGGCCGTCAGCTCTTCTTAAGCTTTTCTGTTTTTTGCCACGCGAAATAGATGTTCGTCACTGGCTATCTCTGTCTATAACTCTTTTAACAGGGTGTAACCTACGGGTCAACAGGATGTCAATTCCGTAAACTTTATTTTATAACCTAAAAATTAAAAAAAAATCATAACCTGTTTTGTTTTTGGTATTAGCTAAAATATAAAAATATGTTTGTGTGTGTGTAGTTCCATTTTCATAGCCCTGAGTTGTTAAAACATTGTGAAAGTCAATGAAAACATTATTTAAAAAAAATCTTTTCTCCCTCCACATTTTATTATTTTTAAAATCAACGGAACGTCATCAAAAAAAGTCGTCGTCGTCGGAAGCAAAAAAAAGTTAGGTTGTGATCCCTATCACTTAATAGTTAGGTGCTATTAGTTAGGATCTTTTGTAACCACAGACTTTTAAGTTTGTGTTTATAACACTTGTATATTCTCTACATAGGATAAAACATCGCTTTAAGCGTCTGTTTGTTTATGTATGTATGTGTGTATGTTTGTGTGTTTATCTGTTTCCTCGCAGAGTCTAAACTACTCGGCCGATTTCAACAAATGGGGAGTCGTTGGATTTGTCTTAATCACCCATATAACATAGGATACTTTAGTGTTGAAAAAAAACAAGATGGCGGCTGTGCTGCGCCCTAAAGTGGTGGACCTAAAAATAAAAATTATTGGATATCATCGTCATGGGTATCAAATGAAAGGGCTTTTAAAGACCTTTTCAAAAATTTATAACACATGTAGCGTCAACATAACAAATATAACAAAAAATACCAAAATGTGTTTTTTTTCCCTTCGTGGTTCTATTCTGGATGATCGTCCAAAACGACTTACAAAAAAGCTCAAAAAAAAATTGAAGTTAAAAACTAAAACCCGACTACTAAAAGGCTTAAAACAAGATCTGCTTATCCTTATAATAGACTCATAGATAAAATTAATCGTAGTCGGAGGACACCACATTCGCGTTTGATATACCGATGGCCTCCGACTATACGATTAATTTGATCTATGAGTCTATTATAAGGATAAGCAGATCTTGTTTTAAGCCCTTTAGTAGGTAGTCGGGTTTTAGTTTTTTTTCACGGAAGGTTTACGAAACGCGCAACCGCATCGTTACAAAAAGTCGCCGTGGACGAGGGCTCTAAATTGCCACCTAGTGATAGGTTAATAAAATTAAAACTTAATTATTTATAATCAACTTTTTACGGGCTTTGTCATACTTTGTAGCTTCTGTTTGTGTTCGGGAAAATAAAATTACGGGCCACTCTTCAACATTGTTAACAACATTCATATCTCCAATCTTGAGCTTAATAAAAGGTCAAGGATACGGAGGGTAGAGAGAAGAATGTAGGTAGGTAAATAATACAAAGCGTTACGAGGAGAGATAGAACAGACAACAATAATACAAGGTGTTTCAAAAGGTCGTAACTCTTTCTGCGAGTGTTCATAACCTTGTCGATGGAATGAAATTTCTGCAGAAAAAGCTTTAAAAAATTATACGTTGGAACATAAAATATTTAAAAAAAAAACAACATTTGTATTGCGTTGCGTCGGATAGATAAGGCAAATATTAATTTCAGAAACTTTGTGAAACTTTAAGCAACAAAATTTTAAAAATGCTGTCTTCCACCACAGTGCTCACATTTTATTAATTTAAAATCAACTAAACGCAAAATTAAAAAAATGGGATACGCAAGTAATCCGGGTGCTATTAACCTGTAAAAAGAGTTAGTATCTTTTATAACACGTGGCACAATGAAACATTATTTACTGGATCGCCAAAAATAGCACTGAGAACAAATAAGACGAATGCAAAAGCGAGCGAGGGAGTGAACCGCGCTGATCCCGTTTCACCCCTTCCTTAGAGCACAACATCTCATAAAGAACATAAAATATTAAGCCGGCTCCACTCACGCCCGTTCAACCCCTTGAAGTCGTGGCTGGAAAAGTACAAAGAAACTTCATAGTACCTATAGGTAGGTATAGGTAATCTTATGAGGTAGTGGCCAACCCAGTAGGCCATTTCATTAAACTACAATCCCACCCAAAACATTAAAAATGTGAAAATTTTGGAGCCAAGTTCATTGCGTGGTTATTGATTTCACCGACAAAAGAATTGAGATCTAAATGGGTGCCAAGTTTTTAGGTAATCCTGAAATTGACTTGTTAAATTTCAACAGTCGAATTAATTACACAAACCAGAAAATTTAGAATAAATAGAACCTCAAGAAATGATGCGGCTAGTTTTAACATATATATTGTTTTATGTATTTGCCTGCAAAAACTAGCCGCGTCATATCTTGAGGTTCTATTTATTCTAAATTTTCTGGTTTGTGTAATTAATTCGACTGTTGAAATTTAACAAGTCAATTTCAGGATTACCTAAAAACTTGGCACCCATTTAGATCTCAATTCTTTTGTCGGTGAAATCAATAACCACGCAATGA
This sequence comes from Zelleria hepariella, assembly GCA_949319315.1. Lineage (NCBI taxonomy): Eukaryota > Metazoa > Arthropoda > Insecta > Lepidoptera > Yponomeutidae > Zelleria > Zelleria hepariella. Next base: position 21,271,011 of record OX439381.1, read on the forward strand.
ACTTGGCTCCAAAATTTTCACATTTTTAATGTTTTGGGTGGGATATCAAAGCTTTTTGTAAAGAAATAAATATTATTAAAATTAATCGGGGCGGTATAACCTTCGCAGGCGGTTGTATTTTAATTAAGAACTTTCTTGTTCCTTAACTTGACTAGGATCTAGAATCTAGATTTATGAGATGCACAACGTCTAGTGATTTTTCTCTAGATAGTGCAATGTAAGCCTGACCTCTGCTAATAGTTGGAGAGCTGGTGACCAATCGAGATATTTTTTCGTACAAGGCTGGGAGTTAGTAGGCTGATAGAGTAGACTTCGCTGAGCCTGGGAAAAATATTTTTTTGGTCCGGTCGCGGTTGAAAGTTAGATTTTTCCGACTTTGAAAGTTTAAATGTATGGGTTGAGTCATTTCTTTTTTGTCTACAAGGCTGGGAGTTTTTAGGCTGCCTTTTTAGTCTCCGCTGATCACGAAATCACTATTTATTACTAGCCAAACGCGGTAGAAATATTGTTTTTTATAACCTAGAAAGTGTGAATTTTTGGGTTATAAAAATCAAACTTTCAACCACGCTTGGCCAAAAAAACAAATATTTTCTTGTTCAACAGAGTCTCAACCACTAACCTAGAAGTTTCTAGCCTTGTACGTCAAAAAAAATATACTGAACCCATACATTTAAACTTTCAAAGTCGAAAAAATCTAACTTTCAACCGCGACCGGACCAAAAAAATATTTTTCCCAGACTCAGCGAAGTCTACTCTATCAGCCTACTAACTCCAAGCCTTGTACGAAAAAATATCTCGATTGGTCACCAGCTCTCTAACTATAAAGCTAGTTCTAATATTATGTAGAGAAGACCGGTGTCAAGACTTCTTGTGATTTGTGAATAGTAATAGCATATTATGCTTAGCAAATAGGGAATTGTTACCGGTGAACATGTACATTATTTAGTATCTGAAACGTGGTCTTGATACGTTCTAGCTCATAGCTAGTAAATTATGATTAAATCCAATAGTAATTTTACGAGCATTCTTGTTACTATCGACGTCCCATTATTTGTTTCTATTATTCATATGGAGCCTTAAGATATCTCAAGTTACAACCTATTTCTACACACTTATTAATAACAACAACAATGTACAATACAATACAATACAATAAGTTTATTTACCAAAAAGAAAAATACAATACAAAGTGATCAATAATTATTTACAAATGTGGGTACTCCAATAAAGAATGCGTTCACACAATGAACCGATTAGCCGATGGTCTCCGCACTAGGCGAACCTGTATCGCAGGGACCGTTGCTTTTTGCAGATTGCCATGAACGCTGTTTCGGCCATAAGAGGTAGCGGATTTGTGGTTGACTACTGGGTGATTACTAACCAGGAATAGTGGTTAGTGGTTTGTATAAAAACCGTGCAAAAAAATAAGATAAAATAAAATGTGTAATAGGTATTAAGGCAAGTAATAATTATTATAAGTTTAACATATTATGTTGTGTTTGTTTGATGCATTTGTGTATCTGTCAGTGAGTGTGGGGATGTATGTATGGGGTGTGTAGGTGTGAATCATGTTTGTCATTTCAGGTGGTTTGCGGTAGGAATTCCTCTGTCTTGTCGTAGTCTAGACTTAAGAGGTATTTATGGATTGCGGACTTAGCTTCTCTAAGTGTTACATCTCTCAGGTGGCAGGGTTTCTTTATTCACTTTTAATGATTCGCGATATTTAAACATTATTGTATTCGAAACATATCCGCCGATACTGTGAGTGTTGTGTGCCGGCCAACTGCAAATCACAATAGTGATGTGAGGGTAGTTTCCCAACTGTCACCACAATAATTAAAACACTCTCCGCTCCAGTCTACCCGCGACCACGGCAGCTGTAACGCGGCCGAAACGTCGGGATAAATAAGGTAATTAATTTGCCTAAAAACCAATCGCGATTCGACCCGTTTCGAATACAATAGGGTTTCTTTATTTTATTGTATACTAGTTGTGCCCGCGACTTCGTATGCGTTTTTACACATTTGACATTTAATTTACATTCGACTGTGGAGGAAAAGTCAAACCCCCGACCAAAAAAGAGGGGTGTTATAAGTTTGACAGCTTTGTGAGTGTGTCTGTATAAGTGTTTATGACGGTGTGTCTGTCTGTGGCACCGTAGCTGAATGGGTGAACGATTTGGAAGTTTTAGGTTTATTTTTTTATTTGAAAGCAGGTTTTCTAGCGAATGATCTTAGTTATGTTTTGTCAAAATTGGTTCAGCTATTTATTACATATGCTTATTCGAAGCTAAAATGTCGGGAGCATTTTAATAGTTATTATTTCTTAACTTTCGGTAGCAGGGCTCAAAAGAAAGCAATAGAATAAAAACCCTAACCTAAACAATACATTTATAAATTTAATAATAAATATATATTGTTTACATTAAGGTATCGCCCGTGATAAGATACCAGGAAGCTTAGCATAAGAATTGCTTAGGAAGTAAAAGGGTTTATATGTATCTCCCTCGACGTAGAGTGGGATAGATAAAGTTATAAGTCCATAGATAAGGTCTTACTCATTCTCATGCTAAGCCAGCAAGTAAAGCATACGACTAATAACTCTGTCTATCCAGCTCAACGGTAAACAATAGTTATTTGTTATGCAAGAATGCAAAATTATTGTTTGCGGCGAGTGCTTGTATTGAATACCGAGCGGTGTTAAAAGACCGCCAACAAAGTGGGAGACCACATACAGGGTGTTAAAAGACCGCCAACAAAGCGGGAAACCATGTATTGTCCTCATCATAAGGAACATTTTTGCCCAAGGAACTATGCCTGGGAAATCAACGGTTTCCGAGATAATGAGGTTCAAAGTCGGATTTTTCAAAACTTTTTTTTTGCAGAAATTTATTCAGTATCTAGTTCTTAATAATCCCCTGAAGCTCTGCAGCCCTCTCGCTCGCACTTTTCAACATTTTAATTGATTGTAAGAGAATGATTACACTTTGGACGATAAAATATAGTTGCAGACATAGATAATAAAGCTATCGACATGTGGACACACTTTTGATTTCATATTCCTACTAATAAAAAAATATCACAGAACTTCGGTTAAAAGTAGTAGTTCAGTAATATTTATTTTTAAACTATAAATGTGAAATTTAAAGTATGTCTACATGTCGATAGCTTTATTATCTATGTCTGCAACTATATTTTATCGTCCAAAGTTGAATCATTCTCTTACAATAAATTAAAATGTTGAAAAGTGCGAGCGAGAGGGCTGCAGAGCTTCAGGGGATTCTTAACATAAATTTTCAAGAAGCCATATCAAAATTATGAATATTTCTTACAAAAAACGACGTTAAAGTTGCAACCCGCAATGTATTCTAAACATCGGCACTTCAAGCTTAAGTAACATAATCTGATACCTACGCTTGCGCAATATGACTTTTGTGCGTTACACGTCCATTGCGTGAAAAAATATTTTTCAAAATTATAACATAATAAACCAAAAGTACTTTGTTTTGGTGTCTAGTGGCTTTCGGGTCTGTTGGCGGTCTTTTAACACCCTGTATAGTCCTCATCATAATGAACATTTTTGCCCAAGAAACTATGTCTAGGAAATCAACGGTTTCCGAGATAATGAGGTTCCAAGTCGGATTTTTTTTTCCGGAAATTAATCTTTTTTTTTCGGAAATGTGTTCAGTATCACGTTATTAACATATCTTCTCAAGAAGCTATATCAAAATTATGAATATTTTTTACATAAAACGAAGTTAAAATTGCAACCCGCAATGTATTCTGAACATTGGATAGCCTAGATTGTGCCCAGAACCAGGACTTATCACGGTCCTAAATTTGACTGAAAACTATTCAGCGGTATTCGCGTGATGAGGTAACACACAGACAGACAGACAGACAGACAGACAGACAGACAGACAGACAGACATAGACCGATTTTTTTGCATTTTTGTATTCAGTATAGTTTACTTAGTAACCCCTGCTAGTTTTTTTCTAAAAATATTCAATGTACAGAATTGACTTCGGTAGAGTTTTATTATAAGTATAGATATAGATATGTGGGAAGAGAATCTGACCATTTCTTTGAGCGAATTTTGTGTTATAGGAGTAGGTAGGGGCTCTATATACACGCTTTGAGACTATGAGAGACAAATTCGGAGAACACAAAATGTTTTTAATGTAATAACAAGACACCATTAATACAAAATAAATAGAACTTCTCCTTACAAACGCACTCGTTTAGCCGCACACACCCAGCCTCATTCCGTTCCGCGTAAGCACACGCCCCGCCTACCTAACACACACATAGCCGCATTCTGAGGTGTTCTAAGGTGTACATAGAGCGGTTTCATTAATTCAAGTCATGATTTCATTAATTCAAGTTGTGACCTGTGTTTTCCATTTAAATAACTTATTGTCTTTTTTTCATGACACAACTCCTACTTACTTAAATTAAGTTAGTAAACTAAAACAACGAATGAACGAAGGTGGCTATATTTTACTTAGTCAGCCTAGATCACAAGAAAGACCAGCCAATACTCCACACGTATTGGCTTGTCTTTCCTGTGATCTAGGCTGACTAAGCTGTCAGGATGGTATAGTGTTGGGCAAGCCTACTCCGTCTAAAAATGTCCCAGGCACTACGGCGCCGAGTGGACACTTCACCTATCTAGTGTGAGTGAAGGTGCCTCTGGTCGCTGTATAAATCTTCTCATTACGAAGTTGCAAAGACTTGCCTGCCAAATAGTTACACTATCTCACTCGGTGCGATTTGCTATTAGAGTTTTGACAGGCGAAGTTTTAATAAAAATTGACTAATTCGCAAATATTTCAAATCGTAAAAAATCACACTTTTCGGACTTTTTCCTTTGGTTACATACAATTACCAAGCTGAGTGCCAATTTTCAACTTTCTAGGTCATCTGGAAGTGGCTTTTAGTTTTTTTCTATATGTAAGTGTTAAAAATGCCGATTTTTTGACATTAATATCTCAATAACCATTACATTTGTATTTATGAAATTTGACACTGTAGTTCATCTCAGGGGTCTCAATCAATGAGCCAAATTTCATGTGTTTATGTAAAATAGATAAAGAGTTATGAAGGGGTAAAAAGTTCGTCCAAATGGTTCGGGTAAATAGACACACGGTGCGTTCGCCAGTTTTTCTTGAGAACTTGGCTTGACACGCTACCGCGTGTCTAGATTCATAGTTTATTATGACAATTCTATGTACAGTCGACCACACGATAGGATATCCCTTTTTGTGTTCGATTGGCGCCCTTATGCCTCGCGCGGTAAGATCTGCCATGGGGTATCTGTGACTGTGGCCTACCGTACATTGAGCACTCGGTTAGTATAACCCGTGCCATTAAAGAAACGATATATAAATGGCGGACACTCTCGCGCCCTCTCGCTTTAATCATATCTCCGTCTATACTCACACGTAACGTTAGCAAAGTCATTTTAGGCAGTCCTGATTGGTCACCTACGGTTGGCTAATAAAACACGCCAAAATACGTTCGCCTCCTATAATTGATTTTGTAATGTTTGTCGAGTTATTTCAATATTGTAGTTTACGTTAAATGTGGTTATTCGTTGAGGTTTCTATTATTTACTACGTTTTAATATTTTTGATCTTATTTTCATAAAGATTGTTGTTTAATCACAAACCCAACGTAGAACAATTACCTAATCAATAAAGAAAGCATCGTAAAACAATATTTCCTAACCAAAAATGTTAGAAAGTTTTAGGTATGAACCAAATCGTATTTTCGTAACCTCTTTTTCAGACCTTACCATAGGTACCCGCCGCCATTTTCATATCGTTTCTCTATTGGCACGGCTTATAACCTAACCTTTTTTCTAACCTTTCTAATGCCCAATCGGCTGCGCAGTGTTGGTAAATTTAATTGTCATCATAATAATATATGGATTGTATTTTTATGAAATGGCGCACTGGTGTCAGAGTTTTTAGGCCACCCAAAGTATAATGAACCTGCAAAAGTACACACGACAGCACGTGAGAGAGTACATTTTTGTTGTAAAGTCTCCCGTAACGTAACCGAGTAGAGTGTGAGTGTATGTATGTCAAGCTTGAGTAGCTGTCAGCATAATAATAGACACTAGCTTGAGCTTGACCATGACATTAGCCAAAGTCTCAAGTCTGTGATTTTGTTTTCTGAGTTCACCTACTTGAGCTCGAGCTTGAGATGAAGACGCTTAGAAGGCATTCGCTTAGAACGCTGAGCCGTGTCCACTCTAATGGTTTGGACGCACGCCAGATTTCGAAAATTACTTTAAATAAAATAGACAAACGGCAAAATACGACTAAATACGTAAACTTAAGTAGGTACCTTCCTAGGTCCTAGCTACAGAAAGATGGTCCCTCACTTCAGTCTACAATAAACAAATTATGTCTTCAAACGCTGTTTTTGGAATAGAAGCTCTAGACAGAGAGAGGAGTAAAGGAATAAAATGAGTTGCCCTATTTTTATTATTTCAGCGGATGATCCCCCAAAGGGAAATTACCTACCTATCTATTGTTTGCCACGCAAATAGTATCCTTGTGCCCAAGTTTGTTTTAAAATTATTACTTTATGTTACATTTGACCGCAAAAACAAGAGCTATGCTGCAGAAGGGCTACAATTGTTGTCATTTATTACAAAAATAACAGGATGAAATAAAGTTAGTTGCGGTCGCCCCAGTGATGTTAATGATAACAACCGGAAAGGCGCGTATTTCCGCGCGGCTTCCACAGAGGTGCGTTTTAACGTTTTTGCGTCAGACTCACGTTTTCACGTTTTTGCCTTTGTGAAAAGTCAGGCACTTTTCACAAAGGTGCGTTTTTGCGAGTTTGCGGGCTCCGACGACCGATGCGAGGGCAATATACCTAGACGGGCGGGTTTTCTTTCTCGTAGAATGACAGCTAACGGCATTTCGAGAAACTATTTTCCACAACAAGTTTTTTAAATAGATTAATGTGACCCCGCTATGACAAATATTGTAGACAATTTAATGAAGATTATTCATGTCATTGACAGTTTTCTTTTATCTCTAAGGGTGGCATTACGAGTAATTATAGTCGTCATCTCAAGCCCACGCTCACGACTCTTAATCATAATGCCACCCTAATAGTTTCAGAATAAAATTGAAAAATCCGCAGGTCGGGACAAGTTTTGGGTAAAAACAGAGGGAGGGGGGATGGCTTGACACCGGGCAAAATCGTGTTCAGTAGGGTCGATAGGCAATCAGTATAAAAAAAACCTGGTGTCAAATAGTTTCTCCAAATGCCGTTAACCATTGAAAGGAGAAGGAATTTGAGATTTTTTTCTTCAATTTAAAAGATTAGGTCGCGTTTTGGCGTTATTTATATGCATAAATGCATGTTTGCGTCAGATTCGCGTTTTTGCATTTCATCCACAGGCGTGATTTATCGTTTTGCGTTTTCCTTTAAAAAACGCTAGAACGAGTCTCTGTGGTGAGCCTTATTCGAAAGAGGAACTGGCGATGACATCCTTTGATTAGCCGATCATGGAAGTCCATTTTAAACGATAAAATTGAGTAGATACTTGAGTGATAAAATAGGAATAAAAAACATCTCCTCAGTCCGCAGCAGATACGATAAAATTATACGGATTAGATATAGGGTAGAGGCACCTAAAGTCAGCCACCCCCCAGTAGTCGGCCATTGCGGGTTTAAAGTTCAATAACTAGTGTAGTTTTTAACATATAGCTTTATCTGTATTTTTCTATGGTTCATTGATTAATTAACGATACCTGTAATATTTTGTTATGTTTTTACTTATTTGTGTTTATTAAAAAACACAACAAAAAAACACGTTTTAATAACTTGCGACAAAGAATCACGGTCCGCCATCTTTTTTTTTTGGTAGATAAGGGAGTCTCAAATCTTTAAGATTTTATCTGTGTTTTGTACTGTGGTATGCCATGTTTTCTTTTATTCTCATTCTTTAATTAGTTGTTGACCTCTTGATAACTTAAATAAACCCTTATTTGTGATATCAATTTTAAAAAAACAGGGGGCTGTCTATTGGGGTCAGAAATTTCATACGAATTCCAGAAGTCAGCCCCCCGGCCAACTTATGGAATTTCTCTAAATTTCACGTAAGCAGCCTAAATTGACAGGTTACACCTAACTTTTTCTTCTGTATAGAGTTCACAAAGCATTGAGAATATTATTTTGGAAACAACCCAATACTCGGCCACCAAAAAATTGCCTATTAGGTGGCCGACTTTTGGACTTAGTCTCGGACAAATTTTGTCAACCCAGAAGTCGGCCAAAAGCAATTGCATTTTCATATCTAATATGGTGCGGCCGACCACTGGCTACCTCATGGCCGACTTTAGGTGATAGGCGGCCGAGTACTAGAGAAATGGGTATTTTTTTATTTAACGCTAATTTTCTCCTTCGCAGTATGAATTGGAAGAATAATCGTTTTATTTACTGAAACCTAAGTACCTAACTGGAGCTTCAATTAATATTGGTTAAGCCTTCTAAAACCTCCAACAACAGAAATAATGGACTTTGAAGTTGCACATTTCACTAAGTGGCCGACTACTGGTTTCTTTACCCTAATATTGTAATTGAAACTCCACAGCTTAGAATGACCAGTGTGCTAATTCGGAAGGCAAAGTTTTTTGTTCGTAAGTCCCTTATTGGCTTAATCTTATCTTTAGACAATATTGAGAAACTAACTTTAATATTTTTTATTTTGGTTCAGTAGTTTGGATTTTACAACGTTTCAAAGATACGGTTTTATGATGTCACGCGACGGTCTGCATACTGTTGGCGGTCATCGGTACAAAACATTTTAGCGCATAAAAACAAAACTACTGACTGGACCAAAATAAAAAATATTTAAATTAGTTTCTCAATATTGTTTAAAGATAAGATTAAGCCAATAACGGACTTTCGAACAAAAAACTTTGCCTTCCGAATTATGTAAAAAAACGCACGTTATCACACAATGGACGGGAAACAAAGAAAAATCATAGTACGCAAGTTTTGGCATAAACTTCGCCATCTTGCTTTATTTTAATGCGTAAAGCGAAATGACACTACTGAGATCTGTTTTTTTTTATTTTTTTTTTGTTTATTAACAAAAATGATCCCTAAAATCTGTTCACACTCCACAGGTCCTTCAAGCCGTGGTACCAGAAGAAAAGCTTCTACCGAGGGATAAAAACCAACCGCTACATCGCCAACATCGGTGACTTCAACAACGATCCGGAGCTGAAATGCTTTTGTGACGAGATATGCCCCCCCAAAGGCCTCATGGATCTAACGAAGTGCCTCAAAGCGCCCATGTATGCCTCGATGCCGCATTTCCTGGATAGTGACCCGAAGTTATTGGAGAACGTTAAAGGATTGAATCCGGACGTGAATGAGCACGGAATCGAAATCGATTTCGAACCGGTATGTGGGCTTTTAGATCGGACGACACGATACTACTTTTTTGGTGACGAGACTGAAATATGTAAAATCGTCATAACATAAATGGATGGCACACATAAACAGGTACAATTTCCTATATTGAAAATAGCTTCAAAAAAACACATTCTATTCAATTGCCTCTTTTATAGATGAAAAATCTTTTAAGGTGGGTTTATCGGGAAAACAGACAGTGCGCAGTTTTAGGTTGCAGCCTGCTAACAGCACGGACACACCGCCCGGAGTTCTGCGTTCCGCGTTCAGAGTTTTGCGTTCCGCGTTCTTTCTAATGTATGGGGTTGCTTGGAACCGTTCACACTGAAGCTGTCAGAACGGATAGTTCTCGTGAAGCAAATCTGAGAACTCTGAACGCGGAACGCGAAACTCCGGGGCAGTGTGTCCGGCGTACCTAACATAACTGAGTAGAGTTCATGGGTGTAAAGGTCGCCTGGTTATCGACTGTGCTCCTATTTAATTTTATCGATTTAAAGTCGGTCTCGTGTCGGCCGATGTGAAAACCCTCTTAGGTTACAATTTGCGCTCAAATGAGTGTTTTCGTTTTGTATTTAATTTTCATTTGTTTAAAAAAATACGTCGGGGCCTTTGTTTAAATTCCATTTTATAAATAAATTCGTGGATGAAGTTCAAATCAGTGTCGGTAGGTAGGTAGGTCAATCGGATAAAGATCGAGTTACACCACTCAAATTAGTGTAAGTAACTTTGTTTTTTTTGTGTGAAGTTCTGAGAATCTTATACTTCTTATTATTATTAACTCATATCATAATTATGAATTATATATTATATAGCTTCCAGTACCATCGAAACGAACGGCTTAAAATGTCCTAATTTCTGCGTCGTAGAAAACTGTACATACAAGTGATTCAAAAATTGTTTCCACTTGGGAAAACCTAATGGATATTGGGTCTTATGAAAGTTATAAAGTACCTTTTTGTGGTGGTATTTGCTCTAAAGACCAGTGTTTATAATTGAATAGAGTCTCTAGTTTTGTGAATAACTAAATAAGGTTATGAATACCTAATTTCCAAAACTTTGCCCGAAGATTATGAATAACTTTCGACAACTTTGGCTTGAACTTCGATACAATTTGCATTGAAATCTGATTAAGTTTTTCGTAAATATTCAATAATAAGTTTTGCTTTCCTTAGGCCTGAATTATACAGAAAAGGCGTAAGGTGAAGGCGCGGCGCAGGCATCTTGCCGCTTCAAAACATTTAAATACAAAATGTATGCAGGCGACACGTTGTGAATTATACTGAAGCGGCGTGGCGCAGCCATGCCGTTTCGTCGCCTGTTCCGCGTCGCTATAACCCGTGTCATTAAAGAAAACATTTAGGATGGACTTCAAAACACTCGCCTTCTCGCTCTAATTAATACAGTCAAAGCGAGACAACGCTAGGTTTTTAACTCCGTCCTAAATGTTTTCTTTAATGACACGGGTTATAGCAGGCGCGACCGGAGAGGCGCGCAAGCGGCACGCCGTTTGTTATACAGTAGGAGCAGAAAATACGTGACGATAGTGAATTTTATGTACACACGACAGCACGACAGAGTGTACTAAAAAAAAAGTAAGGCCTTTGCGTCTACGTAATGAGATGATTTATCCAGCGTCCAGTGGCACCTTCATTCACACTAGATGGGTGAAGAGGCCACTCGGCGCTGCAGTGCTTGGGACATTGTTTTAGATGGAGTAGGCTTGCCCAGCACCTATACTATGCTGACAGCTTAGTCGGCCTAGCCCTCAGGAAAGACAAGTCAATACGTGTGGAGCCAACTAAGCCGCGGGTTTCCTCACGATGTTTTCCTTCACAGTTAGCGAGTGGTATTGCTACTACAAATTCACAAATGTACGTAACTTTGAAATTAAACAAACTCATCCCAGTATGTATCGGAGAGAAATAGGATAAAGTCACATATACTATCACAATAAATTCAGCCTGTATAATGACTCGTTGTGGCGTCTCTTCGCCTTTTTGATATAATTTAAATCGCTTCCGTGCCTTATCTGCTCCACGCCTGCTCTGCGCCTGCGCCGCGCCTTACGCCTTACGCCGTTTCTTTATAATTCACGCCTAAAATGGGTTTTTAACCCCCGACCAAAAAAGAGGGGTGTATTTGGGGTCATACGTGTGGTTCATTAAACTTATCAATACCAGGAACTTTTACTTGCATGGGGTCAACAGCGAAATCTCTAAACATCGTTAAGCTTTTCCATACTAGTAAGTAAAGTAAGTAAAAGTAAAAATATTTTATTGCTACCAACCAAGAAATATGCGATTACAATGTATTATCCTTGTACATTACTACCTTGTACTACCTACTACATCGTGTTATTGCAGTTGATTGCAATTACAAATAAATGCTTTTTACTTTACTTTTTACATCCAATGTATGGAGCAGGTTTCCTTTCGAGACTTCGCATTTGGCTATTTACTAAAAGTTGCTTTTATTGAATAGTTTAACGACATCCTCAAGTAAGACAGGACAATATGTAACACCCTGTATAAATCTTTGTAGATATCTGGCACGCCGATGGTAGCGAAGCAAAGGATCCAATTCAACATGAAACTACTGAGAACTGAGAAGCTGGATCTCTTTAAAGACCTTCCTGACACCATTGTACCGCTGTTTTGGATTGAAGAGGTATGTAACGTTGCAAACAGCACTGGGGGTTAATTCTCGGGAATCTCGCATTCGACACATCTCGAAGGACAAATCTCTTATTGCGGCAAATGTCACATCTCCTATTCTCACGAAATTATCCTGGACATAAGACACGACATTTCCCTTTTTACCCGACTACGCGAAGCAAAAAGGAGGGTTATGATTTTAGCAGCGTATGTATGTATGTATGTATGTGGGTATGTATGTTTGGGTGTTCATCTGTTCCCTCGCAGAGCCTAAACTACTCGGCCGATTTCAACAAATGAGGTGTCGTTGGATTCGTCTTAATCACCCAGGTAACATAGGATAGTTTAATTTTGAAAAAAATCAAGATGGCGGCTGTGCTGCGCCTTAAAGTGGTGGACCTAAAAATAAAAATTATCGGATACCATCGTCATGGGTATCAAATGAAAGGGCTTTAAAAGACCTTTTCAAAAATGTAAAACACATGTAGCGTCAACATAACAAATAAAACAAAAAATTCCAAAATGTGTTTTTTTTTGCCCTTCTTGGTTCTATTCTGGGTGATCGTCCAAAATTACTTACTAAAAAGCGCAAAAAAAAATAGAAGTTAAAAACTAAAACCCGACTACTAAAAGGCTTAAAACAAGACCTGTTTATCCTTAAAATAGACTCATAGATAATTAATCGTAGTCGGAGGACACCACATTCGCATTTGATAAACCGATGGCCTCCGACTACGATTAATTATCTATGAGTCTATTTTAAGGATAAACAGGTCTTGTTTTAAGCATTTTAGTAGTCGGGTTTTAGTTTTTAACTTCTATTTTTTTGGCGACTTAGGTCTATCGACCGACATGACTCGGGACTCGGGACTCGGGAGCAGTCGAGATCGAAATAACATGACATATTTCCTTGTGTCGAATGCAAGATTCCCGAGAATTTGTCCGCAGGTATGTTCTGTTAAAATTCTGAAATCTCATAAAATCTCCCATACTTACTGAAATATATTTTTAAGAATCGGACCCATAATAATCTTGCAATAGTCTATCTTGTTTATCTCTTTAAAGGGTGAATTCGATAGGTGAACCGAAACATACCTAAAAAACCGGGCAATTGCGAGTCGGACTTGCGCACTGAGGGTTCCTTACAATTTAAAAAATCTGGTTGTACGGACCCGTGCGTGAGTCCAACTCGCACTTGGCCGTTTTTTATTATCATACGAGTACCAAGTTTGATGCTATTTGTATTTGAATTTTTTGCGATAGAGCAAAAAGTATAACAGACAGGACGATACTTACCCATTTGCTTAGTGAATTTCTCAACTCAGAAACCGGGCCTAAGCCCTGTCTGTGGGTAGGACAGACAGTCAGACAGCAGAGGAATAGGGTTCTATTTGACACCCTTCGGGTACAGAAGCCTAAAAACATGGCAAACAAATATTAGCAGTTCCATACTTTTAATTGTACCTTTATGTATGTATTGAACAGCTAATAAATGCTTAATATTTTTTTTTAAAGGTAAGTAAAATTGTTTTTTTTAGCCTAGTTAGAAGTAAACAAGTAGCCTGAAAGAATAAACAAGCTAAGAGGTGGTAACTATCAGCCACATGTGCCGTCCACTGTAGGTACCTGTGTGACAATTGGAAACATGTGCATTTTTTCCATTGCATCGCACTTAGCATTAAAGATTAGTGGTGATTACCGGAAGGTCTAGGTTATGGGAAAACCGCCATGTGGGAGGATAAACACTATTTCAGTGCCATTTCTTTCTAATATAAAAGGTTATGTTACATCACAACTTGTTATGAAGGTGATCCAGCTTACATGTCACCTTGAGAATGTAATTTCTAGTTAGGTCACCGAAATAATCGTTCAGTCAGTGAAAGAGTAGTGGCGAGCCAGCGAGACTGGTTGAGCGCAATAAAATTATAGGTGGCAATAGGAACAATGTTAGACAAAGGTACCTATAGGGCATCTACAGGAGGTATTATTTGCCAAAAAGTAGGTAATGAATGGCTGACCTGACACTCCGGTGCTTTAGCACAACTTTTGCACAACCCTTATTTAAAGAAGTTAAACTAGCGCCACCGTAAAAAAAAATATAGTACCTACCTAGCTTATTTTATAGTAGGTATGGTATTTTTGAAATTAAGACCAATTCAAATCCCAGTCCTGGTAGTAGGTATCTATTTTAGGGCCTAGAAGGATTATTTTTAGGACCTAGAGCCAAAAACTTAGGACGAGTGTCAAAAAACGGCCGTAAGTACGGTCGGCCACAGTCACAGATACCCCATGGCAGCTCTTATCGCGCGCGGCATAAGGGCGCCAATCGAACAAAAAGGGGTATCCTAGCGTGTGGCTACTACAGGGTGCACTCTAAGTCGATAGCGGAACTTTAAGTAGGCTCTCTACTGATCATTACAAACAACTTGTACTAGGTGGCGAATAAAATGGAGCGAAAAAATATCAGCTGTTCCATACAAAAGGTCGACTCAGTACTGCACCAAATGTATGAAAACGCTGTTTTTCTTTTCGCTCCATTTTTTTCGCCACCTAGTACAAGTTGTTTGTAGTGATCAGTAGACAGCCTACGAAAAGTTTCGCTATCGATTTAGAGTGCACCCTGTATTTATTTTTTGGTTATAACTAGTTTGAGTATGAAGCCTCCTAATGATCCCTCTTCCCCGTGTTATTTCCAGGGTCTCTCCCTGAACAAGACGTTTGTGAGCATGCTCAAGAATCAGCTGTTCATTCCGAAGCGGGCGGTCGGCGTCATCAAGTGGCTGCTGATCGCGTTCGGAGGTCTGGGCGTCGCTGGGAGTGCCATTTATCACTTCAAAGGTAATAAACATCATCATCATCATCATCATCATCATCACCCACTGCTAAGAAAAGGTAAATGTGGAGGTTGGCCATCAAGATCTCCATATTATTTTCTATTTCTTGCCAAGTAAAACAGTTATTCCACGCTAAGAGCATTCATCCATTCTATGGCCCGCGTTTCATATATTTCATAAATATTTTATTATGACAATTCGATGTTCATTGATAGGTCGGTTTGTAAACAAATCTTTTTTGTAACCTCATGTCAAATCGACTACGCAATCTATATCGAATTGTCATAATAAAATATTTATGTCAGTTATATGAAACGTGCACCGATGTCTCTGAGTCACGACTTTCTTGTTTTACCAACATGTCTCTTCCAATTTTTCTATTAAATCACGGTTTTACTCACTAGTAATTTGTCCGTGTAGCCGACTAGTTTCGGTTCTCATTCGGAGACCTTACTCATGGAGAACCAGACTGCCCTCTCTCCAAAACTAGTCGGCTTACTAGTGAATAAAACCGTGATTTAATATAAAAATGTGCAGTGCTCACGAAAGTTTAAGTGTAAAATTAAGTGTCATTGTCAAAATCATTGAACGTCGAGAAGGCGATGTCTTGTATGAAGAGATCGTACTGCCCAACTGAACTGAACAATCGTCAGTCTTATGAGCATGCAGTATAGCTTCCCAACTCCGGTTTGGAGACGACCTTTATCACAATATCTACCTAAGTATCTCGAGAAAGGTTAAGTACCACTCGAACCCATGTGAGGGCAAAAGGTTGCCAGTTCAACAATGGCAAATATTTGTCATAAATATTTAGAGGCCCACTTATGGATAGGGATATTATGCCGAAAGGTGAACTTTTCGTTTGTTTGCGTTATCGTCAAAGCCTTAGTTTTAGGTTTATAATCCACCAAAGAGTATCAAAAACCACCAAAAGGATTTCATGTAAAAAATGTTGCCAAGACGAGACCATAGGTACACCTCGCACTGTCAAAAAGCCATCAGTGCCTCTAGCCACTCGACCGCCGAGCGTCAAAACACTCAAAAATAGCCCTTATTGAAATAAACAATCTTTTTTTGACATTTAAAAAAACGGTTATTTTTACTGCGGACGGCGAGCAGAACGGTGGATATTTTAGAGAACACCGGGGCAGGGGGTCTACCGGCTAAGACGAAGCCGATTACCATTGGCGAAAATCGAAGTTCCCAGTAAATTTTTCATAAATCGAACTTCGATTTTCGCCAATGGTAATCGGCTTTGTCTTAGCCGGTAGACCCCCAGATCTCATTGAGAGCCAAGCTTCTAGCTCTACACGCCCTAAATCTACAAGCCCTAACTTCACAAACTCTATACCTTTCAAAATATGTGGCCTGGCTTGGCTTGGCTTGTAGAAAAGTAATGAACAGTGAATACATTTTTCACCTTACGCCCATAAGACTATGGCGAAATGGTAGGAAACCTATCGCATGATGTAAAATTCCCTTGACAGCAAGAAACCTAGAAATAAATTCGGCAATTTCCAATAAGTTTGCTAAGTCCAGTTCAATACACAATCCTAATGTCAACTGATTGAGATAATACACACAAAGCGGCCCCCTGATCAATGACATTCCAAACAAATGTCATTGCCCCTGATAGAATAGAATACGTTTCACGTAACAATACCCTTGAGTTGAACGATAATAGTCCCTGTCGCATTGTAATAAAAAAAAAAAAATCGTTCATTCACTGCGCCATCGGATGCAATGTCGAAAAAATTCTCGTAGACTAATAAAATTATTAATCCCTAATTAAGCGGATTGGCTACGGTGCTCACGCCCATACCGTCTACAAAGGGGAAAAATGTTTAGCTATCCCTTAATATTATCCGATTTCAATGATTTTGGTGCCAATCGTTTCTTCAGATTACCTATAAATTATTCATGTTTTTTTTTTAATTCATAAAAGGAAAGAGTATCTTTTGATCAATAGTTTATTTCAAACAAAGAAAACGTATAAGCATAGACCATAATAATAATTTTCAGAAATGTAATTTTGTAATTCAGTATTTTATTCAGTACTTCAGTAATTTAGGGTGGCATTAATAGTCGTCAGCTCAAGCTCAAGTAGAGCTCAAGTAGGTGATCTCAGAAAACAAAATCAATCGAGCTGGCATGTAATAAGGCTGGAAGATAGCAGCGTGGCGGGAAACTCAAAATTTTCACAGTTTTTTACATTGTGTAGCTAAACTGAGCTATTTTTTTCAGCGATTTTTCCTTCGCGGAAATAACAAAGTATTCTTTTCATTATTGTAAACAACAGAACAACAATAATTCAGCCGATTATGTGTTCTGGTCTACGACAAGTTTTTTGGGCAGTGCCACTGCTTCGTAGACTTATAATTCGTATTGAATTATTGTTGTTCTGTTGTTTACAATAATGAAAATAATACTATGTTATTGCCGCGAACGAAAAATCGCTGAAAAAAAATAGCTCAGTTTAGCTACAAAATGTAGAAAACTGTGAAAATTTTGAATTTCCCGCCACGCTGCTATCGTCCCACCTTAATAGACACTAGCTTGAGCTTGACATTGACAATAGCCAAGGTAGCAAGTCAGTATTTTTTTTTCTGAGATCACCTACTTAAGCTTGAGTTCGAGCTGACGACTATTAATGTCACCCTTAGTCAACGAATCCCTAAGTAACACCGTCCTTTCTCTGTCCTCAAAGCCAAAACTCTTCAACAGACCGCATAATGAATTTCGCCACTTCCCCCGGCTCGGCCAAGGTCACCAAGGTCAACCCTGAAGATGTGGAGCGTAAGGACATCAGCATGATCGGGAATCCCTCCGAGCCAGCCAAGATCCAGATGTAATGGTCTGCCGCACGGCTCCTGAGGCTTGGCGAAGCTTGGAGCCGTATGTTGGTGTCTGGGCGTGGTGGTGTGGTGATGTGGTGGTTGGGTTATGGTTTTAGAGCCTTCAGGAGGCGTAATTAGGTCGAATTTAAATATCGTAAAACGGTGATTAGAAATGGAGCATGGATACAAGAGAACATAAAATTACTGTCGACCAACCAATTGTGGACAATCAGTTAGAATATACCTACAGGGCAATTTTTAAATAGCTTTTAACCTTATAGACACCCCAACTTCTAAATGTGATTTCCAACAACTTTTGTTATTTGGTAAAAGCTCATTTTTTTTCATAAAAAAAAATTTTCAAACATTTTTTTTTTTTCTTAGAGTAACATATAGGAGCAGGAGCGGCTAGAAAGGTGATTGATAGTATAGGGGCACGAAAGCGCGCCGCACAGGCAGCGCTGGAATGGTAGAAAACTTTAATAATTTCGGAAAGACGTAGAACAAAAGTTGTCGGAAATCGCATTTCGAAGTTGACGTGTCTGAGGTTAATAGCTATTTAAAAATTGCCCTAAACCAGTCATAAACCAGTCTACGGTTGTATTTCTATTTATTCATACTCTGCTTTCTATTCTTCCCGTTTTACCCCGGTACCTTTAGTTAGAGTAAGCAGAAACTTTAATCGAAATTATATTGTATTGTAGCGTTTTACTTCTTCGCGTGCCGTCGGATGTTGGCGATCAGTGTGTGCTTAGTAGTCTGCACGGGAAAATATACATTATTTACTAGCTTTTGCTCGCGACTTCGTCCGCGTGGACTACAGAAAAATTATACGTGTTTTACTTTGCTCCTAAGTGTAAAAGCGTGATAATATGTAGCCTATGTGTTATTCTGGTATCTAAGCTGTCTCCATTCCAAATTTCAGCCAAATCCGTCCAGCCGTTTCAGCGTGAAAGAAAGCGTAACAAACACACTCACTCATAAACTTTCGCATTTATAATAGGTATTAGTGGGACGGGATTTAGACAAGGGCTATTTTCCCGCAAAGCATCCAGTTTTGATGAATAACGACTGAGCCTTTTTTTTTACTGATGCCATTTTGGTTATTTTGTCATTCGAAACAATTATCGAAAAATAATTGGAACGATCTTTTAAAAACGTTACGATACGATTTTGAAAGAAGTGGGTGCTCACCCTACTGCTCGCTTAGCATACACCTGTTGTCTGTACTGCTATAGGTACAGATGAAAAAACAGTGAGAGATGTCACATCCATGTAGATGATAATACGAGTACATCAGGGTTATTGGAGACCTATTCCCGTTAGGAGGTTATAAAAAGGACCATTTTCAACCGATTTCACCCCATATTGCCCAGTCCCAAATTTTACAGTGGTATTTTTTCGCAAAATGCCAACTACGCTTCTGCGCTACTTTTTAACCCTGAATGAACAAAAAAACGTATTTTTTTAACTTTTTTACTGGATCTAGTATGTAAATAGGTACTATAACCAATAATATCTAATCATAAAATAGCTAAAACATTAGCACGCTTAGGATTTTTCATTTTATTTTTTTCATAATTTTCGTTTTTTTTATGGGGTTTAATTGATTGGGAATAGTCTCCTTTGTAACATCTTAACGGGAAAAGGTCGAATTTCCAACAACCCTGTCAATGACATTTGAACCCTGTAAAGCGCTCATGCTAAGCTAATGGGAAAGGCTCTAATCAACAAATTTCAGTTTCCCGGGTCCTTTCTGACCCTGACTTTCTCGTCCGTATCTCGAGGTGTAATTTCGGCGTCGAGTCGTCGACCAAAGATTTTCTCAAGCGTGCATGCTAAAGGGGCTGGCTGGGGCAGGTAGGTAAGTGCTTTGAAAGTCATAGGAGCAGACGCGCGATAATTTAACGACCTTAGTATGCGTAATTTTGCCTAGATTATCTAGGTACTAATAGTTTAAGTAATAAAGTTTGAGTAAAAGCATCTAACTAGATTTTTTTTTTGTAGAGACGCTTTAGAAATGCATGAAAAATATTTTTTTTGTTTTGTTAGTGTTTGAAAGTAATCTCCTTATTAGGCTTTAAAGTATAATTTAATATAAAAAATGTTAAGATATAATAGGGAAATGTTCAAGAGGTACTATTAGCTTGGTTTAATTTGACCATGTAGAGTATTTGTAGAGCACAGTGTGCTTATTATGTAAAGAAAAAAAAAACACAGAGTTGTTAGTCCTCAAAACTGGTTTAATTGCGGCAAAATAGCTCTTATCGAAATAAGCAATCCTTCTTCCGACAAATAATACGTTTTATTTGTCGAAAAAAGTATTTTAATTATTATTTTCTCGCAATTAAACTGGTTTTGAGGGCTAAAAAAGCGGGTTTTTTTTGCACGATAAGCACACAGTTCAGTTATTCAATGTTTTGTCTATCGAAATTGTACTCTAGAGGTACTTACTTTCACTAAATTGCTTGTCTAGTCTTTAGCAACGAGCAAATGCTTTTCTAACTTTACGTTGATGCTCGCTCGAATGATTTCGAATCTATTAATACTTAATATTAATAGGTAGGTACTTAGTTCAATAAAGTATTTTGACAAACACAGATTGTTATTCAATTTTGGAAATTAGGAGCGATACTGTTTTTCAGCCTGAGGTAGTCTCCGGACGACGTTCATGGTCATGAGTTCATGACTCATCATGAAACAGCCTTCGGGTTGCATTCAAACAGTTTGACCGTAAATCGCAATCATGTCCAAAAGTTGTGCAAGTAAAGAATATAAAAGTGAATTTAATCTTCTTTGAAACTCCTCAAAGGCGGGCGTGTGTTTTAAACTTCGTCCATATTTTCAGGCTTAGGTACCTATCTGCGGCTTATCTGGGCTGGGCCTACTGGCGTGCCTTAAATAGGTTACCTATCTTCTACGCTTTTAGCAAAAAGCGAACACATAAATCCTCAATCCTGGACTACCTACGATCAACATACAGGTTCAAATTAGGTAATCTTACAAAAGACTGCAAGTCCGTTTAAAAACATGTCAATTCGAGTGCACCCTGTAGTATGCACCATAAAAGTGACTTTTCTCCCTTTGACACTGACTAAAGCCGCATTTTCACGCTCTCAGGCCCGGTTTCTGAATTGAGAAATTCGCTAAGCAAATGGGTAAGAAAGTATCGTCCTGTCTCTGCAGATTTCTCACAAAAGAGCGTGACAGAACGATGGTTAAGTATTTGCTTAGCAAAATTCTCAATTCAGAAACCGGGCCTTAGTACACAGTACAGTAATAGATAGTAGGCACAATAAAGATTATTCTATTCTTTTCTATTCTGTGATGAAATGAGCCATAGTCATTTCAGTGAGGTTCCGATTAACCATTTAAGTGACGTGACCTAGCGCTGTAATAAAAACAACCAATCACAATCACAAGCATTAGTTTAATTTAGTGTACTAAGACCGTGAAGACGCGGTTTAATTTGACATGTAATGGAGCCGCGGGTAAGAGCTGGTTTCTCGATTAAAATTCCAGGAACAGAACGGCCATTAGGATCCCAAGTAAATAGACCCCAACTTCTGTAATTTTCTTTATTACCTTACTAGCTAAAGAAAAATAATCTTACGTTACGAACCGAGTATTTACAATTAATGTACAATTTCCCACCCTGCAAAATATCACCATTCCTTATCTCTTAATGGTAACTTTGTCATTGGTAAAAAGTCATTACTGGAAGCTCGTATAGTATAGATCTTGCAAGTCACGAATGCGACTGAGCCATAGTTGTGTGTGTTCGTATACATGTACTGTGCGATAGTGTGCGCGCTTTGTGTGGGGTCACAATATCGAATAGAAAGTATCGATACTGGTAGTCATGAGTAGTATCGAAAAAAAAGTATCGTACCCAAAAAAGTATCGAGACAAAAGTATTGATACTTTAAGGATCGAGTACTTTTCCTAAGGCCGTCAGGACGTCAATATCAGTCAGTAAAGTAAAGTTAGTTTAGCTAGAATATGAAAAAAATGGTACATAAATTTTATACAATAATAATAAAAAACAACTGTAAATCCACAATTAGTTCATTTATTACTATAGGAACACATTGAGTATCCCATTCCTCCTCCGTACAATCGCTTAAAAGTTTAAGTTTATCGAGACGTTTTCTGTGCTGAAGCTGTGGTGGTCTAGAGAACAGTGGACTCTGAAGCGAAAGGCCCTAGGTTCGATTCCCGGGCGTGTATTTTTTAATTTCAAAGTTCACTAATGTACTTAACATTAGTGAATTTGTAGTAGCAATACCACTCGCTAACGGTGAAGGAAAAACATCGTGAGAAAACCTTTATTGACGTCCTGACCGCCTTAGAAAAAGTACTCGATACTTGAAGTATCAATACTTTTGTCTCGATACTTTTATGAGTACGATACTTTTTTTTTTCGATACTACTCATGAGTACAGTATCGATACTTTCTATTCGATATTGTGTCCCCACCCACACAAAGCACACACACTATCGCAAAGTGCATGTATACGAACACACACAACTATGGCTCAGTCGCATTCGTGACTTGCAAGATCTGTAATAGGAAGCGTCTTACGAAGGGCAATCCTCCGCTTTCCTTGAAGTGAAAACTCGTCAGTCAGAAACTCAATTTCCATCTGAACAAATAACTTTTCCTAAAGTTTGATACGAGTATCTAACTTACTAAATCATGATTAGAGGAACCTAATATACTTTTCAGAATTTTGGGGTCGTACGTAGGTATGTAATATCAAACTTTACAAAGAAATATTTTTGTTCAGATGGCTGGTTTGACGCCCTAGAAAGTCTTATACTCCTCTTCCGCGACTCTTTAAATAGCTGTAAAAAATCTCTACTTATAGTTTCTTTTTTGCACTCCCATGGTCTATTAGTTTCTTCGAATGCTTAAACAAGCTGTGTTTAATTGTCTTCGAAGTCTTGATCGGTCGGCTCCTGACGAACCTTACTGCGTACACCATAAGGGTCACAACCGCGGCAATGAACGCTAAAAGATACACGAATACATCTAGTAAATGATACTGGAAGTAGTTCAGATCTTTAGCTGGTGACTGCAAGTGGTATGCACCCTTGTGTCTTATGACGTATTCCGTCCAGTAGACTGCTCTCTCTAAAGGCGTCTCTTTTTGGTCTCTCAGGAGGATCTGACGTTTCATAACCTCTGTTCTGTATTTGGGTTCTTCTATGACCTCTTTGATAGCCTTATACAGCTTCTCCGACGTCAGATCTTTCAGCTCTAGCTTGTTGGCGTATCCATCGACTTCTGCTTTGGCGGCGTTGGAGTCATGGTCGCAGAAGACTGGCATGGTGACGACTGGTACTCCGTGGTAGACCGTCTCATACATGCTGAGGAGTCCGCCGTGCGTGACGAAGGCCCTGATCTTCGGGTGGCCTGAAGAAGACGATATTTCAGGCGTTAGATAGTGGTATAGGAAAGACATAGAGGGACTGTTGTGGAAAACTTCGTAAAAACAGAAAAGTGGTTGTCCTTGAATCACTGATTGGCGAGAAATTAATATAGTCCTGAAATTAATATTATTTCATAATCCGCTTTACCTAAGGGATGTGGTAAAGGTTAATAGGTAAGTTAGTAGTTTACAAAATCTCTAAAGTAAAATAGTTATTTCATCTGGGAGTGAACTAAACTACCCAGGTAATTCTGTCAAGATACTGTTCTAGTTATACCGTTTGTACGGTGGGCCACAGTCACAGATACCCCATGGCAGCTCTTACCGCGCGCGGCATAAGGGCGTCAATCGAACAAAAAGAGGTATCCTAGCGTGTAGCCAACTGAACATACCAATTTCTCGTTAGAATTTAAACTTTAATATTCTTAACGTAGGTATAAAGTTTAATTACGTCTAATTAGATCATCCTTTTAATAGAACACTTTGGTTTTAGATTTGATCGCTTCCTCTGTGTTCCTTTGAACGTTTCCACTTGCTCCTACTCGGTTAGATGCATGCATAGGTAGGTACACACGACAGCACGTCGACCTTTACACGCTAGCACTCTACCCGGTTGCATTACTGGCGACTTTACAACAAAATTTGTCTACTCTGACGTGCTGTCGTGTGTACACACGACAGCACGTCGACCCTTACACGCTAGCACTCTACTCGGTTACGTTACGGGCGACTTTACAACAAGAGTGTACACTGTGACTTGTTGTCGTGTGTACCTACCTATTGGCTCGTGTAGATCATTTTTCTTACATAAAAAAAATGTTTCCGTACAATGCATGTACCTAATGGTGGGTAATAGTCATTCTCATGTTAGCTAACTGCACCGTTATATGACAGGCTTCCCTAATGTTACATACTGAGTAATACCATAGTTATTACGTCATATAAAATAGATATCAATATAGTTAAGTAGTGAGTGTGGTATAATAGGTACTTAGTATCTTTCTTATGATCCCAAAAGTGCAGCTGGCTTATTAGCATGATCGTCCATGGACCTATGTCGGTACGGCTTTAGGTATAGGCTAAAAGAGTGGGTCAGAGCATTGTATCGAGATTTTATTGTAAGTTGATAAATTTCGCTCGGGATAGGACTTGAACCCGCAACCTCTTGCATACCGCGCGGTGCTCTACCAATTGAGCTACCGAGCCTAGTAACTGTCGATGCGAATTTCTTCAACTGGTCTCGTCTAATGTACGCGGGGCACCAGCTGGTGTGAAGAGTTTGAACTACTCTACACCACCTGCAGAGCGCCTGCGCGGTACGCAAGAGGTAGCGGGTCCAAGTTCTGTCCCGAGCGAATTTGTTCAACTTATAATAAATCTTTAAAATGTCCCCAAGCACGTGTTAGTGCTTTGGAAAAAGCATATTTTTTATTGAGAGCTATCTAGTCTAGCTCGAAACGGCGGCCTTGCTGGGCATGCACATAGAGTCATAGAATCACATAGAGTGCACATAGCGTCTGCCTGCAAGCCTAGTACCTATACGCCAGAAACCAATTCGGAAGGCAAAGTTTTTTGTTGGAAAGTCCGTTATTGGCTTAATCTTATCTTTAGACAATATTGAGAAACTAATTTCAATATTTTTTATTTTGGTTCAGTAGTTTGCATTTTACAACGTTTCAAAGATACGGTTTTATGACGTCACGCGACGGTCTGCATACTGTTGGCGATCATAGGAACAAAACATTTTAGCGCATAAAAACAAAACTACTGGACCAAAATAAAAAATATTGAAATTAGTTTCTCAATATTGTCTAAAGATAAGATTAAGCCAATAACGGACTTTCGAACAAAAAACTTTGCCTTCCGAATTCAAATATTCATTCAGACGCAAGCAGACACGGAAAAAACAAGTCCCATCTGCTTTAATGCTATTATTTCTCGTTTCATTCGTGTCCTCGTCTTACTAACTTAGAAGATCAAATAAACATTGGTTTCTTTAATTGTTGTAATTAAAAAAACTGTAGAAATACACTCTCGTCGGCTTCGATGCCACTTTTGTCTCGCATCAAAAACGGTGACATGCACGTTCGTTGCCATGGATATCTCACCTAGTAGATCCTGCTGCGGCAGCCACCTCCTCAGCATCACATTGGGCGGCACCTCGGTCATGTTGCCCTCGGTCTCATACTTCCACAGCACTCGCTGCGGAAGCCTGCCGAGTGCTCGCGCGAACATGCGGTGCGCCGAAGCGGGCATGCTCGCCGTCCGGACGGAGGAACCCATCGAGACGTAGATGAAACCGGCCTCGCCGGCGCCCGAGATCCAGTCCTCGAGTTCCTGCGGGTGGGAAAGGGTTAAGTTAAGAGTAAGACTATACTTAAATCCATAAATCCGGAGTATAGTTTGACAAATATAACTGTCAAATTCTAGAATAGGGCAACATTATTCTAGGATTTGACAGTTATGTCTATCAAACGATACTCCGGATGTGTGGATTTAAGTATAGTTTTTTCATTGATTTTGGTGTCGGTCGTTTGTGTAGATTTTTATTAAGATTTTCCTTTTAATTTTTCCTTTGGTAGCAAAAAGATTTTTTCGTTTACACAGTTTGTATGGGCGAGAGCGCGGCAAAGCGCGCGGTTCAAGACGTAACTACTTGGCCGTCTATGGACGCCCGCCCTAATTTTTTTTTCATCATATAGTACTACATGGTTCTACATGTGACCACGACCGCTCTAACAACAGTGTAACGGCGAAGAAGGGGAAGTCTTTTTTTGCGTTTATTTGTATTTACGGAGTCCCATATCTAAGGCTAGGGACCTTGGTGAATGCATTTCACCTTCAATGTACATATTGAGTTATGTAGATCTAAATCATAATCGGGTCAAAATATGTGGATTGGCCATTTTACTACCGTCATATGGGCGAAAGGTGAAAAATTTATTCACTGTTCATAGCTTTTCTGTTATTACAAGTTCTTTTTAGTAAAGAAACGGCCAAGTCACATATTTTGAAACTTGTAGAGTTTGTGAAGTTAAAACTTGTTGAGTTAGGGCGTGTAGAGTAAGCAGCTTGGCTCTACATGGGATCTGATAGCTTTTTGACAGTGCGAGGTGTATGATCTCGTCTTGGCAACATTTTTTACATTAATATGTTTTTGGTGGGATTAACATCAGAGATTCCATTTAGTTAACTCACCGGTTCCAAGAGCTTCGGCTCCTTGCAATGAATGCAGGCGATCTCCGCCACGTTTGGTAGATATGGCCGCGAGTACGATACTGAATAATGCCCATTCTGGAGAATAAAGCTCACATTCTTCCCCATTTCGTACACGTGCGGCATTCCAGAGCCAAAATGCGTCCTCAGGACTCTTTGCATCAAGATCTCAACCATGATGGAATGCATGAAGACGGTCAGAAGGTGAAATCCGGCATTCATCGCTCGGTCGATCAGCCCCATGTTATCCGTGAAAGGTCGTCCGAAGAATGGAGTGACGGAGTACGGAGCTGGACTACCGCTTACGGAGAGCGACGTAGTGTAAAACCCTACTGTGTTGATGTAGATGAAGGGCACTTTCAGCTTGTAAACGATGCCCATTGCGCACTCGGGGTAGGCCCCGTCCAGAACGATCAGATCGAACGTCCTTCCCGATTTTAGAAAGGCGCGCGTCTCGAAGTCGTTTAGGAACGCGTCGCAAGCCTGTGGAAAAAAAGATGCCGTTTGTGAAAAAGAAGAAAATTAAATGCTTGCCTGTAGACTAAAAAAAACCTTAGAGTCGAACCTCTACTCACATTGGATAGGTGAAAAGACCACTCGGACACAAGATTTTTAAATCGGGCTTGATAAAATTAGTTTAAATCAAGAGTTTAAACTTCAAAAAACATTATCACTGTATCACCAGCAAAATAAAATTAACCTCAAAAATCTGGTTATCAATATTTTGCAGCGAAAACTTTCGAAAAATGCAATCTGCTTTACGATGGTACATTTTAGTGGTCCCATGTCGCTGCGGCGACGTAAAATGATTGCTTTTAGTGCCACAGGCGCTCGCAATTTTGGGGTTCTCCAAATCAGAATTAAATTGAACGCTGACATGAAACTATTTGGGTAAGCTACTGTTTATTGGGCTTATTAAATAGTAATTTTATTAACGTTCTATTAGTAGGTACCTACTTAAATATTTTATGACATCGTACCAAGGTACCTACTATTAGTGGCGTAGTTGAATTCTTTTCAGTTTGCGAAATTTAAGAAAAGAGGCGGCAAAATTGTTCCAAATAGTACATTGTATGGAATCCGCCCCCTGAATATTTCCAGGCACAGTGGAAAGTGGAAAACAAAACACTTGAATAGACTCAAATCCTCGCCCCAGATGGTATCCAAGCGCGTATTGAGGCAATTGGTTTAAAAATCCTAAGACGGTAGCAGTTCTCTCGCTAGGTTGAGAGCTCTCAAAATTTTGGGTCTCAAAGGAATCCAGACTGTGTACCGATGAACTTAAAAAATTATTTTGTCGCTCGAATATACTCTAATCTCACCTAGTACATCGACATCAAAGGGTGCTAGGGTTCCCCGCATCTTGGCACCGTCAGTTTACCCTCGCACGTAGAAGACCAGACCTTCGGGAGCCACCTCCTCCAGACCCTTCTTTAGTTCCTCACATCCTATCCATACCGGATACTAAAGGATGATAGTCCAAGGGCGTATGTTGGCACCCACAATATCTCGGTGAGCATGGTAGAAGTTCTTTGAGGCTACTGTTATTCTTGTCCGGTTTTGTCAAGCTCTTTTTCCCTGCATTTTGGCGCCCACAAGTCTCAGACCGTGAACCTCTGAAAGTAGTAAATCAGAATCCTCACCTCATATCCATACCGGATGATATCCAAGGGTGCTAGGGGCTCCTCCCCCCGCATCTTGGCACCCACGAGGTCCCAGTCCGTGTATCCTCGCACGTAGGAGACCAGTCCCTCGGGAGCCACCTCCTCCAAACCCTCGTGATGGAAGTCTGGCGGGAACGCGCTGAAGAAAGTGACGTTGTGACCTCTGGAAGGAGAGTTATTTCACTTGTAAGGAATCACATGAACTTTAATTGAACACTTGAACACTTTTTAATTCTGCAGTGCTCGTCAAACCCTGAGACAACTTAGCAATGGTCTTACCGGGGTCGTTGAAGATGGATAATCGGCGACGGTTAAAATTGGAGATAGGTACCTAGTGGCCAAAATCGGAGACATTTGCTACTTCGTGGCGTTAATATTCGTCATCTCAAGCTTAGAAAACAAAATCAGAGTAGGTGAACTCAGAAAACAAAATAACCGACTTGAGACCTTGGCTAATGTCAGTTAAGTGTCTAATAATATTAGACATTAGCCAAGGCTGACATTAGCATTTTGTTTTCTGAGGTCACCTATGTACTTGAGCTCGAGCTTGAGCTGACGACTATTAATGCCACCCTAAGTAGGTATGTCTAATATATTGTGATGTGGACTAGTTTCAAAGTGTTTAATGTGTATTGGCTTGGCCGGACTAGGTTCGATACGAAACGTGTAACGTACCTCTGGTGTATTAAAATCTCCAAAACTCCCAATCGCCACAAGTATATGGACTTAATTAATAGAGCTTTCAAATATAGCTAAATAGATGCCTTATACGAGTACTAGCTTTACATACTGAACTCTAGACTATGGCCCCGTTTTTGAATTGAGAATTTTACTAAGTAAATACTTAACTATCGTTCTGTCAAGTTCTTTTGTGAGAAATCCGCAGAGGCAGAACGATATTTAAGTGCTTGCTTAGCGAATTTGTCAAATCAGAAACCGGCAGTAAGAACATGAAGGCCCGACTTCTGAGTTGAGAATTTTGCTAAGCAAATGGGTAAGTATCGTCCTGTCTCTGCAGATTTCTCACAAAAGTGAGTGCGTACTGAACTCTAGACTATGGCCCCGTTTCTGAATTGAGAATTTTACTAAATAAATACTTAACTATCGTTCTGTCACGTTCTTTTGTGAGAAATCCGCAGAGGCAGAACGATATTAAGTACTTGCTTAGCAAATTTCTCAAATCAGAAACCGGCAGTATGGCCCGGTTTCTGAATTGAGAATTTTACTAAGCAAATACTTAAGTATCGTTCTGTCACGCTCTTTTGTGAGAAATCTGCAGAGTTAGGACGATACTTACGTATTTGCTTAGTGAATGTCTCAATTTAGAAACCGGCGGCGGTAAACCTAGGGAAACGGATTTAATCAAAATGTAAAGTGAAGTGGTCGCAAGCGTAAAATTTTAAAAGCAGTTAAGTTAAAAAGCAGTTGGTTAGCATCCAACCAAGTTAAATTAACTTCATAATGGTCACTGTTAAATTCAAACGTGCTTTTACTTTGGGATTTATTCCGCTGTTGTCTTTATGTTACTGTATTAAATTCACATTTTCCAAGACATCTTTACATAGAGCTAATAATGACGATAGGTACGTAACCAGATTCGTGCCTACACTGAATTTTTTTTTTTTTGTAAAGTAACTACTAATATTATTACTTAACTAAGTAGGCTTAGCATGGATGCCAAAAAAAATCCGTGAAGAAATCTAGCTGACAGTAAAAATCGCACCAAAATCCGTTGCATAGATAGACAGATAGACGCGGAAAGCTACTTTTTTTATACGATGTATAGAAGAGAAGATAGGATAGAGATGAAGAGATAGAGAAGTAGGTAGGTACGTTTCGATAGCGATGTTAATAGTTTTTTTTAAGAATAGGTACCTACCTATAAATATTGTTTTACTATATTTTTCACTATTGCCTGGTGTTGTGACTGGTGTATATTAGCTCATTGAGATCGG
This sequence comes from Zelleria hepariella, assembly GCA_949319315.1. Taxonomy (NCBI): domain Eukaryota; kingdom Metazoa; phylum Arthropoda; class Insecta; order Lepidoptera; family Yponomeutidae; genus Zelleria; species Zelleria hepariella. Next base: position 21,301,053 of record OX439381.1, read on the forward strand.
TTGGATGGCCCGTATAATATGTATAGTTGGAGAGCTGGTGACCAATCAAGATATTTTTTTGTACAAGGCTGGGAGTTAGTAGGCTGATAGAGTAGACTCTGCTGAGTCTGGGAAAAATATTTTTTTGGTCCGGTCGCGGTTGAAAGTTAGATTTTTTCGATTTTGAAAGTTTAAATGTATGGGTTGAGTCATTTCTTTTTTGTCTACAAGGCTGGGAGTTTTTAGGCTGCCTTTTTAGTCTCCGCTGATCACGAAATCACTATTTATTACTAGCCAAACGCGGTAGATTTTTTTTTTTAACCTAGAAAGTGTGAATTTTTGGGTTATTAAAATCAAACTTTCAACCACGCTCGGCCAAAAAAACAAATATTTTCTTGTTCAACGGAGTCTCAACAACTAACCTAGAAGTTTCTAGCCTTGTACGACAAAAAAAATATACTGAACCCATACATTTAAACTTTCAAAGTCGAAAAAATGTAACTTTCAACCGCGACCGTGCCAAAAAAATATTTTTCCCAGACTCAGCGAAGTCTACTTTATCCGCCTACCAACTCCTAGCCTTGTATGAAAAAATATCTCGATTGGTCACCAGCTCTCTAACTATATAGGCTTAGGCTTTCACCAAAACACATATTATAAACAAGAACATGAACATTGTCTATACCTACACGTCCATGTTCCACGTTTTGGATAGTAGGTAAATGATGTTTGATTAAAACCTCCATGTTTATATTACCTTGGCATACAACAGGCAACAGGCTTATTAAATTAGTCATTTATTGGTTTACTTAATAATGGATTATAATTACCTATATTAGAGCTAAATTGTTAATTTTCAATATTCAGTAGCTTATTTTGTAGTACCTACCTATGTGGTATAATCAGTGACACGTTAGGATATCCCTTTTTATTCGATTGACTCTCTGCAATAAGAGCTACAATTTGTATTCTAGACTCTTTGATTGGTCTTCGATGCCTGTCCAGAAACTAAAAAACAACCTCATTGCATACAATCAAATATGAAGCCATTAAGTTTTTTTTTTAGTTTCTAGCCAAGCTTTAGAAAAAAAACACGAACCTTCTAATAAGACCCTTGGCTAGCTCCCAGAAGGGTATTTTGTGTGATTTGGTGCCTCCCATGGTTATCATGAGGATTTCGCTGCCACACGCCGACACAGCAGCCAGCAGGATGCAGCATAGTGGCCACCAGGAGGGTTGCTGAAAAAATAAGAAAAGAAAATTAAGAAAATAAAGTCCAACTAGCTTTTGCACGCGACTTCGATAAAAAGTGAGTACTTATTGCTTTTCAGGACAAAAGGTTACTCTTGTAAATATGTAAGCTATTACCATTTGAAATTTCATCCAAATCCGTACAGGCGTTTCAGCGTGAAAAAGTAACCAATACAAACTCACAAACTTCCGCATTTTATAACATTAGTAAGGTAGGATGGGATGGGATACAGTCGATGATAAAATTCAAGAGGAAATGTCCACAGTTTCAAAGAATCTAGAAATAATAATGATAATTATGCTCTCTCTGCGTTTCATGTATCTATCTAAAGCATGAACATTGAACGTAACTCTAGCGTGATAGTGCATCTTGTGCACCGCATCGTAAGCTGGTTAAAAAGTTGGTGACAACATTTTTCTCTAAAGTATTTAGTCTCAAGTTGCCATTTAACAGAAAAAAAAATTGTAGGTACCAAAGTACCTACCATCGACAGCACGTTGACATGCTTTTCACGCCCGCACTTTACGATCGGTTACTTTACAAGATCTGGGGGATAATTCTCGGAAATCTCGCATTCGATACAATCTCGAAGGAAAAATCTCATTTTGCGGCAAATGTCACATCTCCTTTTCTCACGAAGTCACCCTCGACATAAGGCACGAGATTTCTGCGAGATGTTTGCCTTTTTCGCTCGACCTGACTGAGTGGTCGGGAGCAGTCGAGATCAAAATGACATGAGATTTTTCCTTCGAGATGTGTCGTATGCGAGATTCCCGAGAAATAGCCCCCTGGCGACTTTACAACAAAACGACGTGCTGTCGACTGTACACACGACAGCACGACGACCCTTACACGCTAGCACTCTACTTTGTTACGTAAAGGGCGACTTTACAACAAAAGTGTACAGTCTGACGTGCTGTCGTGGTTACATCGACTTCATAGCTATGAATGCATCATACACAAGTACAGAATCAAGTACATCGCCAACAAACAGAGATTATTGGTTGTTTAACCAAAATGTTCCCACGGCCCAAAACTATGGTCACTTATGTAATGATAATTACTGCTAGTGATTATCCTGTTTATGATCATGCACACACTTTACAATATTGCGACAAGAGGAAACTTCGGCTTCAGACTTCGCTATAAAGCATAAACTCGAAAAGGATTGAATCGCGGTTAGTTTTGGTGATAAAACCATCTACCTACCAATGTATAATTTAATTTAATAAGATATACCTTTTATCCCGAAGTTTCGGCAGCATTACAGACGACCTGGGCCCTTAGCCTGTAACACGATGGTGCCAAAATGGGCTTCCAGTTGACGATTTTAATTACGATTTATTGATGACGTCAGTCCAGTGTCGGTCCTTTTAATGTTATTGTAGTACAGCAAAGAATATTAAGAGTCTAATCCTAGAGGATTAGTTCGCTGGTTGTAGGAGAACAACGAAAAAATCCCGGTTTTGTCCTTCTACCTTGGACGCCAATGATACGTCATTGTGTTACAGGGTAAGGCCCCTGGTCACATCGCCTAGGGCCTGAGTCTGTAACGTAATGGTGCCAAAATGGGCTCCCAGTTGACGGCTTCAATTACGATTTATTAATATCGTTCCTTTTAATGTTTTTGTAGTAGGTACAGCAAATTCTGATTCTAATTCTAGAGTATAAGTTCGCTGGTTGTATGGATGAAAAAAACGAGGAAACCCCGGTTTTGTTCTTCTACTGGGACGCCATCGACACGCCATTGCGTTACAGCCTTAAGCCCCTGGTCATATCATATCGCTTTATCATTCCATGTATACAGGGTGTTAAAAGACCGCCAACAAAGCGGGAAACCACGGATTGTCCTCATCATAAGGAACATTTTTGCCCAAGGAACTATGCCTGGGAAATCAACGGTTTCAGAGATAACGAGATTCAAAGTCGGACTTTTCAACACTTTTTTTTACAGAAATGCATTCAGTATCTAGTTCTTAACATACCTTCTCAAGAAGCCATATCAAAATTACTAATATTTCTTACAAAACACGACGATAAAATTGCAACCCGCAATGTATTCTAAACATCGGCACTTCAAGCTTAAGTACCTTAATGTTATACCTACGCTTGCGCAATATGACTTCTGTGCATCACACGTCCATTGCGTGATAAAATATTTTCCAAAATTTTTACCTAAAAAACCAAAATCATTTCCCAGCAATAATTTATCGAAAAAGTACTTTGTTTTGGTGTCTAGTATGCGTGGCTTTCGGGTCTGTTGGCGGTCTTTTAACACCCTGTAGGTATTTATAGAATACTAGTTTTTCGCCCGTGACTTCGTCCGCGGTGACTAAGATAAAAGGTTGCAGCTCTATTTTTCCCCTGTCAATTTTAACCCAATCGGTCAAGCCGTTTAGTAGTTTACGTACCGATAGCAGCGCCACCTACCGGGTCCGAATGTATTTTTAAATCATCCCGGGAACCATCGAAATACCCATATAAAATTTCAACCCAATCGGTTCAGCCGTTTAGAAGTTATATGAAAAAGATTAGTAGGTAAGAAAAGTAAGATGTAGCCTGTACAATTGTACATGTCCAACTAGCTGGGCAAAGGCCTTCTCTCAAGCAGGTATTGAAGGATAATTCTTACTACCCGTTTTCCTATTACCCGTTTTCCCGTAGGAATGAGGCATTTTCCCGCGGTAAAAAGTAACCTATATGTTCATCAGGGATAATGTCGGCTTCTAATGGTAAAATATTTTTTCAAATCGGTCCAGTAGTTTCGGAGCCTTTTCAATACAAACAAACAAACAATCAAATCTTTCCTCTTTGTAATATTAGTGTAGAAAACTGAAGTTGATTTCTGAATATTCAAAACACCCAACTTCAGTTCAGTTTTTGTGTCAGTTCCTTAGGTGTCCAAGATATCCTCATGCTCTCTTTGATCAATTTAATTTCTGTTACATAGTATTTTAAAGATTTGTAATATCTAAGGTAAGCTTGGTGTGCGAAAACAAAAAAAAACAACGCAGGCGTAAATTTTTTTTTAATACAGTTGCTCGAAAAGTGGCGTATTGCAGGGACGTATAGCGTTCGGGATATGGGCTATTACACACGCGTGCTTTTTTTTTACCTTTCCCGCACTAGTGCGTTCTCTTTCCCAACTGTCAAAATAATGTCTATTAAAAAGAAAAACCAACCATGAAGTTTTTACTAAAAAAGTTTTTATGATTCATGCAAATACGTATATTTCTAAAAAGAAGCTACTAATTTGTTTCAATATCAGATTTAATGATTTGATTGAATGAGTTTGGTTAGGTTTCATTTCATTAAATTTCATTTTCATTTCATATCAATAAAAAACTTCTACTGAAGACTTGGCTGTATGGGCTTGTTGCCTTTGCCTACCAGAATGGATGAAGAAAAAAAAAACTCTGCTTATATTCTACGGTTGGCGCCATTTTGATTTTTCAGAAATTTTCTTTGCTTTAGTTGTTTGTTGCACAAAATGAGTAATTTCGACCCTAGTTTTTTTTTAATTAACACCACCGGAACTCAGTATAATTGCACAAAATGCTTCGGAGAACATTTTACCGGAAAAGTCAAAAATGTTAAGTTAGTTGAGTTTATTGTGTTTTTATTATTTTATTAAATTGCTTCATTTTTTCGCAACTGTATTAAAAATAGTCGTTCAGTACACGTGCGGAACCGTCATTGCAACTTGTTCCGACTGTCAACCCTCGCCTTCGGCTGCGCCTCGGCTCGGGTAGCCATTTGTCGGAACTGTTTGCAATGACAGCCTTTCCACACTTGTAATGAAATATACTATTTTCATCTCCCACGTTCGGAAAGTTTGCTGTTACTAGTAACTTACGATCGTGTAAAGGCCGGATTTAAACTATCTGCATTTTAGTGCGCTTCGAAATTTGAACGCGGCGCCGGGAAAGTCTTTCCCGCGCCCTATGGTGTTGAAAAAGAAAAAAACACTGGCCGATTAAGTAGATGCCAGATCCCGACGGAAAAAAGATCCTCATTCATAGTTCGTTTACACGCGTACTTCAGCGAAAGTGATTGTTCGTGCCCATTCTCTATACAAAATGTGAATGGAAATGGGGCATAAGGATCTTTTAAAAAGGTAAAGTCACGGAATAAAACATTCAGAAACGCGGTTTCTTCTTTCAGGTTTTTTCAATATTTTGTACACTATACAAGGTGTTACAAAAGATCCTAACTCTTTTTACAGGGTAATAGCACCTGCTGATAGGGATCACAACCTAAATATTGTTTTTGTTCTGTGACGTTCCATTGATTTTTAAATTAATAAATAGTGAATGTTGTTGCGGGAGAAAAGTATTTTTAAAAAATTGTTTTATTGACTTTCACAGTGTTTTAACAACTCAAAGCTATGCAAATGCACCTACGCACACAAACATATTTTTTAATTGAATCTAATGCCAAAAACAAAAAAGTTAAGAAAAAAATTCAATTTTGAGGTTATAAAATAAAAATTGATTTTTTCAAGTTTTTTTTACAGAATTGACATCCTGTTGACCAGTAGGTTACACCCTGTAAAAAGAGTTAGGATGTTTTGTAACACGTTGTATTTATTATTAATACCAGTAGATTAAAAAATTATTCGCTTCTGTTTTATCAAATAAATAATTATGTTTTGGTTTGATAAATACATTGTTTCAAACGATATTACTAATTTATTTTTTTATCTCCTAGGTAGGTATACATTTTTAATTTATATGGTAAAAGTTCAGAATGCACCAAAAAAAAAAAAACTTTTATTTACATTATTTTTGTGTCTGGATAAGTAAACTTCAGGAAATTATCAATAAAACGAATGGTTTTAATACCAACGAAGCTCAAAATTTTAGTGCGGCAGCCGTAACTATAGTAAAATATGCTTTTAAAAGGAACTTATTTGATTAACCTGTTTCGCCTGTAAGTAGTGGTCTATAGAGTTTTTCCCGCTTGGCTAACAAAATCATTTCCTCGCTTCTGTGAGATGAAAAGTTTTGTGTTTCGCACGAATGCAATATTATTTGCGTCTCGTGCTTCTGAATACCTCGCTACGCTCAGGTTTCTTTTTTTGAACCACTCGCTACGCTCGTGGCTCAATTTTAGAAACCTTCGCTAGCTCGGTTTTAAATACAAGCACTCGCCGCAAACAATAATTTTGCATTCTTGCATAACAAATAACTATTATGCACAGATGCTAAAAGGTAGAGATGTCAATTAACAGGGGCGACTAGCTTACTTTGTCACTACATTCTACAAGATTTACTACGTACTTAGCACATACTCATTGTTTTTGGCGAGAAATAACTAACTTACAATGACAAAGACAAAGTCAAGGTTTTAGCATAGACTGACAAGGATCTAAGTGACAGTTTAGTTATTTGTTATGCAAGAATGCAAAATTATTGTTTGCGGCGAGTGCTGGTATTGAAAACCGAGCTAGCGAAGGTTTCTAAAATTGAGCCACGAGCGTAGCGAGTGGTTCAAAAAAAGAAACCTGAGCGTAGCGAGGTATTCAGAAGCACGAGACGCAAATAATATTGCATTCGTGCGAAACACAAAACTTTTCATCTCACAGAAGCGAGGAAATGACTTTGTTAGCCAAGCGGGACAAACTCTATAGACAACTACTTACAGGCAAAACAGGTGAGTCAAATAAGTTCCTTTTAAAAGCATATTTTACTGTAGTTACGGCTGCCGCACTAAAGTTTTGAGCTTCGTTGGTATTAAAACCATTCGTTTTATTAATAATTTCCTGAAGTTTATTTATCCAGACACAAAAATAATGTAAATAAAAGAATGTTTTTTTTTCCGGGTGCATTCTGAACTTTTACCATATAAATTAAAAATTTCTAGGAGATAAAAAATGAAATTAGTAATATCGTTTGAAAAAATGTATTTAACAAACCAAAACATAATTATCTATTTGATAAAACAGAAGCGCAGCATTTTTTTTATTTACTGGTATTTAAAAATAAATATGTGTACAAAATATTGAAAAGACTATAAGAAGAAACTGCGTTTCTGAATGTTCTATTCCGTGACTTTACCTTTTTAAAAGATGCTTATGCACCATTTACATTCACAGTTTTGTATAGAGAATGGGCACGAACAATCGCTTTCGCTGAAATACGCGTTTAAACGAACTATGAATGAGGTTTTATTTTCCATCGGGATCTGGCATCTACTTAAACGGCCAGTGTTTTTTTCTTTTTTAAAACCATAGGGCGCGGGAAAGACTGTCCCGGCGTCGCGTTCAAATTTCGAAGCGCACAAAAGTTCAGATAGTTTAAATCCGGCCTTTACACGATCGTAAGTTACTAGTAACAGCAAACTTTCCGAGCGTGGGAGATGAAAAATAAATTATTTATCTTCTTGCAGTGCTATAAAGGTGTTATTTTCAATAAAAAGCTCAGTTTTTCACGTATTTTAAGATCCTTGCTCAACTATGCCTCTTTACTTTTTAACACTACCTACTGCGAAACGGATCTAGCCATCAAAGTAATTGTTAGGTTAGGTAGCTATTAGAACTTTTTGAATTTAAAAAAGATAACTTCTAAAACAAAGAAATGATTTATTTGCATATCTTATAAACGGCTGAACCGATTTGGATAAAACGAACACTCGCTTGAGAACCTCTCAAATAAAATAAAAACGCATCCAAATCAGTTCACCCGTTTAAGAGCTACGGTGCCACAGACAGACACGCTAACAAACACACACACACACATAGCGGTCAAACTTATAAAAACAGGCACCAGTCTTTGATAAACTCTATTTGTCATTGGAAGTTAGTAAGCTACGTAGGTATACAAGGTGTTACAAAACATCATAACTCTTTTTTTGCGCGGGAGAAAACTATTTATTAAATACTGTTTTCAATAACTCACACAATATTTTAACAACTCAATGCACCTACACACACAATTTTTTTTTTAATTTTACCAAAAACAACAAAGGTATGAACATTTTTCAATTATGAGTTTATAAAATAAAAATAGTTTTTTTCTACTTTCCTTTACTTTAATTGGACCAATAATTGGACAATTGCAATTGCAATTGCATAATAGTGACATCCTGTTGACCGTAGATTACACCCTGTAAAAAGAGTTAGGAATTTAGGATGTTTGGTATTTCTAGAAGTGGAAGTGTCGATCTAGATCTAGTAACGATCTAGATCATTTATCTGACATGTTAAAGGCTAAGGCCCGGTTTCTGAGTTGAGAATTTTACTAAGCATATACTTACGTATCGCTCTGTCGCGCTCTTTTGTGAGAAATCTGCAGAGACAGGACGATACTTACCCATTTGCTTAGCGAATTTCTCAACTCAGAAACCGGCAGTAAGGCCCGGTTTCTGAGTTGAGAATTTTGCTAAGCAAATACTTAACTATCGTTCTGTCACGCTCTTTTGTGAGAAATCTGCAGAGACAGGACGATACTTACCCATTTGCTTAGCGAATTTCTCAATTCAGAAACCGGCAGTAAGGCCCGGTTTCTGAGTTGAGAATTTTACTAAGCACATACTTACGTATCGCTCTGTCACGCTCTTTTGTGAGAAATCTGCAGAGACAGGACGATACTTACCCATTTGCTTAGCAAAATTCTCAACTCAGAAACCGGGCCTAATTAAATTAATGTGGCACAGACACATTGGAAATGTTAGGCTAACGGCAGCCTGATATTGAACTTGATTGATACTAATGTAAGTATTGACAATGTCACACTCATTTGAAATGCGTTCAATGCTAACATCGACCGGCCTCATCTCTGACTCTCTGTGTATTTTTTGTTGAATTAATGAATGAATTTCCTAAATATTCGTTATATTATTGAATCTATTGAATATTTAGGATCAAAGCAAAAATGTAAAAAAGGAGCACCCGTACCACGAGTGCTTATATTGTCTGCCGGATGTCTGTCTGTGTCTGCCGGACGTCTGGTGAAAATATGGTATTGTAATGTTGGTTAAACTGCTTCACTAATTGATGTAAAATGCATCCTAATTCTTTAGTAGTAAGGTTGTTTATCCAACTTGTCACTTTCAGTGACGTGTTTCCTTTATTAACTAGTTTGATTTAGTAACCTTAATGTAAGCTAATAGGTATTATTTTACTTTGAATAGCGCTTTTGGATTTAAGTCACAGACTTGCAGTGAACAATTGGACAAGCTATTTGCGAGTACTTATAGTAAATCTGACAGCTCCTGAATTTATGAATCTTGGTGGTCGGTATTGATTAAAATGAGTTCTATAACATTACCATTGTATATCGCACATAGAAGCACTTTTGTATTTTTAGCACGTTTAAACTTAAATTGGAACTTATTAGCATCGCGTTTTCTATACATTTTAAATGACACGTGAACATAATCTAATTTCAATCGATATACAACGTGTTACAAAATATCCTAACTCTTTTTACAGGGTGTAACCTCGTGGTCAACAGGATGTCAAATCTGTAAAAAAAGTTGTTTTTTTTTAAATTTATTTTATAACCTCAAAATGAAGAATACCATCAACTTTTGATTTTTATCTTACCATACACTCTATTAAAAATGGAAAATTTGGGTGAAAAAATTTTTTTGATACGACTTATAGTTCTCGAGATATTTAATTTTAAACTACCTGTGCGACGGGCGCGCGGTCGTCAGCTGCTGTGACGTCACAACTCCACACGCACCCGACACATACACCGTAACACTCATTCAAACGGCTGTATCTTTGGAACCGTACTAGGTAGCCAGTTGAAATTTTCAGAGATTATGTTTTATTATAGTGGATTACCAAATCAATAATAAAAATTAAAAAATATTAAAAAATAAGAGGGGTCCCCATACAAAAAACGTTGTTTTATACTTTTTGCTCTGTAGAAAAAACGGTAAGACATACAAGCAACAAACTTGGTATGATTATAGGGCTTACTCCATAGTATAACAAAATAATATAAAAACTGGCCAAGTGCGAGTCGGACTTGCGCACGAAGGGTTCCTTACCATCTATAAGAAAGGTGAAAAAATCATAATTGTTGTATGGGAGCCTCCTTAAATGTTTATTTTATTCTGATTTTTGGTATTTGTTGTTATGACGGCATTAAAAATACATCATCTGTGAAAATTTCAACTGTCTAACTATCATGGTTCATGAGATACAGCCTGGTGACAGACTGACGGACAGACGGACAGACAGACAGACGGACAGACAGCGGAGTCTTAGTAATAGGGTCCCGTGTGGAACCCTTCGGGTACGAAACCCTAAAAACGGTCAAGCGCGACTCGGATTCACGCGCCGAGGGTCCGTATAACCAGTTTTTTATTGTATGGCGGTAGGGAACTCTCAGTACGCGAGTTCTACTCGCACTTGGCCAGTTTTTTTGTCATTTTCATTTTTCATTTTTCAAAGTCGTCATCCATAGCTAAGTAAGAATATATTATTTTAAGTACAAACCCGTGCTAGGGAATATTTTAAACAGAGCTTGCGGCTTTAAAACCTGTCCCAAGCGAATTTTTAACGTTATAACTAAGTAATATTATATTAAAACACTACTGTAACACTGACTAAACACACATAAAAACTGACCAAGTGCGAGTCGAAATCGCGCACTGAGAGTTCTGTACCACCATACATTAAAAAAAACTGGTTATACGGACCCTCGGCGCGTGAGTCCGAGTTGCGCTTGACCGTTTTTTATATTTTTTTGTTATACTATGGAGTAAGTCCTATAATCATACCAAGTTTGATGCTTGTATTTCTTACCGTTTTTTCTAAAGAGCAAAAAGTATAAAACAACGTTTTTTGTATGGGGACCCCTCTAATTTTTTAATATTTTTTTATTTTTATTTTTTCTTGCGTAATCCACCATAATAAAACATAATCTCTTAAAATTTCAACTGGCTACCTTGAACGGTTCCAAAGATACAGCCGTTTGAATGAGTGTTACGGTGTATGTGTCGGGTGCGTGTATAGTTGTGACGTCACGCGAGTTTGCCGCGCTCGCGCGAAAAACTCCAAAAGGACGGAAACTAAAACCGTCGTAACTTTAAAACTACTGGCTCGATTTGAATGAAACAAAAACAGGTGTATTTCTAAATTTTTAGGCTACACGGTCATAAAGTTTTAAGTGATTTAACAGACCCACGGACATTCTTCATTGAAAAAAAATCTAAACCATTTTATTTTTGGTATTAGCTCAAATTTTAAAATATGTTTGTATGTGTAGGTGCATTTACATAGCTGTGAGTTGTTAAAATATTGTGAAAATCCATGAAAACGATATTTAAAAAATACTTTTCTCCCGCCACACCGGTCACATTATATTGAACGAGCGAGCGAAGTTCTCCGAGTCTACTGGGGCAATCCGGCGTTTGTATGTATGTATGTATGTATGTACGTATGTATGGATGTATGTATGTATGTATGTATGTATGTATGTATGTATGAATGTTCGTTCGACGATAACTTGAGTAAATTTAGTCGGATCGTCATGAAATTTGGTAGACATGTAAATGAGGTCAAGAGAATTTTTAAGTTCGAACATGAGCCAAATCGGTCGAGGGGTTGCTGAGATATGGGGTCGCGAGTTCATAGTTCGGGGCGAACCACTAATTAATTTAAAAATCAACGGAACGTCAAAGAGCAAAAAAAAAATTTGGTTGTGATCCCTATCACCGGGTGCTATTACCCTGTAAAAAGAGTTGGTACTTTTGTAACACCTTGTATTTGGCATAAAGGTTTCTGAAACTAATTGACTAATTGTATACCTAAAAAACTAGTGGTTCGCTCCGAACTATGAACTCGCGACCCCAGTTACATATGTGTAACTTTGCTTACGCCATTCTTTCTTTGCATATAAACTATACAACCCCATATCTCGGGGACCCCTCGACCGATTTGGCTCATGTTCAAACTTAAAAATTATTTTAATTTCATTTACCCGCCTACCAAATTTCATAACGATCCGACTAAATTTACTCAAGTTATCGTCGAACGAACATTCATACATATATACACACATACAAACATACATACATACAAACATACAAACGCCGGATTGTTCAAGTAGACTCGGAGAACTTCAATCCATTGACTTGTGTTCTTCAATTCCGGAGAAATCAACAAAGTAACACGCCATCATCCCTCAGCCTGTCCAATGGTTACTTGGAAAATTGGTCAATGATTTTGCAACTTCCGGTGAGCAGCGTACCTACGACATATTATGATGCCGCTACACATAGGTCCGGCATGGTACGCGAGCCAAACACTCACGCTTGTCCTGATACCAAGGAGGTATGTTATGTTGTAATACTTTTTAACAAAAACTCTATATCAGTCTGCAAGCTTAGCATAAGGACGGCAATGCACGTCCGATTTTTCCATCCGATTGTCTGATCAGACTACATTTCTATGGACAGGCAATACACGTCCGATCCGATAGTCGGATCGTACGTCCGACTCGGAAACAGCGTACGATTTTATGGCCGATCCGATTGTCTGAAGGCGCGGTCTGCATACTTCTGCATAGAGACACAATACACGTCCGATTTTTTTCGTCCGATTTGCTATTTTGGCTCTACAAGGTGTTACCAAAGATCTTAACTCTTTTTACAGGGCAATATCACCCGGTGATAGGGATCACAACCAAAATTACCAATACCAAAAACAAAAAAGGTATAACCCGTGTCATTAAAGAAAACATTTAGGATGGACTTCAAAACACTCGCCCTCTCGCTCTAATTAATACAGTCAAAGTGGGACAACGCTAGGTTTTTAACTCCGTCCTAAATGTTTTCTTTAATGACACGGGTTGTATGCTAAATTTTCAATTTTGAGGTTATAAAATAAAGGTCGATTTTTTCAACTTTTTTTTATAGAACTCACATCCTGTTGACCAGTAGGTTACACCCTGTAAAAAGAGTTAGGATGTTTTGTAACTCGTTGTATATCGTTCGTGACACTGAACGGACACATGCACGGAATATTCAAATAATACTTATGCCTTTGAATTTAAAGTAATGATAATTATGATTTATATAGCGTCAAGTAGCACCTTCACTCACACTAGATGCATGTAGTGACCACTCGGACTATGCAGTGCCTGGGACATTGTTACGATGTAGTAGGCTTGCCAAGCACCTACTTATACCATCCTGCCTGACATCTTAGTCAGAGCCAACGAATCCGCGGGTTTTGTCACGATGTTAAGCGAGTACCAACAGGGTGCACTCTAAGTCGATAGCGGAACTTTAAGTAGGCTGTCTACTGATCAATACAAACAACTTGTACTAGGTGGCGAAAAAAAATGAAGTGAAAAAAATATCTGCTGTTTCATGCATTTGGCGCAGAACTGAGTCGACCTTTTGTATGGAACAGCTGATATTTTTTTAGCTCCATTTTTTTCACCACCTAGTACAAGTTGTTTATATTGATCAGTAGACAGCCTACTTAAAGTTCCGCTATCGACTTAGAGTGCACCCTGTAGTATTGATACTACAAATTCACAAATTTACGTAGGTAACTTTGAAAATAGTCCGTCATAGGTATCTCAGTTTAAAGTCCAGTCCATTGCTACCTATGCTACCGCCGCTTATGCAATAAGTAACAGTTTCATCCTTCCGCTCCGTATGCAACCGTATGATAGCTCGAGAACGACTGAGGTCAGAAAAAGCCGGACGAAAAAATCATAGGTACGTGTATTGCCGTCCATCCGATCCGATTGTCTGATCACTTTTGACCGACCCAGCCACGGTTCATAAAACTACAAATCCTCATAAATATTTTTTGCGTAACGAAAAATTATTGATCTGTACTTTATGTCAATGTCAATGATAGGAAAATGGAAATTCTGACTCTCATAAGAGAAGAAAAACGACATAATATATATTATTTGGAAGATTTTCCTATACTTTATCCCGCGACCTAAAGTTATAGCATGGAAAAACGTGGCTGACCTTAGGCCTACTCCACAAAGACTGGAAGTCTTTGCGAGATACAGGAAAACTGGAAAAAAAGAACGACGGTAAGTACCTACTTACTTCCTAGTGAGAAACTAAGTACCTACCTACAGGGGGAATCATAGGTACAGTCAGCCACACGCTCGGATACCTACTCCTTTTTGTTTATGTAAGGGTATCTTAGACTGTGGCCGACCGTAAATCCTGTTCAAAGGTACTTGTTTAAAGGTACTCTTATTAGGTACACACAAGTGAGTGAGTGTTTCGTGACCTAAGCTGTCGGTAAAAGGCCCACTATAATAAAAATAGTAGTCTGGAGATGGAGAGATTTTCGTTTCATGCCTGTCCCTTGCTATGCTTTGGTTCATCCTTCGCTTGCTCTGTTTTCTATACAATCACTCGCACCTAATCTGGGGGCACGGCAGTGCCCCCGCCAGGTCGAGCGCGAAGCAAACACTGCCGTACCATCCTTTACTGGAACCATTTCGCCGCATTTTCAGGCCCCTATTTGAGAACCTCTGGATAAGACCAGAACGCAGAAATTTTCGTCATCTAGTAAGCTATAATCACATACTTAAAATCCAAAATTTCAAGTCTGTAGGTCATTTAGTTCCGAAGTTAAGCGAAAGCAAAGTTTCGCATTTATGACACACACTCACTCACTCACTCACTCACTCACTCATGATCATCATAATAGAACTAGTACTTCCCATAAACTCAGAGAGCTGAAATTTGGTACAGAGTTAGGGTTGAATGGCCACATAAAGGGAAAACTATAAAAACTAGGATAATCGAAGATCTGGAGTACCTGGTGACCCTGATTAGAAAACACAAGAGCCCTAATAGAACTAGTACTTCCCATAAACTCAGAGAGCTGAAATTTGGTACAGAGTTAGGGTTTAATGGGCACATAAAGGGAAAACTATAAAAACTAGGATAATCGAAGATCTGGAGTACCTGGTGACCCTGATTAGAAAACACAAGAGCCCTAATAGAACTAGTACTTCCCATAAACTCAGAGAGCTGAAATTTGGTACAGAGTTAGGGTTTAATGGGCACATAAAGGGAAAACTATAAAAACTAGGATAATCGAAGATCTGGAGTACCTGGTGACCCTGATTAGAAAACACAAGAGCCCTAATAGAACTAGTACTTCCCATAAACTCAGAGAGCTGAAATTTGGTACAAAGTTAGGGTTTAATGGCCACATACAGGGAAAACTATAAAAACTAGGATAATCGAAGATCTGGAGTATCTGGTGACCCTGATTAGAAAACACAAGAGCCCTAATAGAACTAGTACTTCCCATAAACTCAGAGAGCTGAAATTTGGTACAGAGTTAGGGTTTAATAGCCACATAAAGGGAAAACTATAAAAACTAGGATAATCGAAGATCTGGAGTACCTGGTGACCCTGATTAGAAAACACAAGAGCCCAACCAAACTATTATAGATCGTCATATACCGCCCTTACAAAAAATATTCAACTTGGTGGGCCGCTTCATTTGATGTCAAAAATCTAAGGTCTGAAGTATCTGATGAAGAACCCTCAGCTGGTATCAGCTTTATTAGAGATATTATGGTAATGCCCCTTCTACTATTATTACATAAAAAAATCGACTGTCATTGCAAAAATCCAGCGTAGTGGGACACATCTTCATTTAATCTAGCCTATAGCGTCCCACTAGTGGTTCGCTCTGAACTATGAACTCGCGACCTCAGTTACAGATGTATAACTTTGCTTACGCCATTCGCGCAGGCGCGCGCGCGATTTGCATTTCAACTATACAACCCCATATCTCGGCAACCCATCGACCGATTTGGCTCATGTTCGAATTTAAAAATTCTTTTAATTTAGTTTACCCGCCTATCAAATTTCATAACGATCCGACCAAATTTACTATGACCAAAGTTATCGTCGAACAAACATTCATACATACAAACATACATACATACAAACGCCGGATTGTTCCAGCAGACTCGGAGGACTTCGCTCGCTTCGCTCGCTCGTTCAACAAGAAATAGTCGGGCGATTAACTTTATTCTACTCGAACCTTACACAAATTTAAAAACTGTGTCAAATAAGAAAATCTAATAAAATTAATCAATATGCCCTCGTTTCTACAAAAAGAAGTGAAATCCCACCAAAAACATTCTGTAAAAACTAGCCAGGTCTCGATGGATCTGCTTGTTTATCTCTAAAAAAGTAATGAAATCTAGACAAAGTCGTGCCAAGTCTAAGGTTCCTTACTGCGATTTCTTTATTATTATAGTTAATGTTGTGAGACTTGGCTGTTGAAGGGTACACAAGGGTACAAAACCAGGTGCTCCATGACACCATTGCACCAATCTATCGCCAGAACCGCTTGTGTACCCTTCAACGGCCAAGTCTCACAACATTAACTGTAATAATAAAGAAATCGCAGTAAGGAACCTTAGACTTGGCACGACTTTGTCTAGATTTCATTACTTTTTTAGAGATAAACAAGCAGATCCATCGAGACCTGGCTAGTTTTTACAGAATGTTTTTGGTGGGTAATAGTTTTACAGCCTTGCATAACGAATAACTACTTACCTACTGTTTCAGAAAAAAAGAGAATAGAAGACGGACGGTCTCCGGTGGGGGCACATCCTGCATATTTTATGAAGAAGACAAAATTATATTTAAAATTATTGATGTAATGTAGGCTCACCAAACCTAGGGTTGCCAGCCCCGGAGTCGAAGGTAATAACAATACCACAATAAAACCTTCCTCCACTACCACCACCTCTACCACCAAGTGTTCTCTCTCTCTCTCTCTCTCTCTCTCTCTCTCTCTCTCTCTCTCTCTCTCTCTCTCTGTCTCTCTCTCTCTCTCTCTCTCTCTCTCTCTCTCTCTCTCTCTCTCTCTCTCTCTCTCTCTCTCTCTCTCTCTCTCTCTCTCTCTCTCTCTCTCTCTCTCTCTCTCTCTCTCTCTCTCTCTCACCGCCACCAACCTTTAAAACCTTTAAAACCACCAACCTTAAAAAAATATTAATTTGGTATACTTACCTATAAAATTTGCTGTGGATGCTGGTTGTACAATTAATTAACACAACGTATGTATTTAAGGCTGGAAGATAGTAGTGTTACGGGAAATTCGAAATTTTCACAGTTTTTTACATTTTGTAGCTAAACTGAGCTATTTTTGTTCAGCGATTTTTCGTTCGCGAGAATAAAACCGTATTCTTTTCATTATTGTAAACAACAGAACAACAATAATTCAGCCGATTATATGTTCTGGTCTACGACAAGTTTTTTGGGCACTACCACTGCTTCGTAGACCAGAACACATAATCGGCTGAATTATTGTTGTTCTGTTGTTTACAATAATGAAAATAATACGGTTTTATTCTCGCGAACGAAAAATCGCTGAACAAAAATAGTTCAGTTTAGCTACAAAATGTAAAAGTCTGTGAAAATTTTGAATTTCCCGCCACCTTGCTATCGTCTACCCTTAATCTTTAAATTTAACACTCCTTTGTACTGCTGTTTGGTTTCCTTAATAAATAAAATAAAATAGTCAATCAGACGAGATAACTCAAAAATAATGAATCATCATTCGACGACGAAAAAATACTATTAAAAAAACCGGCCAAGTGCAACTGGCACTCGCGCACCGAGGGTTTCGTACCATCATTCTCTGCATTTAATTGGAAGAAAAAAAAACATCCATCGCGCTCTAGCGTTGATATTTGTAACTAATATAGAGGGCGCTAGTTTCTATGTCATGTTACATTTCTAGAGACCCCATTTTTTGTAGTATCTTTTGATTCTGTTGACTTAGAAGCTTGATTTTTTTAAGGCTCAAAGAGACTGCAGACTTGAGTATTTTGATATCAATTTTAACCTGATACCTCCACGCGTTCTTGAGAGAAAGGTCTTTACCGTCAGACAGACCGACCACAAAGTGATCCTATAATGGTTCTGTTTTTACTTTTTAGGTCCGGAACCCTAAAAACGGTTGGGAAACAAGAACACTTTGTTGGCCTGACAAGAACTATATATCATCATTGCTAACACGTGATAGAAAGAAGGGCTTTGTTGGCCTGACAAGAACTATATATCATCATTGCTAACACGTGATAGAAAGAAGGGCTTTGTTGGCCTGACAAGAACTATATATCATCATTGCTAACATGTGATAGAAAGAAGGGTAGAAGGTAAGAGAGGTAGAAGAAGGCCACGGCAAAGGTATTTTGATCAAATTTAAGAGAAGGCTGTGGTCTAGACGTACCAGGCTGCGAAGGAACTGGCCTGTAACTGAAGTTCATGGAGAATGATGCACCGACAAGAGGATAACTCTTAAATACGTTTATAATGATGATGACAAGCCCTATATAAAAAGAGAACTGCGAAAAATAAACCTGGAAATATTGCTATTAGAGTAGCAGGGGGCGAGACCCGAACAGACCGCTTGGATGGCCTCCATCAGCAGAATCAGTAAAATTGTTCAATTTACCAACAGTGGAAAGTGAAGTCAACGAAAACAGAGACGTTTAGTTTTAGAAAAACCAGTAGAAAGTGAAATAGTGATTAGCTTATTATTATTATTAGCTCTATTCCTAAAAATAGTTAAGAATAAAGTTCGTTTTGTGCAACAAATCACCTATTTTTTTTTAGTGCAGCAGCACTTTCTCGATTAGTTTAGTGGATCCGTTACACTAATCTACACTTCTACACTAATATTGTAAAAAGGAAAAGTTTGTAAGTGCGTTGTTGTTGTTGTTGTTTTGTTGTGGTTCTAACTTCTCAACATAAGACCTTATTAGGTATCTATGAAGAAATAAAAGCATATTTTAAGTACAGATTCCTTTAATTTATTATACTTACAATAGGTACCTACAAAGTCACAAACGCAAGTCCCTGCATACGTTTTAGAAATCAAAAATACTGGAATCATGTTTTTCTCCAGGTTATCCAACGTGGTTTATAAGATTGGAATAATCAGCCACTGTCGAAGGCCGTTTCCACTGTCGCCCAAAATAATCGCGTCTGGAAATGGCCTCCATCCATTCTCCCATTGCGTGTACAATGAGAAAAACTATCATGCACAGAGGCTGGCCAGCGAGCACGTGCATTGACCTTGACGGACCAATTTCAGGATGCAGTACTTAGTTGCAGGTCGCAGCGGCATCCAGTCGTTTGTTTCCTCATTGGAGTCTCCATTGAGTTATGTCACTGCGGTATCACATCACGACACTATCAAGTCATCGGAGGGTTGTGTGGCTCATGCGGGTGCTTTTGGATAGCTTTATTCATTTGGTAATTTAAGCTACAAGCCATAAAATATCTTTGTAGCTTAATGACTTGCTTGACATTATTTGTAAGAGCCAGAGTAGATTATGCTTGTGTTTTTAGCCCCACTTCTTGGCAGGGTTAGGTTTCCTTGTCTTCTCCCTCTATATTTAGCTGGATTTGTGCCATAAATTCATGCCCACAGCACTGCACTAAAGGCGCCTTGTATGATCGACTCAATGGATTTGTTTTAGGTTAGGTTGGATAAGTATTATCTGCGTAAACTTGAACCTGAGTAACCATCTGCCGAGAAGTACTACGGCTGTAAATACATAATTTAGTTTGGTTTCATTTCCAAAAGATTTTCCAGGTTTTCTCTTGAGTGAAAGTGAGGGACGCATGACTTATGTCAATTCTGGCAAGTATATGGTCAAGTTGGCAGCACACTTTCATTTCTTTTCACGTCGCGTGGTCGTCTGCCGGACGTCTGCCGGACGTCTGTCCAAACGCACTCCTGGTAGACCCTCAGTTTTAAATAAAGTTAGTCGAGAGGTAAAATGCTATTGGCACGTAATGAAAAGTGCCTTTTTTGTACAACATTAATAATTTATTGAACAACAACAATCTATACTTATAATAAAACTCTAGCGAAGTCAATTCTGTACATTGAATATTTTTTGAAAAAAACTAGCAGGGGTTACTAAGTAAACTATACTGAATCCAAAAATGCAAAAAAAACGGTTTATGTCTGTCTGTCTGTCTGTCTGTCTGTCTGTCTGTCTGTCTGTCTGTATGAACACGATAAACGCGAACACCGCTGAATAGTTTTCAACCAAACTTAACATGGTCGTAACTCACGTTTCTGGGAGTAACTTAGGCTATCCGATGTTTAGAATACATTGCGGGTTGCAATTTTAACTTCGTTTTTTGTAAGAAATATTCATAATTTGGATATGGCTTCTTCAGAAGGTATGTTAAGAACGTGATACTGAACATATTTCTGCAAAAAAAAAAAAAAAGTTTGACTTTGAACCACATTCTCTCGAAAACCTACATTGCGGGTTGCAATTTTAACTTGATTTTTTGTAAGAAATATCCATAATTTTGATATGGCTTCTTGAGAAGGTATGTTAAGAAAGTGATACTGAACACATTTCTGAAAAAAAAAAAGTACGACTTTATTATCTCGGAAACCGTTGATTTCCCAGGCATAGTTCCTTGGGCAAAAATGTTCGTTATGATGAGGACTATACGTATACGTGGTCTCCCGCTTTGTTGGCGGTCTTTTAACACTCTGTATAATAGCACGCTACGACTTTTGGCATTTCGGGCGCATATTGTAAATGAAAAATCGGCATTTGTTTTTATTTTATTTTGGCGGAAAATGTTAGTTCTACAAGCGTAGCATAAGGCCGGGTTAGAGCGTATCTATGGGTTTAAAACAATAGGTATCTCACTCTTTTGTTTGACGTAGAGCGGGATGGACAGAGCCATAGATACGCTCTAACCCAGCCTTATGATGCTTGCTGGAGGGAATTGTGAGTGGTTTTCGGTGGAGGTCGGACAAAGTTTATCGATGTTAGAAATGTAGTACTGTTGCGTCGCGGTCGAAATGTTCTGGGTTTAAACCCACGCGAGGTTGAAATTTTGTTTTGTGCCTTTTTTAAAATATTTACTCTACTGAGCCCAACTTGATATTAAAAAAATATATTTTGTTTGCCGTAGAGCGGGATAGACAGAGTTATTTGCGGTAGATACGCTCTAACCCAACCTTATGCTTTGCTTGCTGGCTTAGCATGAGAATGGGTAAGACCTTATCTATGGGCTTATAACTTTATCTATCCCACTCTACGTCGAGGGAGATACATAATAAACACCCATACTTCCCAGGCAATTCTTATGCTAAGCTTCCTGGTATCTTACACGGGTGATACCCAATCTAAATAAAACATATTTTATCATAAATGTATTGTTTAGATTAGGGCACACACACACAGACAGACACACAGACAGGCACACCCTCATAAACACATAAACAGACACACACACAAAGCTATCAAACTTATGACACCCCTCTTTGTTGGTCGGGGGTAAAAAAAAACCTTCCTTTTGAGTTTTCCTCCACAGTCGAATTTAAATTAAATGTCAAATGTGTAAAAACGCATACGAAGTCGCGGGCACAACTAGTCTTAATATACAAATAAAAAACTCCCGACATTTTGATTTCAAATTAGAACATTAAAATTTCGTAAACGTCTGAACCGATTTTTATTAAACATGTCTAAGAACCATCGCTAGAAACTCTGCTGTCAAATAAAGTTTAAGAGATACGTTGGCACAGCAGACACACACCCTCTCACATAGCGGTTGCGCGTTTAATCGGTCGATAGTATCGCATGCGTTATTGCGATATCTGTTATCAGTTCCTACATTTTGTATTAGGAACGTCCGTCCTACTTCCATTGCGGCGTTATTATCGCAGCAGTGTGTTACTCCATGGCCATCCTAATACAAAATGTACTGAAACACTACTCTTTTTGGGTCAGGCGCAGGTTAGAAACAGACTTGAGGCCCTACTCAAAAACACTGGCCAAATGCACTGGCCGTGAACGCGACATTAATTAATTGAAAAAAAAAACAACATATTGATTGACCCAAATACAAACGACGAGACGAAATCCATGCGTAATACTTTCCAAAATCCTGTATCCAAGGATTGCAGTGAGGCAAACCGCATTTTGGATGTCGACATGCATAAAAATATCATATGCAAAATAAACAGTTGATGGAGATGGTTGAATCGATAATAATAATGCATAAGTTGTTAAAATAAAGTAATGCTCGTTTAAATGGCCCGTTTCCAACTTACTGACAGTTAAAAGCTGAATTCAAAGCCCTTGGCAGATGACGCTCATAGGCTTGGTTACACAAGAACCGGGATGTGGCTGTCAAATTTCGCTTATGCAGATTAATAATATCTTCAGAAAAAGCGAAATTTGACAGCCGTGAAAACGGCTCATACAGAAAGGGCTTAATGTTATCATTGAGGCTATGAAAAGCACACCGATACGTTCTATCACGGGCTGGAGAATCCAAAAGTGCTTCAAACAATATTTTATTTAAATTACTTATTTATGAAATTTCAATGCCAATTTTATTATGCAGAACTTGATCTGAATTCATTCCATTAAATGTTTCGGTGATGCAAGTCAAGTTTGCAAACTTGATCTTCTAGTTTGATTGCTGTTTTATTACATTTCATTACGAAGTTTGCACCCGAAACAGTCTCAAACATTCACGGTCATGCCGGTGCATGATATTATTTTTATTATTATTGTGGACAATTTCAGTCGGCTTAAGATGAGGATACCCCGTCCACTAGCACAATAAATCCTGCATAAGAACAAAACGGCCACTTTTTATTTGTGCAAATTTCTGGATGATCTGTTGATCCGGTATCTAGACTAGTTTTTAGCAAAAAACTATTCCAAAAGGGAGATTTTTTTATTTTTCTACTGGCGGTGCCTTCACCCTAGGCGAGTATTGAGGCAACTATGGGTTTCCTTACGAAGTTTTTCTTTGCAGTTAGTTAGCGAGGTGTGTCGCTGCCGTAAGTAATTAAAAGGTCCGTCAAATTATAGGTAAAGCGGAGCATTAGTCAATATCTCTTACGAAAGGTGAAATGACCGGCGATGTGAGGGCCTGCCACGGACCAAATGCAGTGTCGTTTTACTCAAGAATAGCTGGTTCGAAGCCCGGTGCAGTAGTGGTGGTATATGGGCCAATCAACGACTTTAAACCGCGCTCAACCAATAGCGGTTTCGTGATCAGCGGAGTTTAAGTAGGCAGACAAGAAACTGCCAGCCTTGTAAAAAAAACTCAACCCAAACATTTACACTTTCAACATCAAGAATATCGAACTTTCAACCACAACCTTCCAAAAAAACATTTTTTCGTGATCAGCGGAGTCTAAACAACCAGCCTAGCTATATGCTCCCAGCCTCGCACGACAAAATAAGTCGATTGGTCACCAGAGCAGCTACCACAAGTGCTTACTGTCACTGTAACTGAAAGTAATAAGTTGGATAAACAACCTTACTACTATATAGTATTAGGATACATGACAGACGTCCGGCACAGCTTTTTCGCACTCGTGGTAGCTACTCAGCTCCATACACCGTTGCAGCAATTCTATTGGAGGTGAACCTGTAATCTACATAGATGTAGACGAGAGTTTTCGTATCATTTGGTTTGTGGTAGGCCTTAACTCTCAATATGTTGCAAGTCTGCAACGTAACCGCCTCTCGGAGTCTCGGCAACGCGTTTCTCTGATTATATTGATTTACTTCACGCTCTGTTGACACTGTGCTTAGGTTAAACTTGGGTAATAAATAAGTAAACAAGGTAGTCGATAGGTATCTAATGGCTAACGTTTAAAAATAATATATTGACTAGCATTTCCTTCTGACTTTGGCCTGTACGCTTTTTTTTGTTTATTTCATTCTTATAAAATCTTATTTCTAGGATACAATCTCGCCAAACTGCGAGTACTTTATACAAGGTGTTGTTTTGTAACACCCGACTCAGGGATGATTATTTACACGATACTGAACCCAAAAAAAGAAGACGAGGGGGGGGTGACCACACGTTGCGGTTATTATAGAACAAAGTAATTTGTAAATCAAAACGTTTTAGAAAACAATAATAGTTATTTGTTATGCAAGAATGCAAAATTATTGTTTGCGGCGAGTGCTTGTATTGAATACCGAGCTAGCGAAGGTAGGTATCTAAAATTGAGCCACGAGCGTAGCGAGTGGTTCAAAAAAAGAAACCTGAGCGTAGCGAGGTATTCAGAAGCACGAAACGCAAATAATATCGCATTCGTGCGAAACACAAAACTTTTCATCTCACAGAAGCGAGGAAATGATTTTGTTAGCCATGCGGGAAAAACTCTATAGACAACTACTTACAGGCAAAACAGGTGAGTCAAATAAGTTCCTTTTAAAAGCATATTTTACTGTATACTCAAATTTTTAATTCGAGTCCACGGAATGACAGTGAGGAGGTGATTATCAAAAGGTACTTATGTCCTCCCTTTGGAGAAAAGTATTTTTTTTTAGAAACCGCATCTCCATGATAATCTGTACATCTTGTGTAGTTTGAAAGATGCAAAATGTGATCACGTCCTATACTTATTGAGGCCTTAAACATGGCCTTGTTTGCAAAAGGTGTACATGTCCGGCCGAGAAGAAGTTTCAATGGACGAAAGTGTTGAAGATTGTGACTGCTTGGAATCAGATATAGGGTCACATATTTTTTTTATATTTTATTAGTGGTTTCTATAAGAAAGTGTGTAAAATAAAACCATAAATTGTTTTATTATCTCCAAAACACTCACATCAAAAAGTGACATGTCCAATACATGTCACTACTCTGTTACTTCAAAAGGTGACATGTCCATATAGGTTCGTGTCAAAAGGTGACGTGTCCATTTGTTTTAATTTTTTTTCTCAAAAGGTTTTTGACAAAAATCCCTTGTTTTTTCACATTTTATAAGATACATAGCTTTTCTAAAACACAAAAATTTTTCAGCCAAAAATTTATGTAGACTTCAAAACAGGGAGGTTTTTTTCGATTTCTGTAAAAAAACAAACGCAGGACATGTCACCTTTTGATAATCAGCTCCTCAGTTGCTACAAAGGCTTTATCTGACAGTTGCATACTAGCAACTGTCATTCCGAGGACTAGATTTAAAAATTTGACTTTAGTTACGGCTGCCGCACTAAAGTTTTCAGCTTCGTCGGTATTAAAACCATTCGTTTTATTAATAATTTCCTCAAGTTTATTTATCCAGACACAAAAATAATGTAAATAAAATAATGTTTTTTTTTCCGGGTGCATTCTGAACTTTTACCATATAAATAAAAAAATTCAAGGATATAAAAAATGAAATTAGTAATATCGTTTGAAAAAATTTATTTAACAAACCAAAACATAATTATCTATTTGATAAAACAGAAGCGAAGCATTTTTTTATTTACTGGTATTATAATTTAAAATAAATATAGTGTACAAAATATTGAAAAGACTATAAGAAGAAACCACGTTTCTGAATGTTCTATTCCGTGACTTTACCTTTTTAAAAGATGCGTATGCCCCATTTACATTCACAGTTTTGTATAGAGAATGGGCACGAACAATCACTTTCGCTGAAATACGCGTGTAAACGAACTATGAATGAGGACCTTATTTCTGTCGGAATTTGGCATCTACTTAAACGGCCAGTGTTTTTTTCTTTTTCAACACCATAGGGTGCGGAAAAGACTTTCCCGGCGTCGCGTTCAAATTTCGAGGCGCATAAAAATGTAGATAGTTTAAATCCGGCCTTTACACGATCGTAAGTTACTAGTAACAGCAAACTTTCCGAGCGTGGGAGATGAAAAACTAATTTTTAGTTTTAATCGTTACTAAAACTATTTTCCCTGAGCCGGCTGTCACTAACCAAAACAACACCCCGTATAACATAAAATATTACAATATAAAATATACATTTTTAAAATGTTAAGGTTATGATTATGACTCAATCACCTCCCTGTCAAAGATACAGGACCGGTTTCTGAGTTGAGAATTTGCTAAGCAAATACTTAACTATCGTTCTGTCACGCTCTTTTGTGAGAAATTTGCAGAGACAGGACGATACTTACCCATTTGCTTAGTCAAATTCTCAATTCAGAAACCGGGCCACAGACTGTAACATGAGGTGCTAGCTAGAGTTTAGTGTTCTACAGTCCTACATCGCGGTATGGTACGGACTTTCGACTAAATATGAATAAGACTGTGTGTTTGAACTTAACCAATCCGCTGCGAATAGTACACACGACAGCACGTCAGACTGTACACTTTTGTTGAAGAGTCGCCCGTAACGTAACCGAGTAGAGTGCTAGCGTGTAAAGGTCGACGTGCTGTCGTGTGTACCTACCTAGGTACTACATGTACGGAACCCTCTCAATGCGAACTGGCCCTTGTCCGGTTTTTTTATTGCTCTACATAACGTAGAGTAGACGTTTCCAGAAATATCTAGAAATTTCTGTCTTTCGCTTCTGAAGTGTTCAATAAAATCCAACTTTTTCAAGAGTTAATTTTGTGGAGCCCGTTTATTCACTTCAAAAAATCATCAAGAAAGGTAACCCGATATTTATTTCCGAGCACTTTTGTCCTAAACGATAAAAATAGGCCGTTGAAATCTTTTGTAACATGATAGCCAATAAAAGGTTTCAACGACCTAATTTTTCCGTTCTTAATGGTTTATAGGTACTCTCTGAGAAAAAGAATATTCAAGGAAGTTTTCATTCAATTAAATTCAGGAATCTACCCTCACACCTTCACCTGGCACCTTCACTCACCACACTAGATGGGTGAAGTGACCACTCGGTCGCTGCAGTGCCTGGGACATTGGCCGTTGAAGGTTTAGTTGAAGGTTTAGTTGATGGTTTAGTTGATGGTTTATTTGGCTCCGCCCCGCACGTATAGCGTAATGTCATAAGTAGGTATTTCCTGTGAGCTAGCTAGGCTAACTAAAGCTAAAATGGATTCACCTACTTCACTAGAATTACTCATTGAGTGAAGCTAATTGGCGAACTTAGCATAGGAAGATACGAACCTAGGTGCTCATAATAAATTTTGTGCTTGCGAAGAAGACAGTCAACAAGATGCTAAATCAAACGGCAATTTTCCAGAAAATAAAGGTTTACGATTGACGGTGTGACTGGATTATTAGACAATAGAATTAAATAAGTGACCAGTCGTATATATTTAAAATAAATTTCAGTTTTAATTTTTAAAAAATGGTTCGACTATGCGATAAAGCAATTTTTTTTATTTTTTTATTAATGGTAGGTACCCGGCGATCTACCTGGCGGAGACTGAAAATCAGCTTTTTTGCTTAGTCTCCAACCTTTTCAAAACGCATGTAGGGTAAAGGAACCAGTAGTCGGCCACTTAGTGAAATGTGCAACTTCAAAGTCCATTATTTCTGTTGTTGGGGGTTCTAGAAGGACGTAACCAATATTAATTGAAGCTCCGGTTACTTAGGTTTCAGTAAATAAAACGATTATTCTTCCAATTCATACTGCAATGGAGAAAATTAGCGTTAAACTAAAAAAACACCCATTTCTCTAGTACTCGGCCGCCTATCACCTAAAGTCGGCCATGAGGTAGCCAGTGGTCGGCCGCACCATATAAGGTATGAAAAAGCAATTGCTTGTGGCCGACTTCTGGGTTGACAAAATTTCTTCGAGACTAAGTCCAAAAGTCGGCCACCTAATAGGCATTTTTTTTGGTGGCCGAGTATTGGGTTTTTGCCAAAATAATATTCTCAATGCTTTGTAAACTCTATACAGAAGAAAAAGATATGTGCAACCTGTCAATTTGGGCTGCTTACGTGAAATTTACAGAAATTCCATAAGTCGGCCGGGGGGCCGAGTACTGGCATTTGTATGAAATTACTGATCCCAATAGTCGGCCCCCTGGTTTTTTAAATTGATATCACAAATAAGGGTTTTTTTAAGTTATCAAGAGGTCAACAATTAATTAAAGAATGAGAATAAAATAAAACATGGCATACCACAGTACAAAACACAGCAAAAATCTTAAAGATTTGAGACTCTCTTCAACTAGCAAAAAAAGATGGCGGACCGTGATTCTGAATTGCAAGTTATTAAAACGTGTTTTTTTAATAAACACAAATAAGTATAAATATAACAAAATATTACAGGTATCGTTAATTAATCAATGAACCATAGAAAAATACAGATAAAGCTATATGTTAAAAACTACACTAGTTATTGAACTTTAAACCCGCAATGGCCGACTACTGGGGGGTGGCTGACTTTAGGCGCCTCTACCCTACATAATCTTTGTTTCCTTTTGAATTTGGGCTGATAATGATGTAGGAAACGTGATTGGTACTTTACAAAAAAAAAACAAAATATTAACATTAAATGTGCAGTGCTTACGAAAGTGTAAGTTCAGAAATATAGGGGCTTTTTCACGTAAGACAAGATTTATTCAGCTTTGCTAACAGGGGGGTTACCCTTGACGCTATTGCGATCAAATTGAAAAAGTTTTAACATTAATTTCTCTATGAATTCGCATAGTAATGCTTTGGTTTTAAATATTTTGTAATATTTATTCAAAGGTAAGTATGTTTTATTCAATAAAAACTCAAAATGCGTCTTAATTTGTAGAATATATAATTTTGTAAATTGCGGCCTTATTGGAAAAATGCATCAAGGGTAGAGGGGCAGGACGAAAGTTACTTCTAGACATATGTACATACATCGTCATTTTAAAAATCATGATGCTATCAAGATTAAACCAAGATCAATATTAAACCTAAGCTCAAGCTATTGAGAAATAGCTTGAACTTAGGTTCAAAGCCTGACCCGTAGTTAATCATGAAATTAAACATTAGCACGGTGCTTAGTTTTAAAGTTGGGAGAGATTTAATGGTGCTGTTGTAGGTAATGCCTCTTTAATCCAACCCTTTAATTTAAAAGTTAGAGTTGGAGTGGCGTTAAAGTTTATTTTTGCGTCGTCGAAGGGATTGGCAGGATCGTTAATAAACAGGATCAAATTTTGAAGAAGCAATGGCACACATGAATTAACAACTCTGCCATCGCCCTAGGTGCTCATTACGTTGGAATAACTTCTAAATTACCTACGTAAATAAACAATACCTACCTTTGTCCGAAGTGGTTCCGAAATCACTAAAGCCCAATTTAACCCAATTTCTGTTTTAATAATGTAATTGAACAATCAATGCCGTATCCGCATAATCTCTTTCGACTGGATTATTTTAGTCGTAGAAAAGGAGGAAAGCTGTTATTGTGGGCAATTTTAAATCCTGGTGTTTTACAAGACAGCAAAAAACAATGCTAGGTTTTTTTTTGCGTCTTGCATGTGTATTGCGTGTACACACGAAAGCACGTCAGACTGTACACTTTTTTTGTAAAGTCGCCCGTAACGTAACCGAGTAGAGTGCTAGCGTGTAAGCGTCGACGTGATGTCGTGTCAAGTTGTGTGTACTTGCTAGGGTCTTCAATTTTCAGAATCCAACTTCTAAGGTCTTTTTAGAGCATTTCAGAATGCTGTTCTATGCTTTAAGCCTAGTAAGCTGCAAAATGCAAAACCCATTATTCTTCGTTTTTGGTTTTTTCCTGGCATCCCTTGCCTAGGTTTTGAAATTGTCCAGCCGAAGTAGGTATGTTGCAATGGAGACCCGTTCGCTGTAGCTTTGTAAAGCCCTTTCTAAAGCACACTGTACTCTACGAAGGACAAGTAAAAGTTCGTAAAGTTACAGACTGTTTGTTTACTTACAAAGACGCCGTAAACGCTCATCAAAATATTCAAACTCATTTTCCTATCGCAGCTCCTTCTAATTTCCTAATTAGATTCTACACTAACTCAAATTATAACTCGGTGTATGACTTGTCAACGTCTGGGCTGCAAGTTAGTTATCTATGTTCTTACTGACTGACACACATGAACTGCCTGAACCGCTGGTCGTAGAGACATGTTTTCAGAGTGTTATAAAATAATTTTACTCAAAAAAGGTCGTAATGAGGTCATTAATTCGACAACCTTCTTTGAGCAAAGTCGGACTTGCGGGCTACTTTGATTAGGCGCCAGAAAAGTTGTATGAAATTACATTAATGTCGTGTTTTGCGGCCAGAAAAACTGTATGAAAATCCATTAATGTCGAGTTTTGTTTCATAAATGGAACTCAAACATCAGGCGCAAAAAGTATTTATTTAGAATTGGGCTGTATGGATACTGGCAGTCTACAAATTGCACAGAAAAAAAAGCGCGGCCATATTATTTTCGCCGTTTCGCGCGTTGTTCGAAGTGATTTTTTCTGTGTTTTTGTCTGTTTTTGTTGAAAAAGTGAACTCTGAAGCGACGAATCCTCCGATTTTGTGTTTAACACCGCCGGACATTCAAAAGCAAGCGAAATTAGTAATTGGAAATTTATTGCCACCGAAGTCAAAAGAAAAATATAAGCAAGCTTACCAACAAAAAGTTTGCGGCATGGAAAAACGACAAAAGTTAAGCAAATTAAATTACTGTTTTAATTACTATTCTAATTACTATTTTAATTACTCGCATTGTTTGAGTAAAGCACTATACAAGCCTTGGTCTGCAATGAGTGCGCTGCTGGCCACGCTATGATTGCCTCGAGCTTAGCTTAGCTACACTCTCGGCCCTCAAGTTTTGTCATCATTGCAGCCGTTGCTGGCCGCGCTATAAAGGCCTCGACCTTCGGTCTCGGCCTTCATTCCAGCTTGTCCATCAAGGACTGCAATGCTGACCGCACTGTGAGGGCCTTGAGCTGCGCTACGCTGCGCTCTGACGGCCATTCAAAGCGCGCCAGAAACGCACCCATTACAGATCGCGGCAGTAATGTACTAATGTAAAGTAGATAACCAGTAAAAAAGGAATTTTAGAAATTCCAACCCAAAGAGGTTAAAAGGGGATGCCAAAGTTTAAATAGGGAAATATGTTACTTTGTTAAAAATAAATAATGTACTTACAGCAAAATCTTTTATACAAACAAAGTCGTGTTAGTTACACCATTTATAACTCAAGAACAGGTGGACCGATTTTTATGATTTTTGAAGTGGTTAAAACAACGGAAAACTAACGAGAAAAAAACTAAATCTGCGCGGACGAAGACGCGGGCAAAAGCTAGTCGATTATAAAACGGTGCGTAAAACGGGCTATGTGTAATAAAGAGGTAAACCTAAATGTTACCTCTATGTTAGCTTGTCTTGTCACTTGTCTCCACCGAACTCTTGTCTCGTGTCGTTTGCCAATTTCTGTCTAAACGCAAATAATATATCTACAATAAAATCTCTGCTGATTATCGGAATCCTTTCACTGATTGCCCGTAACCCAAAAGGTTTATGGACCCAATACGCTTCCACTCCATATTATCAAACTTTGTGCAGGAATTATTAAATAATTCTGGGAAAAATTGAAAATGAAAATATAAAATAACTGAAATTAGGGGGAAAAGAAGCTATCGATAGAAAAAAAAATTCTATCGATAGCTTCTTTTTCCCCTGACTATCGTCGATAGCGGAAGAAAACACATGACATGATGGTATTTCTTCATTGCAGACATGAAACATGACATCATGGTATTTCTTCATTGCAGACATGAAACATGACATCATGGTATTTCTTCATTGCAGACATGAAACATGACATCATGGTATTTCTTCATTGCAGACATGAAACATGACATGGTATTTCAGCACACTTTCATTGCAGTACGTACAGTGTGCTGAAATGCCATGTGTCATGTTTCATGTCATCTAGTGTAATGAAATGCTATGTGCCATGCTTTATTCTCTCGTGTAATGTGTAATATTTCATGACACCGTTGTGTAATATGTCTTTTGTAATATTACAAGCATTACCTACACATGTCTAATTCACTATGCCCGGCGCCGTGGGAACTCAGTGACGGCCACGCGCGTGAAACACTGTTTTCTATAGCCGTTTCACCCAGAGCGAGACGGGGCGTGGGAAAAGTGAGAGGCAATGCGGCTGTATGAGTCTACGTGTGTTCGTGTCCTTTCGCGAGTATCTAGTTGTAGTTGTAATGTAATAGATCTATTTTCCCAAAAATTTTCGTAGTTCAGCTGCCATTTCTACATTTTATTAGGTATGTCAAAAAACTTTTTTTTTCTGACAAGTACAAACAACACATTATTGATGTTCCCAAGGTAGTTAGACTCCAATAGACAGTGTAATAATGTAAGTAAATAGCTGAAAGTAACCCCCTTTTCGGCGCGAAAAACGCATCGCTCTAATTTCTTTCAGGGTATTTTTTATTCTAAAAACTATTTGCAAACCTCCATATTGGTCATCTACGGATATAAACCAAGTTTCAGCATAATTCCAGCCTGTAGTTTAGAAATTAAACCGGAACTACTTTTGTATGGGAAAATGGTGCTCTGTGCGCGGTCAGTCTATGGATGGGTGAGCGCTTCCGTGCTTCGGATGGCACGTTAAGTCGTTGGTCCCGGCTGTTGTTGATTAATAACCATCGCTAAGCCATGTCAGAGGCCCTCTGGGCGGCCAAAAAACTTTGACACCAGGGGTAGCCACTAGCTCATACGATAACCTAACCATTATAATACTTAGTTGTACCGTACTAGTCTAATCCACACAAGGTGAGAGTTGGATCATAAATTTTTAATCAACTAAGACGCTTGCTTCCGCTGTTTGCCTTCAAGTTTCGGGTAGGCTTGGTTTGCTGAAGACGTCGCATGTACTACGAACGGTAGAAAGGTCCGTTCGGGGAATATTTTGTGTTCTTATATTCCGGGTTCGAGAAAATACCTAAATCGATTGAGAAATAGGCAGGTACTTACTAAGTAAAATCTCACCAAGAAAGTTAGAGGTGGCACTGGCAAGAGCTCAATAAAATACGCTCGAATGTAAAAGGATTGTTAAAATAACTTTTAAATTAGATACTAATTAGTTCAGTCCGATATAACCCTTCAAAACACTCTCTCTCTCGCTCTAATGTTCATCCTAAATGTTGCATACAAATAGGGGTACATACGGGTGTTGTTTTGAAAAGTGACACCCGTCTCAGGGGTAATAAATATTTTTTTACACGATAGGTACTGAAGCCAAAAAAAATATCAAAACAAAAAAAACACTGTAAAATACCCAAAACCTATTAAATTGTGGCCTCCCTTATAATACTAACGCTTGCGGTTGCGGCCGCACTCGCATTATCGGGCGCCACATCGCGCGCGCGCTTTGAGAAGGCCGGGGGTGTCCGCACGTCGCGGTTATTATAGAACAAATTGAACAAGGTAATTTGTGAATCTAATTTTTTTTTGAAAAATACAACTTACTTTTAGTTTTACAACTAGTACGCACGACAGCACGTCGACCCTTACACGCTAGCACTCTACTCGGTTACGTTACGGGCGACTTTACAACAAAAGTGTACAGTCTGACGTGCTGTCGTGTACCTTCCCTGAGTCGAGTGTCACAAACCAAAACAACACCCTGTTTAGATTTAGATTTAGATTTAGAAATGGTTTATTGCCACAAAATTAACACAAAAAACATACAAATAAAATTATCATCCGCGGTGGGGGCAAATGGGACTGTTTCAGCTGTTGCTGTAGTTATATGACTAACTACAGCGCTGGTTTTCAAACAGTCTCATTCACACAATAATTTTAGACACACTAGCAGGTAAAGCCAAATACAAAATAAAATAAAATTTAAAAATAACAAGCATTAATTAATTTAAATAAAATAAAATCATGCATTTAAATAAATCAAATGAGATTAAAATAAAATATAATAATAAAACAATATCTCGAATAATCTATTCATTAATGTCATAGCTAAAAAATACCAATAATTTAACTTTGAAACTGAAACAATTTTTTTTTCATCGTTAACATAATATCTAAAAGAGAAAAAGAACAACGGCCCTGATAAATGTCGTGTCAAAAAATATCTCACTGACGGTGGAAACCGCATTACGATGAGTAAAAAAACTGGAGCATAATGTCAGGACCTGTCATTATGCTCCACTTTTTTTACTCATCGTGACCTGGTCCTTTCTATAGCAATGTTTAAGAAAACAAGTAAAGTAAACATAATCACGACACAAGTCGACGCACCGGTTACATCGCCATGATGTAACCACGCAAATATTGTATCAAACAAACGTTAACCACACGTGCAAATAAACCAACTGTATTTGGAATGGCCAAATGATTATAAAGAGGCTGTTTAGGGATCAAATGAGAGTGCAATGACCCTAAATACCTAAGGGTGATCGCAGACGGAATGCGAGTTAGATGGTCAAGGTTTCACGTAGGCCTAGGGTTTACTTTCAGGCCTACTTAAGTATTACATAATTTATAATGCCTTATACTATAATACTACGTTTTTGCGAGCTTTTTGGGCTTTGGTCTATATGTAAGCACGCTATATTTTTCTAGCAATTTACTTTTTGTTATCAGTAATCACTATATAAATCAGCTATATATATATATATATATATGTCGGATAACGAGGGAGGGAATTGAGCTAAGGCATGATAATACTGAAAACTGTCAGGATGTTAATACTCACTTACAAGACATTGTGGGCGTAACGTGGGACACTCTAGGTAGGTTAGGAATAAAACACACGTGTTTGTGCCAAACTGCTTAGTGGAATTTATTTAGCAATAGGCGGCACTGAATCTACGTTGCTTCTAAGCATAAACAGACCGGGAAAGAAGCAACAAGAAAACCCGTCTGGACATCTCTTTCTTTTGATCTTTAGAGGTAGTTACAATAATTAGGTACACAGTAATTGCTTACGCATACAGGCATGGAAATACAATGGAATTGGAACAGTACTCACGTTACCTTTCTTGATGTTCTACTCACACTTGAACACTATGAAATAGCACTGACTCTATAGCAATATTCGACTAGAACAGTAAAGTTACAGAAACGTGGAACGAGTGGATGTCTTCTCGTCTCCCCGAAGGGGAGACGGGGAGGCGTATCTGGGCGATGGCCCATTGCCGCGGGTTCGTCGCCGTCCGCGAAAACGGACGGGTCTCGGGGGTGGAGCCGATGGCTCTCTTGATTTTATGCCCCGGTCTTCGATCTTCTCTCGCCGGCGAGGTCAACACTGCTGACGGGGTCTCTGTTCAGAGAGGGCCAGCAGGCGACGCTCAGCCGACGAGTCTTCGGTCCGGGGCATCTTCTTCACGCCGCCGACGCGGTCAGTCCCGGTTGCGGGAGCCCGCGCCGGCGGCGCCAGGGCGTCATGTCCGGTGGGTGGGGGCGGCAGTGTCCACAGTCCTAACTAGTCGACGGGGGACTAGTGGACGTGGACAGGCCGCCCGCGGGGGGTCAGAGGGCCACCCTACCTCAGGTGCAGAGGTCGGCTAGCCCTCTGAAGATGATGGGCACTG
Source organism: Zelleria hepariella (assembly GCA_949319315.1). Lineage (NCBI taxonomy): Eukaryota > Metazoa > Arthropoda > Insecta > Lepidoptera > Yponomeutidae > Zelleria > Zelleria hepariella. Next base: position 21,336,515 of record OX439381.1, read on the forward strand.
GGTCTTCGCCGCCCTGGATGGCCATCAGCACTTCCATCAGGACCTTGATGGTCTTTTCCAGGGCGGGGCTGTCAGTGGGGGCTCGCTCCTGCTTCGCCTTCTTCCCCTGGGGAGGGGCGGCGACCGCTGAAGGAGCCCGTCTGGGAGGTGGCACAGGCAAGGGCTGCTGTGCCTCTGAGGGGGGTTTTTGAGGCGTCTCCTCCACGGCCTTCTGCACGGGCTTCTTTTTCCCCCTCTTGCGCCGTCTTTTCGGGGGGTTGGGGTCGTTGGCGGCTGCCATGAGCGACCCGGCTGCATTTTCTTCGCCTGTTGGGGCGGGAAGCACTTGGGGCGGAGTGGCGGTGGTCCTTGCCACGGTGCCGGCCCTTCTGTTCCGCGTCTCCTTTCTGAAGACGGGGCACTCCGCGTTGTTGGCGGTGTGGGCCCCGCTACAGTTGGCGCAGGTTGGCGGAACTTCAAGTGGGCGCTGACAGTCCCGGGCGGCGTGTTCCTCGCCGCAACGCACACAGGCAAGCCGCCTGTGGCAGTTGTGGGAGGAATGCCGGAACTGTTGGCACCGATGGCACTGCGCGGGCCCCTTCTTCCCGCGCCAGGCTTCAATCTTCACTCCCGGCATACCGAGGAGCTCGCACACCTCGTATATGCCGGGGGTCAGGTCGGCGGTCCTCTGCAGTTGGCAGAAGAAGATGCAGCCGGGGCGCCCCTGCCGGGCGTTTATCTGCCTCGTAAACTCCGGCAGGAACCCCAACTCCCGTAGCTCGTCCGTGATGGCCTCCGCCTCCGTGTTGACGGGCAGCCCTCGGATGGCCACCTTCAGGCTTCGCTCGGCTGGTAATGAGTAGGAGAACCAGGAGATACCGGTCTCTCTCTCAAGGTCTGTGAGATATCTTTGGATGAGCCGGTACTCCTGGTCTGATCTCGGGAGGAAGCGCACGCCCTTTCCAAAGGGGCGTGCGTTGGGTGCTTGGCCGAGGGCTGTCCTCAGCGCTTTAAAGTGCCGGGCCCAGTCCGGCAGGGTCTCCACGATCAGTGGTGGGTACCGTGGCTCTCTGCTCTGTGCTGCCGGCTGGGCGGGCGCGGCTTGCGGGGCAGGGGGCGGGGAGGCGGCGGCGTGCGTCGGAGGCGTGGAGGCGTTAGCAGGTGCGCTTGTGTCCATTGCCACAGGCGACCTCGAGGCGTCAAGCGCCGGCATGCACCATGAGGGCGGGCGGGCGCTGGGCGGCTGCGGTGAGCGTATTCGGGCGGCGGGCGGTGATTTGGGCGGTGTCACTTGACGGGTCACTCGCGGCGCGCTCGCGGGCGCGGGGGGCGCGGCGGCGCGCGGCGCGGCGGCTGGTGTCGCTTTGTTCACTCGCGGCGGCGCGCTCGCGGGCGCGGGCGGCGCAGCGGTGCGCGAGGGTGGCGGCCTCGGTTTGATCAGCGCGGGCGGTAGGCGCTTCGCGGGCGGCGGTGTGGAGCGGCGGCGGCATAGGGGTCTCAGTGGCCTTGGTGTGAAGCTGGGTTTCACGTAGGGCTGGGCGTCGGGCGGCGGTGCACGCGACGTGCTGGCGATCGCGGCCGAGGTCGGCGCGGCGGGGCGCTGGGCGGTCGGTGCGGCTGCGCTCGTTGTTGCGGCGGGCTTGCGGGGGGCGCCGGCAGGGGGGGCGGCAGGTTGGGGCTCCGGGTCGGCGGCGGCGTTTGGTTCGCTCTGCCACGCGAAAGACGACTCCCCCGGTCCGGAGGGCGTCCGTGGTGTAGTCGGCGTCGAAGATGGGGTTCGACGCGGGACGACTTGTACTTCGTAACCCGAGTCCGTCCCCAGGGGGATGGTACGCGGGTTCCGGTTAGAGAAGACCCTCCCCTGCCGAAGCATGCTAAGGGAGGGCCTCGTCGGCTTCCGAAGAGGCGGGTGGTGCGGCATGGTGCCGCGGCCACGCGGGCGGCGCTCGGGGTGGGCACCGGGCGTGACCGAAGCGCGTGAGTGTGACGCTTACGTAGTCGCGGGTAAAGGGGCGGTCCGTACGCTAGATGGCGTGGCGGTGCCAAACTGTCCATAGAGAAACGTGGTAAGTTCATCAAAGAGCCGACTACACAACCTTCTCGGACCGCTGTCGATCGTGAACTCTCGCGTTTGAGGCGCGCTCCGCACTTAAATAGACTCGACGGTCACGCTATACCTCGACGCGAGCCCTGATTGGTCGAACCGCGCAGGGTTGCCAAAGTTTGCTTGACGTTTCGTTCATCGAACTAAACTAACTTCTAATCTGTGAACCGACAACTTGGTTGGATAATCTGTGATGAGTAATTTATGACTTTGTTTACAATCAACTGTCAAAATACGTCTACAATGATTCTTCAGCTCGAACGATGTTTGATGTTGCTTTTCACAATGCGACACGGCCTTCCTGACACGTCGCACGTCCTCGTGTGACTTATCTGCGAAAGAAAAGCAAACGCAAAGTATCTGTCCGCTCGGTCATACCTGACCAAAAGTATGAGGTCAAACTCTACAAATTATTTTCAAACTATGTCACATGGATTCTAAATTGGCTAAGCATTTACTCGGCATTGATTCTACATGGACTCTACATTGGCTCTACATTGACTCTACATTGTCTCTACATTGACTCTACATTGTCTCTACATTGACTCTACATTGACTCTACATTGACTCTACACTGACTCTACACTGACTCCACATCGACTCCACATCGACTTCACATCAACTCCACATCATCTCCACATCAACTCCACATCATCTCCACATCAACTCCACATCAACTCCACATCAACTCCACATCAACTCCACATCAACTCCACATCAACTCCACATCAACTCCACATCAACTCCACATCAACTCCACATCAACTCCACATCAACACTACGTAGACCGCACTCGGTACAGCTTTGCGCCACCATCTGGGGACCAGCACCCATATAGGTTGCGGCAGGCCAGAGGCTTGCAACCAGTACACGAGTAACCAGTATCACACTCATAACACCACCATCAAAACACGTAGAAAACTACACCCGTGACAGCTTTGCGCCACCATCTGGGGACCAACACCCATATAGGTTGTGGCAGGCCAGAGGTTTGCAACCAGTACACAAGTAAGCAGTATCTCCATCATCACATTTCCTATCATCTTACGAAACAAAATGAAACTACAACTTCACCTTTTCGTAAGCCTGAGAGCTTAGCAGATTGAGCAATACGCAGCCCAACGGGTATGTCACGCCGGGGCACGGCGTCAGGCCTCGCACCTTACAGCTGGTTCACGCACCGAGCAGTCACGCAGCCCCTGGCTGGCTCGTAGATGCAGGAACAGGCTCTCCAGCAGGACTTCTCAAACATAGCGTCACCATGTTCTCGTAAGGATCAAGGTCGACATGAAAATGGAAACAACATGGAATTAGAATCTACCTGAGTGTTTCTTTATCCCACTTCTGATGTCGGATAACGAGGGAGGGAATTGAGCTAAGGCATGATAATACTGAAGACTGTCAGGATGTTAATACTCACTTACAAGACATTGTGGGCGTAACGTGGGACACTCTAGGTAGGTTAGGAATAAAACACACGTGTTTGTGCCAAACTGCTTAGTGGAATTTATTTAGCAATAGGCGGCACTGAATCTACGTTGCTTCTAAGCATAAACAGACCGGGAAAGAAGCAACAAGAAAACCCGTCTGGACATCTCTTTCTTTTGATCTTTAGAGGTAGTTACAATAATTAGGTACACAGTAATTGCTTACGCATACAGGCATGGAAATACAATGGAATTGGAACAGTACTCACGTTACCTTTCTTGATGTTCTACTCACACTTGAACACTATGAAATAGCATTGACTCTATAGCAATATTCGACTAGAACAGTAAAGTTACAGAAACGTGGTAAGTTCAGCAAAGAGCCGACTACACAACCTTCTCGGACCGCTGTCGATCGTGAACTCTCGCGTTTGAGGCGCGCTCCGCAATTAAATAGACTCGACGGTCACGCTATACCTCGACGCGAGTCCTGATTGGTCGAACCGCGCAGGGTTGCCAAAGTTTGCTTGACGTTTCGTTCATCGAACTAAACTAACTTCTAATCTGTGAACCGACAACTTGGTTGGATAATCTGTGATGAGTAATCTATGACTTTGTTTACAATCAACTGTCAAAATACGTCTACAATGATTCTTCAGCTCGAACGATGTTTGATGTTGCTTTTCACAATGCGACATATATATATATATATATATATATGTCGGAGAATGAGCGTGTAGTCGCGGTCTTCTCCATAGATAAACGTCAATCCTTTTATTTGTCTGTGGCTCTGGCGTTAATCTATGGCAACACTAACCACAAGGTTTAAAAAGTAAAGTGTCAAATCAGCAGTCCCGCTATTCTGTGGCGGCTTCGCCGATGGTGCGAGCTGAATTGTCAAGTTGTGTTTTTATTTTTGATGATAATCTCATAAAATGGACAAGTCTATGAAATAGGTATAGATTCCCGGACAGCAGCGGTGGGATTGTGCTTTGCGCTTTTCCTTGAGACGGAAACTTTACCAGTAAACAGGATTCGGTCGGATATGCTGTCCGCCTTATCGCTGGCTATGTTTTGCCACCACCTCAAGTCTGCGTGTGGCTCCCGAAGTGATTGTGGATGATATTTCACAGTCCGTCACAATGTGGTGAAAATTCTGGTCAAAATGGTAACCTGCCTACCTAACAAGTTCTGATCGTCAATTCGTGAGTATGTAGTAAGCGTTGCAATGGTTTGACGGCTGAACGGCTCCTAAAGAGCTTGCCGCTTGTTCTTCCGAAGTTGGAGAAACGCCTCTGTCATAAGTGCACCGAGATATCAGCTGTAAACTATGGTGTCATACTTAATTAAAAGTTTCTGGTGATCACGTTTGGGTATAGTGAGTTAGAACATCTAACGAGTTGGTGCCTCTGCCTGCCCTTTCTGGGATGTGGGCGTGGGGTCAGTGAGTGCGTGTGAGTGTAACGCTAAACTCCCAAATGTCAAAGTCAGGGATTATTGGTAAACTCTTCCTGTTTTAGTGGTACCTGTGTTGGTACCGGCCTAAGCTGAGTGTGAAATCATATTTTGGGCCAACCCCCATCTTTGACGGCTGTGTTATTCGAGAAACGACAAAGTATATTGTAGATTTCAAAACATTTAGGTACTTGTTCTACGGTAAGTACAACGGATAATTTTGTGAAACTACTTTATTTCATCGGCTTGCAGAAATTCTTGAGTTTTGATTATTGTTATTATCTGATATCATCGTGTGACATGCAATGTTTCAATTTGAACATTGACTTAATACCTACAGGAACTAATCAAAGAGAACTATACCTATTATGCAGTCGGATTTAACAACAATAACCTATTGAACCTAAATCTTCCTTAGTTTACAAAAATCAAAGTTTTAAGCAGAATTCTTAAATATTATGGATAATGTACCTAGTTGGCATCATACCTACTTGCTAAAAGTAAGGTTCTGTAAGAACTCACACTGTAAAAATTAAAATTCAGTTTTCTTTTGTGACAATTTAACAAGGTCTACCGGTTCTATAGATAACTGGAATGGGATGATATAAAAGCCAGATTTAGCTCTCATACTTTTATTCAGGGATAAAATGGTATGATGAAATTCATCTTACAGGTATAGTAGGTGTGCGTTACATTGTTGAAAAGCTTGTTTTGTTCTCTTTGTAGATATTTGTGAACTAAAATTATGATTGGGTTTACAGATCAATTTCTGTCTAGACGTCTAGAGTCTAGTCATGTGATGACCAGGGTTGAAAATCAAAATGTTTGTCTGATTTGATCATTTGACTAACAAAGGGACAATCTAAAATGTAATATTGCCTACCACTCAATATCCCAGTCTTATTTGAAATGCGAGCTTTGTGATGATAACTCGAGTAAAAGATTTAAAAATTGTCTAATTGGAGTAAGTACCTACTTACTGGTACATTAAAATTTACCTACCTTACATCGAAGGCGAGTCACAGTAATTATAACTTTAAAGTTTGTCTTGTTTTATTGCATTGCGTGAAGCTGAGTCGGTATCCTTAGCTGACGGATTTGTTTGATATAATCCGTGCGGAATGAGAATGGGATGCGACCTTTTGGAACTGAGACGCGCGCGGTAAGCAAACTCGCGTCGATGCAACCTTGTCAAAGTAAAATACAGTATGTTTTCGATTGACTTTGACAAGGTTCCTTCCCATTCTCATCCCGCACGCATTATACCTACAGTGTTTTGCGATTTAGATTGCATTGAACATAAAATCACTAGGTATAGGTACCTAAGTGTGGATTAAAATATTGAAATCATAATTGAATAAAGTATAAGGTCAGGGAGGCCGAAACGGTGCACGGATTGAGACACTACCTACCTACTTCAGCCTACAAAATAAATAATATCGCCTGGTATTTTGTTTTTATTTCACAAACTGTTTCTGTGTGTTTAACTCTCTGAACCTGATAGAATCTATTACCTACGCATTGATGTAAGGTGGCTGGAAATTGTTGCGATTTGCTTTATCTGTCGTTGCAAGCTGTTATGTCACCTAGAAACATTTTGTTCATTTGTGAGTGTTTGAATTTGGAAGCTTCTATGCTTTATCATGTTGTTTACGCTTTACCTTATCGGTTGAAAGCTGTTGTCACGCTTTACCTTATCGGTTGAAAGCTGTTGTTTAAGCTTTACCTTATCGGTTGAAAGCTGTTGTTACGCTTTACCTTATCGGTTGAAAGCTATTGTCTACGCTTTACCTTATTGGTTGAAAGCTGTTGTTGCGCTTTCCTTATCGGTTGAAAGCTACTGTTACGCTTTACCTTGTCGGTTGAAAGCTACTATTGGCGCATTACCTTGTCGGTTGAAAGCTACTGTTGGCGCTTTACCTGGTCGGTTGAAAGCTACTATTGGCGCTTTACCTTGTCGGTTGAAAGCTACTGCTGGCGCTTTACCTGGTCGGTTGAAAGCTACTATTGGCGCTTTACCTTGTCGGTTGAAAGCTACTGTTGGCGCTTTACCTGGTCGGTTGAAAGCTACTGTTGGCGCTTTACCTGGTCGGTTGAAAGCTACTATTGGCGCTTTACCTTGTTGGTTGAAAGCTACTGTTGGCGCTTTACCTGGACGGTCGAAAGCTACTATTGGCGCTTTACCTTGTCGGTTGAAAGCTACTATTGGCGCTTTACCTTGTCGGTTGAAAGCTACTGTTGGCGCTTTACCTGGTCGGTTGAAAGCTACTGTTGGCGCTTTACCTGGTCGGTTGAAAGCTACTATTGGCGCTTTACCTTGTTGGTTGAAAGCCACTGTTGGCGCTTTACCTTGTCGGTTGAAAGCTACTGTTGGCGCTTTACCTGGTCGGTTGAAAGCTACTATTGGCGCTTTACCATGTCGGTTGAAAGCTACTTTTGGCGCTTTACCTGGTCGGTTGAAAGCTTCTGTTGGCGCTTTACCTTGTCGGTTGAAAGCTTCTGTTGACGCTTTACCTTTTCGGTTGAAAGCCACTGTTTGACGCTTTACCTTTTCGGTTGAAAGCCACTGTTTATGCTTCGCCTTGTCGGTTAAAAGCTGTTGTTTACGCTTTGCGTTATCGGTTGGAATTTGTTGTTTGCGCTTCACCTTGCCAGTTAGAAAGTTACACTTCGCCTTGAGAGATTGCGGTTGAAAGCTATTTCATTTCGCTTTGAGTTTGAAGTTGGAAGCTATTTTGTGTGTTGACCATTGAAAGATGATTTACACTAGGTACTGCTGAACTGTTGAAAAGGTCGGTTGAATTGTTGAAACGTGTTAAAGTACCTACTGTGGAACAATGAGTTTTAATGTGTCTGAAACGGTAATCAACTGTGGTTTTGTTGGTTTATTAAAAGGTAAAACTGGTAAAAGGTAACGCCTGTGGTCAGATTGACAAGGCAATAAAACTGGTAATTAAAAGGTAACATCCGTGGTTTAATGGACGAAGAAGGTAACGTCTGGTATGGACGAAGAAGGTAACGTCTTGTATGGACGAAGATGGTAATGCTGACGTCTGTGGTTTAATGGATGGAGACGGTAAATCCTGGGATAAAGGTAATGCCTTGTGATCAGATACAAGGCATTTGGTAAACGGTCTCTAGTTTTAGTCCGAAGGTTTGGAACGCGCGAGAGCGCGCGTATTGTCAGTATGGCCGTGTCGGAGAATGAGCGTGTAGTCGCGGTCTTCTCCATAGATAAACGTCAATCCTTTTATTTGTCTGTGGCTCTGGCGTTAATCTATGGCAACACTAACCACAAGGTTTAAAAAGTAAAGTGTCAAATCAGCAGTCCCGCTATTCTGTGGCGGCTTCGCCGATGGTGCGAGCTGAATTGTCAAGTTGTGTTTTTATTTTTGATGATAATCTCATAAAATGGACAAGTCTATGAAATAGGTATAGATTCCCGGACATATATATATATATATCAGCTATATAAATCACGTCATTAGGTACAGTTGACAGCACATCGATCCTGACTCCTGACTCGCATGCACTCTATTCAATTACGTTACAGGAGACTGCAACAAAAATGTAATGCTTTTACGTGTTGTTTAGAATCAATACATAGGTACAGTCGGCCACAATCTCAGATACCCCTTTTTGTTCGATTGGCGCCCTTATGCCGCGCGCGATAAGAGCTGTCATGGGGTATCTGAGATTGTGGCCGACCGTACCTAGATTTAGCAAAAATATGAAATAGAGTATTGACCTATCTAAACCTATGTTCGCCTACAAAAGCGTTGACGAAAAGTGTCTTCTAGCAAACCTTTAGTAAAATATGAAATTTATTCTGAAGTAATCAAATTATAGCAAACGAATATTGTTTCTTTAGCTCGTATCCATTGACTAATTCCGGGCGAGAGAAGTTCTCAGAGTCTACTAAAACAATCCGGCGCTTGTAGGTATGTGTGGTTCGTATCTATCGATACTATCGATAAGTTGAGTAAAGGTCGGATGGTCATAAAAGATAGGCGGGTAAGTAAAATTAAAAAGAAATAAGTTCGAACATGAGCCGATTCGGTTGAGGAGTTGCCGAGATATGGGGTCGCGAATTCACAGTTTGGGGCGAACTACTAGTCGTAAGCAATTTACTCCAGACAGGCCTAAATTAGGTAATCGTGTGAGGTAGTGGCCACCCCTGGGGTCAGAGTTTTTAGACCGCCCAAAGGGCCTCTGACATGGCTTTACGATTGTTATAAATCAACAACAACCGGGACTAGAGCATGGATACCGGTTTTCGGTAATACCGAAAAACCGGGACCCCGGACTAAATATCTACATTTGAAAAACCGGTATTGTATTATCTCAAAACCGGAATTTCGGTATTTTCGGTATTACAGATAAAACTCTGAAATAAGTGTGGAATATGGAAATTTCGCGCGCATGCGATGCGTGCGAGTGCGCCGTGCGGAATAGTGATGTGAACCGGTTTTAGAAACCTACAAAAAAAACGTTTTTTGTAAAAACCTATCAGTATAAACGCCGGTTTTTGTTTATTAATTAAAACCGATTACTTTCTTATTTTGGACTGCAGTCCAGAGGCCTTAGCCTGTAACGCAATGGTGCCTAAATAGGCTCCCAGTTGACGGCTTCAATTACGATTTATTAATGCTGTCGGTCCTTTTAATGTGTTTGTAGTACAGCAAAGAATATTCGGATTCTGCAACTTTTTATCTGAGTCTGCGCGGACAGTTTGTGAGTTAGTGAGTGAGTATGTGTATTTGTTTTCATGCTAAAACTGCAGGACAAATTTGCCTGAAGGGATGGAGATAGCTTAGAAACCAGACTATACTCTGATTTTTAATTCCGTAGAATCCTGACATTTCATAAGTGTTGCTACTAGAAAAACATTCTACCAAAAAAGGGAAAAAATTGACCCATTTGAGGACAATAAAAAATAAAATGCTAGATTTTTTTTTAAATATTTTACCTAGAAAAAGATAAAACTTAATATTTACTTACTTAAGTGAACTGATACAAAAGTACCAAATAGTTCAATATCACGAACAATATATCGAATTAATTTTAATTACTTTATTTCAATCTTTAGCTGGCATCTTTAGCAGTTGACGGCTTCAATGGGGGATTTTCTGACAGCTTTAAAAAATAAAAAATAGTTATAAAAGCTGTGATAGATGGCGTTGATCCGACATCACAAAGTAAATTCGTGCTTACTACAGTGAAAATACTTTTTCACTTCATTGCTCTGTGACTTCCTCTTTCACCTCATTCCATTTTGGTACATGAAAAAGTGTACGACTTTGTTATTGTTCTTGTATGAGTGAATGGTAGAACCGGAAACAATACATTTTGCTCCATCACCAATACCTAAATATTGTGTTTGGACGTATCTACGAAGCCCAACGAGCGCGAACTGGCTTATGAAAAACATATCTCGTCAGCGACATCCAGTTACAAATTTGGAACTACAACTCATGAGCTGTCAGAAAATTGCCCATTACGATTTATTAATGCGGATTGCGGACGGTCCTTTTAATGTTTTTGTAGTACACCAAAGAATATTCTGATTCTGCAACTTTTTCTCCGAGTGCGCGGTCAGTTTGTGAGTGAGTGTGTGTATTTGTTTTCACGCTAGAACTGCAGGACGAATTTGCCTGAAGGAATGGAGATAGCTATTAGAAACCAGACTAACATAGACTATAAATTACGAACTAAATTCGTCTGGTAATGTCGATAACGGAAAAAAAAGTCTACGCGGACGAATTCGCAGGCAAAAGCTAGTATAAATTATTATTATCGTTAGATTAAATAAACTCACTTATTTTAAAATTTCTATTTGTCTATTTTATAACAATTCAATATTTTTTAATGTAACAAAAAATTAATACCGAAAAATACCGAAAAACCGGTATCCCGGTATTTAAAATCTTGATACCGAATGAATACCGGTATTGGGAAAAGGCTCCGGTATTCCATGCTCTAACCGGGACCAACGGTTTAGCCAGTGTTGCCGTTTCAGCCACTTTTTGGCTAGATCTAGCGGATTTTCAACGGGTTTAGCTACAAAATAAACTGTTTTAGCCACTCAATGTTATCTAGCCACAACTGGCTACTTCTGGAGTTTTCTTGATCGCAAATGTAAAAACGAACCTCCATTACACTGAATTCAACTAAAATGATCAGAAACCAGCTCAAAATAAGAAAAAAAGTTGTGTTATCGCCTTTAGTTCTAGCAAAAGTTGCAAAATCAGATAAATCAATCGATTCCGTAACACCAAGCTCGTCATCAGACGTCGACGAATAAATTGTAGATGACGTCGTGAAATAGATTATTTTTTCATTATGTAAATTCAACAGTGTATTTTTTGTGGTATACCTAAATCTTTGAATTCAGCAGTATAATGAAAAGTATTAAAATATAATATCCATGTTTATTTTCTATTTTCATCCAAGCCTCAGTTGCAATAATTTTTAGCCACTTCTAGCGGAATTTTGAAATCGAATTTATTACAAATCTAGCAACATTTCCCTCATACATAGCCACAAACTAGATTGGCCTGGCGGCAACACTGTTTAGCGTGCCTTCCGAAGCACGGAAGCCTAGATTGAAACCTATACACTGCTTATTTTACTACAAACAAAAGTACAACAGAAGTACGGTAGCGACACCCTAGCATACCCCATATGATAGCTAGCTCTTATTACGTGCGGCTAAGTGCGTCAGTCAAACCAAATTTATTGCTCGTAAAAGCCCCTCTACAAATTACGCCAACATGGGCAAAGCCAATGATCACCAACGCCCGCCAACATACACAAATCCCCCGTGTAAAAATTGGCGTTGGCCTCCATGGGCTCATGTTGGCCCAATGTGTGGAGGTAAATGTTTGCCAACGTTCCGAAACCTTTGCAGGGCTCGTGGTCACGGCAGCCTGAGGTAACAAAATGTCATTTGTTATTGTAAAACTACCCTTGGCTCTACTTATAACTAATATTAATAATGAGAGAAGGACCAAACCGGGTTTTCCCGTTTTCCTCGGAAGTAATTCTCTAGAATTTGAATCAGAATATTCTTTGATGTACTACAAAAACCTTAAAAGGACTGACATGACTGCATTAATCAGTCGTAATTGAAGCCTACAGCTGGGAGCCTATCGAGGCAACATTGCGTTACAGATTCAGACCCCAGATGTGCCCACAGCTAGAGGATTGCACCTGGTTGCACCGATGGAGAATCGGTTCCCACTTCCCAATATTGATATACGAGCAATGTATCGGTTTTCCTTGGCCAGAATTTTAGGTTTATTGAAATGAATTGGGCCCCTCGATTGTGTGTTCACAAACTGCAGATAGGTTGAGCTTTAGAGTTTGATGTCCGCGATGTGTTCTTTGACCCGTGTACCGCGATGCCGATTCTCCGTTTCATTTTGCAGATGAACGAGGTTCTCAATTATTACGATAACGATAAAGTGAATTTACGATAACGATAAAAGTTAACCCGTTTTTTTAACCGTGGTTATTGAAATATTGTGAAAATAGTTGCATGTCAAGATGCATTTTAGTACATTTTTTTTTCCTCAGTGATTTAATGAAAATCTAATGTTATTTTTGGAATCATACAGAAAGTTACGAAAACGCTGTAATAATATGGGATCGCCTATGATTACTTTTATGATTTACCTATACATACGATTATAAAAAATATATATAATAATAATAAAAATTAAAATAAATTACTACTTACATGCAAGTTTGGGACATAGCATGCTAGCTAGATCAGCTAAACTTGTGCCAAATTTCATTCGATTTGATAACATAGTTTTTACACCATGGTGGAAGATTGGAGAAATTCACATAAAACTTACAAAAAACGTAGCACCTAACTAAACTATGTTTTGGTAGAATATAAGTTTCTTCTAAACGATCAGTTACAAATTTACAATACCAAAGAGCCCAAAACATTTTTTGCACCGCAAAAAATGGGCCTGTATTACACGCACGCACGAGGCACGCTTACATGTATTTTCATTACACTTTATTGGGAAGAGCGGTGGTGGTCTAGTGGGTAGAACAGTGGACTCTGAAGCAAGAGGTACCCGGTTCGATTCCCAGTGCGGGCATGTATCTATGACTTTGTTTAATTTCAAAGTTACGTACATTTGTGAATTTGTAGTAGCAATACCACTCGCTAACGGTGAAGGAAAACATCGTGAGGAAACCCGCGGCTCAGTTGGCTCCACACGTATTGACCTGTCTTTCCTGTGGGCTAGGCCGACTAAGCTGTCAGGATGGTATAGGTGCTGGGCAAGCCTACTCAGTCTAAAACAATGTCCCAGGCACTGCAGCGCCGAGTGGTCTCTTCACCCATCTAGTGTGAGTGAAGGTGCCACTGGACGCTGTATAAATCATCTCATTACGTAGATGCAAAGGCCTTAGTTATTGGGTAGGTAGGTAGGTACTTCGGTCGAATTTGTTATGTGGCTCTACACAAGTAAGTAACTTGTCTTTACGCTCGGTAATTAAATGGCAATCCCAGCCGCTGTATTAGTAAATAGTTAACAGGATTGTTTAGCGTCTACCTGTATTGTTAAATCTATTGTTAATAGAGGAATGACACTCTGTCCGTCTCCTGTCGTGTCGTCTTAGATGTAAAGCGAAGCCTTCCGGTTTGGTTTTGAAAGCAATCCTTGAAGGTTTATTATCGCGATGTAATTCTTATCCAAGGACGCGATCGGGTTAATGAATTTCATAACAGGATTTTAACTAGTAGTTCGCCCCGAACTGTGAACTCGTGATCCTATAGCTCGGCAACCCCTCGACCGATTTGGCTCATGTTCGAACTTAAAAATTCTCTTTGACTCATTTACCCGCCCACCAAATTTCATGACGATCCGACTTTTACTCAAGATATCGTCGAACGAACATTCATTCAATCAAACATACAATACATACACACATACAAACCTACATATAAACCTAGAGTCATACATACAAACATACAAACGCCGGATTGTTCAAGTAGACTTGGAGAACTTCTCTCGCTTCGCTCGCTCGTTCAATGGTCACAGTACAAATTTACAAAGCATTTCATAGATGGCGCCTACAGGCGTGCGTGGCCATAGAAGAACCGGAATACGGCTGTCAAAGTTAATCTGTGCTATGCGTTTGACAGCCGTATTCCGGTTCTTCTATGGCACGCACGCCTGTAAATGCCATCTATGAACTGCTTTGATTTTTTTTATTTAAAAACGGCTCGTTCTGTTTTTCCATTTTGCAGTCACTGGTGAAAAGATAGATATACACGTTTACTAAGCTAATGCATTAATTCGCTTCGCTCGCTCGTTCAATAAAAATAAACGTTCAATAAATAAAAAGTATCGAGCTTTTCGAAACGTCGTAGGACAAAAGTTGTTGGAAATCACATTTCTGAGGATTTCACTGGAAAAAAATCTATTTGAAAATTGCCCTGTATACAGGGTATTAAAAGACCAACAAAGAGGGAAACCACGTATTGTCCTCATCATAAGGATAATTTTTGCCCAAGGAACTATGCCTGGGAAATCAACGGTTTCCGAGATAATGAGGTTCAAAGTCGGACATTGAAATTTTTTTTTTTGCAGAAATATGTTCTCGTTCAAGTCCTTAACATTTCTTTATGAGGAAACACATCAATATTTTGAATATTTCTTACAATAAACGACCCTGAAATTGCAACCCGCAATGTATTCTAAACATCGGCACCTCGAGAGTAAGTAGCCTAAGTTGTCAACGCTTGCGCAATATGAATTGTCTGCGTTACACTTTCATTACACGATAAAATATTTTCCAAAATTATGACCTAAAAAACCAAAATTATTTCCCAGCAATATAATTTATCGAAGAAGTACTTTGTTTTGGTGTCTAGTATTATGCGTACCTTTCGGATCTGTTGGCGGTCTTTTAACACCCTGTATTTGAAACTGAAAAGGTCTGCTTTTATCGACAAAGAAATGTTTCGAACAGTATTTCCGTCCGTCCTACAGTTTCCAATATTTTGTTCCTGTTCTAGTTTGGGGCAGAGCAGACTACAATAGCCAACTGTTAGAGAACTGCCAATAGCAGAAGACATGGCAATTGAAATGGAACGAATGGCAGTAACTATGACAATAAGCCTGAATTATTGTCATACACGTGTCAATCTAGCTTTCGAATATATTGTTATTAAATCCTTTGGAGCATGCAATGGAAACCCACATTGCAGGCCTGAAATTCGTAACGCGCGAATTGATATTTCCAGGCATATTCGTATGGAAGACTGATGTACAGTTAAATACCTACAGTTGTAAACTAGTACGTTGACTCGACCTAACGAATATAAGCTGAGCTTAGGGCTAAAAAAAAACCGGCGGGTGCCGGGCGGCGGCGCGGCATGCGGGAAAATCAAACATTACATGCAACGATGGGTTTATGAGAGCATTTATCCTATGCAATGAACATGTAAAGGTTTACCGAATATAACTACTTAAATCTGTACAATGTACATCGTAACGTAACAGTAGAGTGTCGGCGTATAAGGTCGACGGTACAATGTACATACGCACCTGAAAGTCCTGAAACCATTTCACAGTCGGTTTTCGCAAATTTTACTAGCACCTAAAAGTTGAACGTCACAGTAGGTTGTAATGAGGGAGCTGTTCAAACTTATGGTAGAGTCGTTCAGACCTGCATTAATTTATTTCTATGGGTAGAAAGAGAGCCTACAATAATTCAGGGTTTACATCTTCGTACTGAGAGACAGCGAGCGATGTCATAGACAACCGCATGGGTAGCGTCGGAATGCTTTTTTTGTTCATAGCTCCGGAAACATAAAAGTTTATTACAGAAACAATAGACTTCCACTTGCCTACATACAACTCGGACCCACCTCCGCTTCGCTTCATCCGCTTTATCAGTTTTCTAATGACTTTTTAATGCCTCCGTGAATGGCAAAAATATACTAGCCTGTAGGTAGGTACAGTCATAATAATATCTTATTGTTATTCATATTTTACGCAATCACTCATTGATCTCAAGCTAGCTAGAGTAACCATACACGAACCCTAAGTAAACCAAAGTAAACAAAAGCAACCTGTGGCCCATTTTTAATTAAACTACAAATTCATAGTTAATTTATTACTAATGGCTCTGTGACCTCGCGAGTCTATAAAGTCTGCGAAATGTTAAATGGGGGCGTTGTCGAGCCACTCTGAGCTTCTCTGACTCGGCCTTCGGCCTCATGAAACGGAGCTGAATTTTCTACAGTTCGGCCTTCGACCTCGCGGATTGAGGATTTCTGATGGGAGCGTTTGACCTTCGGCCTCACAAACTCTGGCACGTAGACGCTTACACTTTCATTGCAAAGTCGCCCGTATCGTTAGTGAATTGAGTGTTCGCGTATAAGCGTCTACGTACACACGACAGCACGTCAGACTGTACACTTTTGTTGTACAGTCGCCCCTAACGTAACCGAGTAGAGTGCTAGCGTGTAAGCGTCAACGTGCTGTCATGAGTGCTGACCCTCGCACACACCCTCTCTCTCTCTCACACACACTTAGGTACATACACCACACAAAGAGAGGTCTTTCACACACTTTCTCCATTATTGTGTTTTTTTGTTTATTAATTAGTTTACCATACAGAAATATTTTGTTAAAATACTACTATTAGATAACCGCACGTTTTAATTTAGATAAATAGAGTGGGCGTTGATTGCTGCAACACAGGCTATAATCCTAGTGCAGCAAGAGATGCTAAAATTTTGTGAATGATAAATGGGCTGTAATTAAACCGACTTCTTTTTAATAGCATTATACGCCTCTAAAAATCTATATTGCCTTGTAAATTACTAAGTCAGCCACAATCAACGTGTGTCTAAATAATACTGTCTTAGCCACTAGATATCTTCTATGTAAGACACTATAAATACAATTCAGCTTGGTGGTTATTATTTAGCATCTAAATTTGTAATATGCATTCAAGCAATAAACTTCTAAAATACTAATAAATGACACCAAAAAAGTATTCCAATTAGCTTCTAATTTTATAACTCAGTGCGTTTAAAATTTAACTCGTCCTACATTAATTGATCGTCAAAATTTACCTACAATTGTAATCAAATAATACGTTATGGCCACTGAAATACCCAGAAACTATTGAAGGGAAACAAAATTAAAAAAAAATCGTGTAAGTACTTTGAAATACCATCATTTTACGTACAGTCATATTATTATAGTTGGATTATTAATGCAGCTTGCGCTTTAGTTGGCCTTCCATTCCACGCTTTCTTTTTACCCGACTGACCCAGAAGGAGGGTTATGTTTTTCGAGTGTAGGTATGTATGTTTGTATTTATCTATGTATGTATGTATATTTCGTTGGCACGCTCTGTAGCCTAAACGACTTGATGGATTTGAGCTTGCCAGGTATTCTGTATTGTGCGAGTGATACTGGGTCAAAAGATTAAAAAAACAAAAATGGCCGAGGTTTTCTTTGTTATTTAAAGGATTATTTCTTTGATTTTTTTTTCGTAGTCGGGTTTTTTGTTTATTAATCCAAGCGATTGCGCCTTTGCCTCTAATGGTGGCGTGATGGCGTCACGTATTTCAGTCTGAATCGTACAGTGGCTTTTTTCACGATAAAAGAATATGATGTATTAATTTACATGCTAAGTTATAATAAATACAGGGTGTTCTTTTGGTCAGTAACACCCGAGTCAGGGACGATAGTTTGAGCAACGTTTGAAACTAAAAACAAGTTTTTTTTTTTAAAAAAAATTTTTGATGCATAAATTACCTTGTTCATGTTGTTCTATGATAACCGCGACGTGCGGACACCCCCGCTTTCTCAAAGCGCGCGCGCGATGTTGCGCCCGACTCGCCGCTAGCGTTAGTGTAATAGTACGGGCGGCCACAATTTAATTATTTTTAGGTATTTTTCACTGACATATTTTTATTTGTTTTAATGTTTTTTCTGGCTTTAGTGTCGTGTAAATAATCACCCCTGAGCCGGGTGTAACTTTACAAAACAACACCCTTTGTGTTGTCTATTGAAGCTTGAACTATATTTTTTTGAGGAGCTTATGTTGAAGCTGTAAAACGTAAAATGGTGATGAGTTGTAAAATCCGTGGCCGAGTTAAAAAATTTGGTGGCAATAGATAATTATCAGAAGACAAGTTAAAATATTGTTGTGCTTTACTTGACGCTTTCTTTGGAATATTTAGTTGGCGATGTAAAGAAGACGAATTAGTTTATTAGAAGCTACCTCATAGTTCATAGTTAATTTATTTGCGTCATAATGGTATTACATAGGTCTTATATAATAATTAAAGTATCACATTATGTATCCTGTACGGGCATTGCAAATATTTGAGTAGGTAATAATTGTTGTAATAATAATTCATTTCAATAGTAAAGCATTAATTAAAATTTGATTGTATAAAATATTTGATATTAGTTACATTGTAAATTAAATTATTTGCTGGGGTGTGAGATTGTGACCTCATTTTCCCGTTGCCTAAATATAAAATCAGAAATCTGATCTTGACTTATAATTTCTCATGATAAATCACTTAAGAGGCCCCTTCAGGACCGTGGGAACTCAGTGACGGCCAAGCGCGTGAAACACTGTTTTCTATAGCTGTTTCACCCAGAGCGAGACGGGGCGCGGGAAAAGTGAGAGGCAATGCGGCTGTATGAGTCTACGTGTGTCCTTTCGCGAGTATCTAGTTGTAGTTGTAATGTAATAGATCTATTTTCCCAAAATTTTTCGTAGTTCAGCTGCCATTTTTACTTTTTATTATATAAAATCTTTTTTTTTTCTGACAACAACACATTATTGATGTACCCAAGGTAGTTAGACTCCAATAGACAGTCTAATAATGTAAGTAAATAACAGCTGAAAGTAACTCCTTTTTCGGCGCGAAAAAGTTCAGTCTATTTTTTTAACATTTAAACTATTTGCTAACCTCCATATTGGTCATCTACTGATATAAACCAAGTTTCAGCAAAATCCAGCCTGTAGTTTAGAAATTAAACCGGAACTACGTTTGTATGGGAAAATGGTGCTCTAACGTACTCTAAAACGTTTTTTTTGTGCTGTGTAAAACTACCTATGTAACATTTCAGAGAAATAAAATTATTCTAATTATTCTAATGAGTACTGTCCACGTTAGTTACATGTACTAGGTATGTACACACGACATCACGTCAGAGTGTACGGTCGGCCACAATCTCAGATACCTCATGGCAGCTCTTACCGCGCGGTTTCTGCATAGAATAGATAGATAAATAGATAGATAGATGCTACTGCAGATGCTTGAGTGAGCATTTAAACATCTATTAACTAGTGATTCGCTCCGAACTATGAACTCGCGACCCCAGTTACAGATGTGTAACTTTTCTTACGCCATGCGTGCAGGCGCGCGCGCGCTTTGCATATAAACTATACAACCCTATATATCGGCAACCCCTCGACCGATTTGGCTCATGTTCAAACTTAAAAATTCTTTTAATTTCGTTGACCCGCCAACCAAATTTCATAACGATCCGACCAAATTTACTCAAGTTATCGTCGAACGAACATTCATACATACAAACATACATACATACATACATACAAACAAACGCCGGATTGTTCCAGTAGACTCGCTTCGCTCGCTTGTTCAACTACAGGGTGCACTCTAAGTCGATAGCGGAACTTTAAGCGGGCTATCTACTGATCAATACAAACAACTTGTACTAGGTGGCGAAAAAAATGGAGTGTAAAAAATATCAGCTGTTCCATACAAAAGGTCGACTCAGTACTGCGCCAAATGTATGAAACAGCTTATATTTTTTTCGGTCCATTTTTGTCGCCACCTAGTACAAGTTGTTTGTACTGATCAGTAGACAGCCTACTTAAAGTTCCGCTATCGACTTAGAGTGCACCCTGTAGTGGTTCGCCCCGAACTATGAACTCGCGACCCTATATCTCAGCAACCCCTTGACCGATTTGGCTCATGTTCGAACTTAAAAATTCTCCTTGCCTCATTTACCTGCCTACCAAATTTCATGACGATCCGACTAAATTTACTCAAGTTATCGTCGAACGAACATTCATACATACATACAAACATACATACATACATACAAACATACAAACGCCGGATCGTTCAAGTAGACTCGGAGAACTTCGCTCGCTCGTTCAATTAATCTAGGCTTAACCTTCACAAAGCAGCTTTACTCCCAGTACACGTGCTTCAAAGCATTCATGCGAATAGCTGTTAGTGCCCAAATAGGGTTTACAATAAGTACCTAGGTACCTAATAGCCGCTTAGTTGAATGCTACCGCACAGTAGCGGCTCGTATTTACTAGTTGTTCGCCCCGAACTACGAACTCGCGACCCCATATCTCAGCAACCCCTCGACCGATTTGGCTCATCTTCGAACTTAAAAATTCTCTTTGCCTGATTTACCCGCCTACCAAATTTCGTAATGATCCGACTAAGTTTACTCAAGTTATCGTCGAACGAACATTCATACATACAAACATACAAACATACATACATACATACATACATACATACATACAAACGCCGGATTGTTCCAGTAGACTCGGAGAACTTCGCTCGCTTCGCTCGCTCGTTCAACAATGCAATACTTGCTAGCTAGACATAATGTGACATGTACTTACACTGTACGTAAAGGCTACATTTAAAATTGTATTTTTTTTTTTTCAAAATTTGTAATTCCTAAGAGTACAGAATCATCTGCATCTAGGTATTTTTTGATCGACATTTCTAGAAACCTAGGATTTTTGTGACAAAAAATATAATGTCACAACTTTCAAATTTGTTAACGACCTACCTACAAACTCCATCGTTTCGTATACAAAAATTTTAAAAAAATTGTCAAAGAAACTTCGGTCAGAAAGAAACCAACAACTCACGTAGCAAGGAATGCATGTTTTTTCTTTTTTCAATTAAACTTATACCAATGGTGGGAAAAGAATTAAAAAAATACGATTATTTAGGGAGATTTAGTGATATCAGAGTTTTAATTATTTTTTAAGACGTGTAGATATTTAATCATCCATATTTTATTATTTTTTTATCTAAAATAAAGGCTAAAATATTATCTGGAAAACAAATGTTAAAAAAAATAACTTGATATTAGACATGTGTAGGTAATGCTTGTAATATTACAAAAGACATATTACACAACGGTGTCATGAAATATTACACATTACACGAGAGAATAAAGCATGGCACATAGCATTTCATTTCACTAGATGACATGAAACATGACACATGGCATTTCAGCACTGTACGTACTGCAATGAAAGTGTGCTGAAATACCATGATGTCATGTTTCATGTCTGCAATGAAGAAATACCATGATGTCATGTTTCATGTCTGCTATGAAGAAATACCATGATGTCATGTTTCATGTCTGCAATGAAGAAATACCATGATGACATGTTTCATGTCTGCAATGAAGAAATACCATGATGTCATGTTATGTTTCATGTCTGCAATGAAGAAATACCATGATGTCATGTGATGTGTCATGTTTGGTGCCATGATATAAGGTAATATCACGCGGTATGAAATGTCATGAAATATATCATGACTTCGAAGTGCACTGTTTCGCGCATGTCTACTTGATATTAACACGCCAACAATTTATTTTACGAAACATCCTACTATAAGTAGCATGCATTGAAAAATCATGAAAATCACATGTATTTATATTATAAGTGCAAATCAACTGTTAGAAAGATTTGATTCGTTCTTTATCCAAAAGGCATATTTTCATTCCATTTCCAGCCAACATGCATTTAAGGGTTAAACTACTCATAACAGAGACTGGAAATTTAATCAACGAAGGTTTCAGATAAGAAAGGAATGCATTCTAGGAACATCCCCCTCTTGGGAGGTAAAAGGGAGGAAATCTTTCCAGGATTCTTGAAATTTTACGAATATTACAACTTTCCTGCGATATGTCTAATAATATTCCTCAGAGTGCAGCGTGGAAAGACGGTTTACATTATTATGTTAAAGTAACTCTACAGAATATTATGAATAGCAAGCTTTGTTGTTGACTCGTTTGTAAGTTCCTTTTGAATGCACCACCGTTTGTGGATCTAAAGAACCTTTGACTAAATCTTGCAAGTATCCACTGTAGCCTTGCATGCTGCATTGCAAGCAAAGGTACACACGACAGCACGTCGATCCTTACGCGCTAGCACTCTACTCGGTTACGTTACGGGCGACTTTACAACAAAAGTGTAAAGTCTGACGTGCTGTCGTGTGTTCAAATACACATACATGTCTATCCAAAATCTAATAACTTACTTACTTGAAAAGCACCTGAATGAAGAATGAACTAGCCTAGTCCTACAAAGGAGGTGGTTGAGGGGAAATAGGTAGGGACCTACCCTACATAATAATATTACTGTTTGCTACTGAAAAAAATATATTTTGGAGCTATTGTCAAAAATACCGCAAATTTTTATATTTAAATATAGCTTTATTACAGGTACTTTAGTACCTATGTGTCTGGAATTCTGGAGACAAAAGTGGGTGTATGTTTCCTAGAAAGGCGGTAGAAAGGGCATCGATGAACATTTTATTGTCTTTCGAAAATAAGTCGTGATGAGTGGAGCCGATGTTACTATGTACGGTACCTAAGTTCAATAACTTATGTTGCAAATATTTATGCTAGTTTAGATTCAAGATCCAACAAAAGAAACCTCATAAACAATACAAGACCCGGGCAAAGGTTCTAGAAAAATAAACCAACATCAAGAAGTTTGCGTCCCTGGTGTATTTTTATAGAACAACCCTTATTATTGCTCGAGTCCAAGTGGACTCACAAGAGCGCTCATGTAAAAGCACAATAACATAGTGCAGTCGCCCGTAACAGTTTAATTCACGTAAAAGTTTACCGGCTGCCCTTTTGATATGGTATAAAGTACGTGATACCGGAACGATTAAAGCTACAACTATGAAATTATAACTGCAGTTGTGTTGTATAGCAAACCTACCAACCATGAAGAAAAAAGTTACGATAACCCTAAAACGGCCAAACGGTTTAAAGTTAGTTTTTTTTATTTTTTTTTTGTTGGATTCACTTGATACTTCACCAATTTGGTCACAAACACACACACTTCCACGCTGAAACTGCTCGACGGATTAGGATGACATTTGGAATAGCTTACACACCCATGACTCTATTCATGCTAATTTGATAATGGTGAATGATGTTGGCAACTACTTATTTAAGTCTGCGCGGATGGAGTCGCGGGCGGAAAGCTACCTAGTTCTGTTTATAAAAACCTAATTCTTGCAATTCTTAACCCGCCGCAAAGTTAAAAAAAATATAAATAAAACCTATGTTACTCGCATTGTTTTTTTTTAAATTAATTTCGCTTCGTAATATTAAAGCCTTATTAAATGGCCATACGATGAAAAATTACCATGAAATGTGGCCGTACACTCGTGTATGATCAGTTGAAATTACTAGAAATGCCTCTTTTTAAACGATCTTACACGAGTGAACGGCCACATTTAATAGTGTACATTACTGCCGCGATCTGTAATGGGTGCGTTTCTGGCGCGCTTTTGATGGCCGACAGAGCGCAGCGTAGCGCAGCGTAGCGCAGCGTAGCGCAGCGTAGCGCAGCGTAGCGCAGCGTAGCGCAGCGTAGCGCAGCTCAAGGCCCTCACAGTGTGGTCAGCATTGCAGCCCTTGATGGACAAGCTGGAATGAAGGCCGAGACCGAAGGTCGAGGCCTTTATAGCGCGGCCAAACTTGAGGGCCGAGAGTGTAGCTAAGCTAAGCTCGAGGCAATCATAGCGTGGCCAGCCGCGCACTCATTGCAGACCAAGGCTTGTATAGTGCTTTACTCAAACAATGCGAATAATTAAAATAGTAATGAGAAAAGTAATTAAAATAGTAATTTAATTAGCTTACCTTTTGTCGTAGATTAGGTACTTTCTGTCGATTTTCCATGCCGCAAACTTTTTGTTGGTAAGCTTGCTTATATTTTTTTTTTGACTTCGGTGGCAATAAATTTCCAGTTACTAATTTCGCTTGCTTTTGAATGTCCGGCGGTGTTAAACACATTGAATCGGAGGATTCGTCGCTTCAGAGTTCACTTTTTCAACAAAAACAGACAAAAACACAGGAAAAATCACTTCGAACAACGCGCGAAACGGCGAAAACAATATGGCCGCGCTTTTTTTTCTGTGCAATTTGTAGACTGCCAGTATCCATACAGCCCAATTCTAAATAAATACTTTTTGCGCCTGATGTCTGAGTTCTATTTATGAAACAAACTCGACATTAATGGATTTTCATACAGTTTTTCTGGCCGCAAAACACGACATTAATTAAATTCCATACAACTTTTCTGGCGCCTTATCAAAGTAGCCCGCAAGTCCGACTTTGCTTAAAGAAGGTTGTCGAATTAATGACCACATTACGAGCTTTTATGAGTAAAGGTATTTTAACATCGTATGGCGATTAAATGAGGATGTAAAATATTACAAAGAAATAATTTAAAAAAATGTAAAAAAATGTATGGGATTTTATTTTTTACTTTGCGTGGGTTAGGAATGGCAAGAATCAGGTTTTTTATAACTATGCAGATTTACATAAGTACTTTATAATATATGAAAAGGGCAGCCGGTAACCTTTTACGCGAATTAAACTGTTACTGGCGACTGTAGATACAATAAAAATAGCTGTCTGACAGACCAACTCACTTGATTGGGCCAAGCGTTAGCTTTTATACTATTAAATTAGGCAATAAGAGTTTATATCGCCACCAAATTGTTGGTTGATCAAATTAGGATTTAGGGGTTAAGAAGACATTTGAGTTTTTTTAACAAGCATAAAACTTTCATATTTTCTTAGGTTTGAAGCACGAGTAACAGTCTCGAAACGTTGGCAAAAATGAAAAACCATAGAAAATGTGTGTTAAATCCGTTAAAAGTGTTGTCTAATTATTAAATATCACTTAATCTCTGAAATGGCTTCAGCAACGAGTAAAATTCTGAAAAATAAACTGAAATTGGTACGTTCGTTTTAAATCACCATTACGTGTACTTTTCGGATAAGTAGGTATTTGTGTTGTCAGATAAGTATTTACATATTTAATGGAAAACTACTTACTTACTTGCTCTAGTAAAAAAAACATCTTAATCTACTCAGACAGAACTTACATACAATAATTAGAATTATTTATGTAGGTATATACTTATGTAGATTTGGCGAGTCACAAGGTATCGTAAGTAATAAATAAAAATGCAAGTGCATAATATTATTTCACGTAGTAGGTAATTTACGTTTCGAAAATATGCAAACCATTAGCTCCGTGCGATTAGCAAAAACACCGGTCCTCCTTGTCCTTTGGCACAGAATATTTCACATACAGCATAGCTACCACGAGTGCTAATATTGTCGGTCCTGGGTCTGCCGGACGTCTGGTCAAAATATGGTATTGTAATGTTGGTTAAACTGCCTCACTTATTGATGTAGAATGCATTCTAATTCTTTAGTAGTAAGGTTGTTTATCCAACTTGTCACTTTCAGTGACGTGTTTCCTAGATTAACTAGTTTGATTTAGTAACCTTAATGTAAGCTAATAGGTATTATTTTACATTGAATAGCGCTTTTGGATTTAAGTCACAGACTTGCAGTGAACAAATGGACAAGCTATTTGCGAGTACTTATAGTAAATCTGACAGCTCCTGAATTTATGAATCTTGGTATTGATTAAAATGAGCTCTATTGTATTTTTGTATTTTTAGCACGTTTAAACTTAAATTGGAACTTATTAGCATCGCGTTTTCTATACATTTTAAATGACACGTAAACATAATCTAATTTCAATCGATATACAACGTGTTACAAAACATCCTAACTCTTTTTACAGGGTGTAACCTCGTGGTCAACAGGATGTCGAATCTGTAAAAAAAGTTGAAAAAAAACATTTTTATTTTACAACCTCAATATTGAAAAAAAAAAACAATACTTTTTTATTTTTGGTATTAGCTCAAATTTTAAAATATGTTTGTGTGTAGGTGCATTTACATAGCTTTGAGTTGTTGAAACATTGTAAAAGTCAATTTAAACAATATTTAAAAAATACTTTTCTCCCGCCACATCGTTCACATTTTATTAATTTAAAAATTAACGGAACATCATAGAGCAAAAAAAAAAATTAGGCTGTGATCCCTATCACCGGGTGCTATTACCCTGTAAAAAGAGTTAGGTACTTTTGCAACACCTTGTATAAACTATACAACCCCATATCTCGGCAACCCCTCGATCGATTTGGCTCATGTTCAAACTTAAAAATTCTTTTAATTTCATTTACCCGCCTACCAAATTTCATAACGATCCGACTAAATTTACTCAAGTTATCGTCGAACGAACATTCATACATATATACATACAAACATACATACATACATACAAACAAACAAACGCCGGATTGTTCAAGTAGACACGGAGAACTTCGCTCGCTTCGCTCGCTCGTTCAATCAATACTTCAATCCATTGACTTGTGTTCTTCAATTCCGGAGAAATCAACAAAGTAACACGCCATCACCCCTCAGCCTGTCCAATGGTTACTTGGAAAATTGGTCAATGATTTTGCAACTTCCGGTGAGCAGCGTACCTACGACATATTATGATGCCGCTACACATAGGTCCGGCATGGTACGCGAGCCAAACACTCACGCTTGTCCTGATACCAAGGAGGTATGTTATGTTGTAATACTTTTTAACAAAAACTCTATATCAGTCTGCAAGCTTAGCATAAGGACGGCAATGCACGTCCGATTTTTCCATCCGATTGTCTGATCAGACTACATTTCTATGGACAGGCAATACACGTCCGATAGTCTGATCGTACGTCCGACTCGGAAACAGCGTACGATTTTATGGCCGATCCGATTGTCTGAAGGCGCGGTCTGCATACTTCTGCATAGAGACACAATACACGATTTTTTTCGTCCGATTTGCCATTTTGGCTCTACAAGGTGTTACCAAAGATCCTAACTCTTTTTACAGGGCAATAGCACCCGGTGATAGGGATCACAACCAAAATTACCAATACCAAAAACAAAAAAGGTATAACCCGTGTCATTAAAGAAAACATTTAGGATGGACTTCAAAACACTCGCCCTCTCGCTCTAATTAATACAGTCAAAGCGAGACAACGCTAGGTTTTTAACTCCGTCCTAAATGTTTTCTTTAATGACACGGGTTATATGCTAAATTTGCAATTTTGAGGTTATAAAATAAAGGTCGATTTTTTCAACTTTTTTTAATAGAATTCACATCCTGTTGAGTAGGCCTGACCAGTAGGTTACACCCTGTAAAAAGAGTTAGGATGTTTTGTAACTCGTTGTATATCGTTCGTGACACTGAACGGACACATGCACGGAATATTCAAATAATACTTATGCCTTTGAATTTAAAGTAATGATATGATTTATATAGCGTCAAGTAGCACCTTCACTCACACTAGATGCATGTAGTGACCACTCGGACTATGCAGTGCCTGGGACATTGTTACGATGTAGTAGGCTTGCCAAGCACCTACTTATACCATCCTGCCTGACATCTTAGTCAGAGCCAATGAATCCGCGGGTTTTGTCACGATGGTAAGCGAGTACCAACAGGGTGCACTCTACGTCGATAGCGGAACTTTAAGTAGGCTGTCTACTGATCAATATAAACAACTTGTACTAGGTGGTGAAAAAAATGGAGCTAAAAAAATATCAGCTGTTCCATCAGTAGACAGCCTACTTAAAGTTCCGCTATCGACTTAGAGTGCACCCTGTAGTATTGATACTACAAATTCACAAATTTACGTAGGTAACTTTGAAAATAGTCCGTCATAGGTATCTCAGTTTAAAGTCCAGTCAATTGCTAACTTTACTATGCTACCGCCGCTTATTCAATAAGTAACAGTTTCATCCTTCCGCTCCGTATGCAACCATCGGGATGATAGCTCGAGAACGACTGAGGTCAGAAAAAGTCGGACGAAAAAATCGTACGTGTATTGCCGTCCATCCGATCCGATTGTCTGATCACTTTTGACCGACCCAGCCACGGTTCATAAAACTACAAATCCTCATAAATAGGTTTCGGTTCTTAAGAAAACTTTTTTTCAGAACTTCTTTTTTGCTTAACGAAAAATTATTGATCTGTACTTTATGTCAATGTCAATGATAGGAAAATGGAAATTCTGACTCTCATAAGAGAAGAAAAACGACATAATATATATTATTTGGAAGATTTTCCTATACTTTATCCCGCGACCTAAAGTTATAGCATGGAAAAACGTGGCTGACCTTAGGCCTACTCCACAAAGACTGGAAGTCTTTGCGAGATACAGAAAAACTGGAAAAAAAGAACGACGGTAAGTACCTACTTACTTCCTAGTGAGAAACTAAGTACCTACCTACAGGTGGAATCATAGGTACAGTCAGCCACACGCTCGGATACCTACTCCTTTTTGTTTATTGGCGCCCTTAAGCCGCGCGCGGTAAGGGTATCTTAGACTGTGGCCGACGGTAAATCCTGTTCAAAGGTACTTGTTAAAGGTACTCTTATTAGGTACACTCGAGTGAGTGAGTGTTTCGTGACCTAAGCTGTCGGTAAAAGGGCCACTATAATAAAAATAGTAGTCTGGAGATGGTGCTGATGTTGGCTCAATAATTATTTTCGTTTCATGCCTGTCCCTTGCTATGCTTTGGTTCATCCTTCGCTTGCTCGGTTTTCTATACAATCACTTGCACCTAATAATAGTTTTACAGCCTTGCATAACGAATAACTACTTACCTAATGTTTCAGAAAAAAAGAGAATAGAAGACGGACGGTCTCCGGTGGGGTCACATCCTGCATATTTTATGAAGAAGACAAAATTATATTTAAAATTATTGGTGTAGTGTAGGCTCACCAAACCTAGGGTTGCCAGCCCCGGAGTCGAAGGTAATAACAATACCACAATAAAACCTTCCTCCACTACCACCACCTCTACCACCAAGTGTCTCTCTCTCTCTCTCTCTCTCTCTCTCTCTCTCTCTCTCTCTCACTGCCACCAACCTTTAAAACCTTTAAAACCACCAACCTTAAAAAAATATTAATTTGGTATACTTACCTATAAAATGCTATGGATTACGATGCTGGTTGTACAATTAATTAACACAACGTATGTATTTAATATTTAAGGCTGGAAGATAGTAGTGTTACGGGAAATTCAAAATTTTCACAGTTTTTTACATTTTGTAGCTAAACTGAGCTATTTTTGTTCAGCGATTTTTCATTCGCGAGAATAAAACCGTATTCTTTTCATTATTGTAAACAACAGAACAACAATAATTCAGCCGATTATGTGTTCTGGTCTACGACAAGTTTTTTGGGCACTACCACTGCTTCGTAGACCAGAACACATAATCGGCTGAATTATTATTGTTCTGTTGTTTACAATAATGAAAATAATACGGTTTTATTCTCGCGAACGAAAAATCGCTGAACAAAAATAGTTCAATTTAGCTACAAAATGTAAAAGTCTGTGAAAATTTTGAATTTCCCGCCACCTTGCTATCGTCTACCCTTAATCTTTAAATTTAACACTCCTTTGTACTGCTGTTTGTTTTCCTTAATAAATAAAATAAAATAGTCAATCAGATGAGATAACTCAAAAATAATGAATCATCATTCGACGACGAAAAAATACTATTAAAAAAACCGGCCAAGTGCAACTGGCACTCGCGCACCGAGGGTTTCGTACCATCATTCTCTGCATTTAATTGGAAGAAAAAAAAACATCCATCGCGCTCTAGCGTTGATATTTGTAACTAATATAGAGGGCGCTAGTTTCTATGTCATGTTACATTTCTAGAGACCCCATTTTTTGTAGTATCTTTTGATTCTGTTCTGTGACTTAGAAGCTTGATTTTTTTAAGGCTCAAAGAGACTGCAGACCTGAGTATTTTGATATCAATTTTAACCTGATACCTCCACGCGTTCTTGAGAGAAAGGTCTTTACCGACAGACAGACCGACCACAAAGTAATCCTATAATGGTTCCGTTTTTACTTTTTAGGTCCGGAACCCTAAAAACGGTTGGGAAACAAGAACACTTTGTTGGCCTGACAAGAACTATATATCATCATTGCTAACACGTTATAGAAAGAAGGGCTTTGTTGGCCTGACAAGAACTATATAATTATCATCATTGCTAACACGTGATAGAAAGAAGGGCTTTGTTGGCCTGACAAGAACTATATATCATCATTGCTAACACGTGATAGAAAGAAGGGTAGAAGGTAAGAGAGGTAGAAGAAGGCCACGGCGAAGGTATTTTGATCAAATTTAAGAGAAGGCTGTGGTCTAGACGTACCAGGCTGCGAAGGAACTGGCCTGTAACTGAAGTTCATGGAGAATGATGCACCGACAAGAGGATAACTCTTAAATACGTTTATAATGATGATGACAAGCCCTATATAAAAAGAGAACTGCGAAAAATAAACCTGGAAATATTGCTCTTAGAGTAGCAGGGGGCGAGACCCGAACAGAACGCTTGGATGGCCTCCATCAGCAGAATCAGTAAAATTGTTCAATTTACCAACAGTGGAAAGTGAAGTCAACGAAAACAGAGACGTTTAGTTTTAGAAAAACCAGTAGAAAGTGAAATAGTGATTAGCTTATTATTATTATTAGCTCTATTCCTAAAAATAGTTAAGAATAAAGTTCGTTTTGTGCAACCAATCACCTGATTTTTTTTTTAGTGCAGCAGCACTTTCTCGCTTAGTTTAGTGGATCCGTTACACTAATCTACACTTCTACACTAATATTGTAAAAAGGAAAAGTTTGTAAGTGCGTTGTTGTTGTTGTTGTTTTGTTGTGGTTCTAACTTCTCAACATAAGACCTTATTGGGTATCTATGAAGAAATAAAAGCATATTTTAAGTACAGATTCCTTTAATTTATTATACTTACAATAGGTACCTACAAAGTCACGAACGCAAGTCCCTGCATACGTTTTAGAAATCAAAAATACTGGAATCATGTTTTTCTCCAGGTTATCCAACGTGGTTTATAAGATTGGAATAATCAGCCACTGTCGAAGGCCGTTTCCACTGTCGCCCAAAATAATCGCGTCTGGAAATGGCCTCCATCCATTCTCCCATTGCGTGTACAATGAGAAAAACTATCATGCACAGAGCCTGGCCAGCGAGCACGTGCATTGACCTTGACGGACCAATTTCAGGATGCAGTACTTAGTTGCAGGTCGCAGCGGCATCCAGTCGTTTGTTTCCTCATTAGAGTCTCCATTGAGTTCTGTCACTGCGGTATCACATCACGGCACTATCAAGTCATCGGAGGGTTGTGTGGCTCATGCGGGTGCTTTTGGATATCTTTATTCATTTGGTAATTTAAGCTACAAGCCATAAAATATCTTTGTAGCTTAATGACTTGCTTGACATTATTTGTAAGAGCCAGACTAGATTATGCTTGTGTTTTTAGCCCCGCTTCTTGGCAGGGTTAGGTTTCCTTGTCTTCTCCCTCTATATTTAGCTGGATTTGTGCCATATATTCATGCCCACAACATTGCACTAAAGGCGCATTGTATGATCGACTCAATGGATTTGTTTGAGGTTGGATAATTATTATCTGCGTAAACTTGAACCTGAGTAACCATCTGCCGAGAAGTACTACGGCTGTAAATACATAATTTAGTTTGGTTTCATCTCCAAAAGATTTTCCAGGTTTTCTCTTGAGTGAAAGTGAGTGACGCATGACTTATGTCAATTCTGGCAAGTATATGGTCAAGTTGGCAGCACACTTTCATTTGTTTTCACGTCGCGTGGTCGTCTGCCGGACGTCTGCCGGACGTCTGTCCAAACGCACTCCTGGTAGACCCTCTGAAGACCGAAACGAATATCTTGCTTTGAGTCACCATACCACCATAGAGTACTTACTCTCGGTTTTGATCCGAGTGAAGCTGTGAAGGCCAAAGTTAGTGTAATGTGCAGTGGTGGATCCAGGATTTTGGTTGAATTTTGATTTTGGATTTGGATTTTGGCTTGAACCCAATGAGCGTATTTATTACGCAATGGACGTGTAACGCACAGAAGTCATATCCGCTCATAACTTTATGTTACTTATGCTTGAAGTGCCGATGTTTTGAATACATTGCGGGTTGCAATTTTAACGTCGTTTTTTGTAAGAAGTATCTATTCATAACTTTGATATGGCTTTTTGATTAGGTATATTAAGAACTAGATACTGTATACATTTCTGCAAAAAAAGTTTTGAAAGGTCCGTCTTTGAACCTCTTTATCTCGGAAACCATTGATTTCCCAGGCATAGTTCCTTGGGCAAAAATGTTCATTAGGATGAGGAAAATACGTGGTTTCCCGCTTTGTTGGTGGTCTTTTAACACCCTGTATTTGTGATAAAATTGACCCCCCACCCCCCCATAAGTTCATACACAGAGTTTCGGCTTCTCTCTTGGGGTCACGTATTCTTAGCAAAGAAGATCTTCAGGAACCAGTGATTTGACATTGTTTTGTCTTTTTTTTTACTTCGGGATAAATAAGGTAATTAAATTTGCCTAAAATCAACCGCGATTCGACCCATTCGAATACAATATTGTGACACTGGTTGTGTTTTTTTTTTTTTCATTTGTGCAAATATTGCGCGTATCTTTATTGCGCTAGGCCTCTAGTATGAAACATTTTATGACAATGGCTGTGAAATATATTTTCAATGGCTTGCTTTTATCATCAAGAAACAACTGCCCTATAAACCCAGTTCAAATAAAAATATTTATTTGGGACAACATTACAGATTATAATATGTAGCAAGGGTCTTAAAGGCTAAAAAGTTCGGTAAATGAAATCCACCGCTTTATCAGTGGTGTACAAATTGAAACTTGTCTCTAGCATAACGGAAAATGGTGTAAGAGAGAGCATTTACCTAAAAAATATCAAGGTTTTCCAACTAGGAGTAATAGACGTTGCCAGCGTTTTTTTTCTGCGCCGCGCTTGTGATGCATCCTACAGATGTGCGCAAAACCTACGCTCATTGGGTTCAATCCCCCCAAACCAACATCCTGGATCCGCCACTGTACAGTGTGTTGTTTTGGTTATTGACACCCCACTCAGGGAAAATCATTTTAGTAACGCTAGAAACAAAAAAAAAAATTATTTTTTTAAAAAAAAATTTTGATTTACAAATTACCTAGGTACCTACTTTGTTTAATTTGTTCTATGATAATTGCGACATTCGGACACCCCCGGCCTTCTCAAAGCGCGCGCGCGATGTTGCGCCCGATAATGCGAGTGCGGCCGCAAGCGTTAGTATAATACGAGATTAAGGTGGGGAAGATGGAGATTCCTGCCACCAGACGCCAGCACCAACTACGTCTGCGGCCAGACCCATAGCACCCAACACCTCCTACAGTGCCTAGACTCTCCATTCACGTGCACCACCGAAGACCTGCTGAAAGCGACACCTAGAGCCATAGCGGTCGTGAAGATAGATAGATAGAATACACTTTATTGTACATCAAAAATCATTTTAGTTTTAATTTAGCTTTTAGTTTCTTCAATTATATTATTATAAATTTTTATTAACTTGATAAAGGTACATAGTTCATTCAATACATAGTAAAGCAGGAAAAATGAAATCTGAGAATTTTCCAAAAGTTATCCGACAAAAAAAAAAAAAAAAAATCTGGTATTTACGTATAATTTTCTTACAACTACTTAACACGTTCATGCGCACAACGTCATTGTACGTACGTTACATTTAGTAAAAGGCGTTGTGGCACAGTATTTTCTCATACAAAGGGGATCGCCGTCTAGTGACGTTGTGCAAATAGCTAGCAAAATGAGAGCTATGATATATTGCACTAACGTCCTGAGACGTCGACGAATAAGGACGCCTAAGCTGTACAACGTGTATAAAGATATACACAACCCAGTGGCGTAGCGTGCCTTGTCGGGGCCCCGTATAAAAATTTTTTTGGAGGCCCTTATATGGAGGTAAAGATTTTTCACAAAAGAAAAAAAATATTGTGATTAGGTAGTAATATTTATTTATCACATAATTTACCCATTTTACAAATAAAAATCGAATTTTTAATATTCACTCTCCTTGCCTTTTTATCGGCAAACTGATTTATTAAATCATTTATGGCTGATGATGATTTTAGTTTTTCTAATGTTTCTGCCTCTATGGACAATAGTGAGATGTCTGACAGCCGTTCTTGTCCCGTCGAAGTTCTTAAGTAATTTTTTATTAGTTTTAATTTTGAAAAACTTCTTTCTGCCGTCGCATTTTATGGCATTTTATGGTCGCCGTTTGACCCCCTGAGGTAGCCTAAATGGCGACAATTCGCCTAATCTGGTCACCCTGAGTACAACAACGTACACGTACATCGCGATATCGATGAAGGATTCCCGGGGATTCCCCGCTGAGTTGAAGATGAAGTAAGTAAAACGGGGAAGTCCCGCAGCCCGCCATAACGATGTAGTGTTGCCAACTTTTGAACGCACGCTTAAGGCGGGAAAAAAAGGAATTGCTTTATAGAATTTTGTCATTTGTAAAATAAAATAAATTAGAAAGTTTTTATTCTTTTTCCTTACACACTTTGGGGGCCCCCGTGGCCCGGGGGCCCCGTATAATTGATACGGCAAATACGGCGGTAGCTACGCCCCTGACACAACCGCTAACAACTTATCATGGCGTCACGTATGTAGACATTATGAGCTATATCCCTGAGACTTTTCGAACCGAATTAGGCCACTCTTGAATTGGGAGTTTTTTCTATGCTATGCCAAATTTAAACTTCGATTGAAATGATAAAAAAGAACTGAAAAAAAATCAATAAAAGTATTTGGTACTACATCTTCGATAAAACTTTAATTTTTAATTTCACGTTAATTTCTAGTTTAATAATATATATATAACTGAACTACTACTTTTAACAAAGTCCATACAAATTTCAAAATTACATTAAAATTGACATATGCTTCGTCCAAAAAATAAATAATATTAATATGTCAATACAGAAATAATAATATATGTCTCCGATATATTTTATAAAGTTAAAACACCTACGATTTTATTCATATATTCATACATACGCGTGACAACAAAAGCAGCGCACGCGCTCACCCGCGCTGCGGCGCACATGCCAACTGAATCAAAGGACAACTTACCAGCGCACGACGTACAGTGACGTTGTGCGCAAACGAAGTAGGTACATTGTGCCAAGGTAGGGGAACTCAAATATGGAAAAAAAGTCGATGCGGTGTACCACTACTATTTTGAGAATTTGATGTGTTGTAGCACAGCAACAGAACTCTTAGTCATTAATATGGCAAGGCGCCGTACTATAACGCTCCGCTTAAAATGAAGCGTTTTTATTTGGCGTTATTATACGTTGTGACACAACGCATCTAAAAAAATTCGACGAACAATGACGTTGTTCACATGAACGTTTTAATGGAATGTTCACATGAAGCACTGGCTTCATGCCTTAAATAATAATGTTGACACTCACACTACACACGAATAAGAAGAAGATAGTAAGGTAGGCCACATTTGAATGATTTTTGGGTATTTTTTCACTTACATTATTATTTTTTTTGCTTCAGTGCCACGACACTTTAAATAAATAATCACCCCTGAATCGGGAATCACTTTACAAATCGTCACCTTGATTTCATATGAATTCATATGATAATATAGACCTTCGTATCTACAATGTGTTTCTAAAGCTGTTAGCCTTCCAAAAATCTATACTTATAATAAAACTCTAGCGAAGTCAATTCTGTACATTGAATATTTTTAGAAAAAAACTAGCAGGGGTTACTAAGTAAACTATACTGAATACAAAAATGCAAAAAAATCGGTCTATGTCTGTCTGTCTGTCTGTGTGTTACCTCATCACGCGAATACCGCTGAATAGTTTTCAGTCAAATTTAGGACCATGATAAGTCCTGGTTCTGGGCACAATCTAGGCTATCCAATGTTCAGAATACATTGCGGGTTGCAATTTTAACTTCGTTTTTTGTAAGAAATATTCATTATTTTAATATAGCTTCTTGAGAAGATATGTTAATAACGTGATACAGAAAATATTTCTGATAAAAAAACCGAAAAAAAAAATTAAGTCCGACTTTGGGACCTCATTATCTCGGAAACCGTTGATTTTCTAGGCATAGTTCCTTGGGCAAAAATGTTCGTTATGATGAGGACTATAATTATGTGGTCTCCCACTTTGTTGGCGGTCTTTTAACACCGCTCGGTATTTAATACAAGCACTCGCCGCAAACAATAATTTTGCATTCTTGCATAACAAATAACTATTGTTTACCGTTGAGCGGGATAGACAGAGTTATTAGCCTTTTACTTTGCTTGCTGGCTTAGCATGATAATGAGTAAGACCTGATATATGGGCTTATAACTTTATCTATCCCACTCTACGTCGAGGGAGATACATATAAACCCCTTTACTAACTAAGCAATTCTTATGCTAAGCTTCCTGGTATCTTATCACGGGCGATACCTTAATGTAAACAATACATATTTATTATTAAATTTATAAATGTATTGTTTAGATTAGGGTTTTTATTCTATTTTATTCTATTGCTTTCTTTTGAGCCCTGCTACCGCAAGTTAAGAAATAATATTAAAATACCCCCGACATTTTAGCTTCGAATAAGCACATTTAATAAATAGCTGAACCAATTTTGACAAAACATAACTAAGAACATTCGCTAGAAAACCTGCTTTCAAATTTAAAAAAAAAACCTAAAGCTTCCAAATCGTTCACCCATTTAAGAGCTACGGTGCCACAGACAGACACACCCTCATAAACACATACCTATACAGACACACTCACAAAGCTGTCAAACTTATAACACCCCTCTTTTTTGGTCGGGGGTTTAAAAAAACCTTCCTTTTGAGTTTTCATCCACAGACGAATTTAAATTAAATGTCAAATGTGTAAAAACGCATACGAAGTCGCGGGCACCACTAGTAAATAAATAAATAAATAAATATCGATGGTGAACTTCTGTTTTATCTAATTACTTTAGTGATATCTATGTAGAGTCCTGTTCACTTTATAATGTCAATGATAAGTTTCACAACAAAAATAATGAAGTAAATATCATCATATGGGTGCTAACAAAGTCTGAAGCCTTCGTATTAGGTAAACACCTTGGACTAATGCGCAGCAGCAGGTATTTGCCAATTTTGGTCAAAGCAATAAAAAGTGTTATTCGTAGATAGGATCTTATTCTTAGCCCATATATTCATAATTATCTGCGCATATTTCTGGAAAATGCAAAGAACCTAAGCATCCAATACGGACCTAAAAGCCCGCTTTCGAAATGCGTCGAACAAAATTACGTGTTTAAAATCAAAGAGCTTTTCAGAATACCTAGTGTGTATTCAGAGGATTACTATTCTCAGAATACTTTGGCCCGGTTTCTGAGTTGAGAATTTTGCTAAGCAAATGGGTAAGTATCGTCCTGTCTCTGCAGATTTCTCACAAAAGAGCGTGACAGAACGATAGTTAAGTATTTGCTTAGCAAAATTCTCAATTCAGAAACCGGGCCTATGCACCATCCCATCCGTTTTCACGCCTTCAAAATATTTCTTTAAAGTTCAAAATCATTTCACAAACATAGCTTTTCAACACTTTTGGCTGGATTTTTAGTAACTTAGCAACTAAAGTATAACCTAGCTACCTCAACTTTTCCAATCGGTTAACAATGGCTAGTCCAACCTATTTTCTCCCCTATGTCCACAAAAAATCCCTCTGTGGTCCAACTAGGCTGTCTACGCCGATACGCCGATAAAGTCGAGTAAGCCGAGTAAAGACTCTTTAGAAATCGAAAGAACGTGGCCTTGAAAGTATCATATTAATTTAAATAACTCGCATTATCTGTGTAAAGCACTATACGCACTATACACTATACTTGGTCCGCAATAACTCCGCTGCAGCTGGCCACGCTATATATGCCTCAAGCTTAGCTTGGGAACGTTCTCGGCCTTCAAGCTTGGTCATCATTGCAGCTCTTGCTGTCCGCGTTATAAAGGCTTGTCCATCAAGGGCTGCAATGCTGACCGCGCTGTGTTGAAA
The DNA here is from genome assembly GCA_949319315.1 of Zelleria hepariella. Classification (NCBI taxonomy): domain Eukaryota; kingdom Metazoa; phylum Arthropoda; class Insecta; order Lepidoptera; family Yponomeutidae; genus Zelleria; species Zelleria hepariella. The sequence goes on from OX439381.1 coordinate 21,374,664, forward strand.
CTATAATTATTTATTTATGTCCCTTTACTTCGTCACACATTGGGGACAAAATCTAGATCTGGGGCCTTAGCCTGTAACACAATGGCGTATCAATGGCGTCCTAGGTAGAAGGACAAAACCGGGATTTTTAATTGTTCTCCTACAACCAGCGAACTAATCCTTTAGGATTAGACACATAATATTCTTTGCTGTACTACAATAACATTAAAAGGACCGACACTGGACCGACAGCATCAATAAATCATAATTAAAACCGTCAACCGGAAGCCCATTTTGCCACCATTGTGTTACAGGCTAAGGGCCCTGGTTCTACGTGACTCTACCAGAGACAACAGAAACATATATTTTGGAGTTACTGACCATGCATTATGCCGTAAACATTGCCAGCCCGGCCTAATATTGGAAGGAGAACGGAAGTCCTTTTCATCCTTTTTTTTATACAGCATCCGTGGCATTTTTTACGCACCCTCTCCTGGGTGTTTCAAAAAGGACCCGTAATACTGAAACTTTCGAGATTTCGCACTTGGCCCCATATTAAAGTTACTTATTGTATTGGTGAGTTAGGCGACCCGTTTCAGATTCATAGGACTTTTCTGAAACACCATGTAGAATGTATTTGTATATAATATTTATTTGCGGAACAACACACACATAACAGAGAATACAGAATAAAAGAAAGAAAACATTGTACATCAGAAAAACAGATAACATAGAGGCACAAAAACAATACACTTAAGAATCCCCTTCAGCTTTGAAAAAATATCACGGAACTTCGTTTAAAAGTAGTAGTTCCGTGATATTTTTTTTATTACTAGCAATATAAAATCAAAACTTAGTCCACATGTCGATAGCTTAATTATCTGTGTCTGCAACTATATTTCATCGTCCAAAGTTGAATCATTCTCTTACAATAAATTAAAATGTTGAAAAGTGTGAGCGAGAGGGCTGCAAAGCTGAAGGGGATTCTTAAGAGGGCGTTAGAGCACCATTTTCCCATACAAACGTAGTTCCGGTTTAATTTCTAAAGTACAGGCTGGATTTTGCTGAAACTTTGTTTATATCAGTAGATGACCAATACCGAGGTTTGCAAATAGTTTTTAAAGTAAAAAAAAAGCCTAAAAGAAATTAGAGCGATGCATTTTTCGCGCCGAAAAAGGGCGAAAAAGGGGTTACTTTCAGCTGTTATTTACTTTCATTATTACACTGTCTATTGGATATAGACAGTGTAATAATGTCTAACTACCTTGGGTCTATTGGAGTCTAACTAGCTTGGGAGATGTACTTGTCAGAAAAAAAAAGATTTTTGAAATACCTAATAAAATGTAGAAAAGGCAGCTGAACTACGAAAAATTTTGGGAAATTAGATCTACCTATTAGGTACATTACAACTACAACTAGATATTAGCGACAGGACACGAACACACGCAGACTCATACAGCCGCATTGCCTCTCACTTTTCCCGCGCCCCGTCTCGCTCTGGGTGAAACAGCTATAGAAAACAGTGTTTCACGCGCTTGGTCGTCACTGAGTTCCCACGGTCCTGAAGGGGGCTCTTAAGGCGCGGTGCATAATGAATAGCCCGCGCGCCAAGAAAAATGCACAAAATCGAGTCCTGTATCAAATACACTAAACTTTTCACATCTTTGAAAATTTTCACATATCAAACCCTAGAATTAGGTGAGACCTATCTAACACAGCCAGTTTTGTGTTGAGATTCGTACACGTTTTGAAGATATTTTTAGTGAAAAAAAAAAGGTGGCGCACTTTTTTTCAAACAAAATATCCTGCAATCTGTTATGGATATCAACAAAAAACTGGCTGTTTTAGATACCTCTCACCTAATTCTAGGGTTTGATATGTGAACATTTTCGATTTTTTTTGAGTATTTGATACAGGAATCGATTTTGTGCATTTTTTTGCGCGAGGGCTAATTCGGAACCCAAAGTTTTTGGTTCGAAAGTCCGTTATTGGCTTATTTAAAACTTTTGGCTATTATAAGAAACTAATTTCAATATTTTTTATTTTGGTTCAGTAGTTTGGATTTTACGTTTCAAAGATACAGTTTTATGACGTCACGCGACGGTCTGCATACTGTTGGCGGTCATAGGAACAAAACATTTTAGCGCATAAAAACAAAACTACTGGACCAAAATAAAAAATATTTAAAATTAGTTTCTCAATATTGTCTAAAGTTAAGATTAAGCCAATAACGGACTTTCGAACAAAAAACTTTGGGTTCCGAATTCACTATGCCCAGCGCCTTAAGGGTAGACGTTAGCTGTCAATTTCCATACTAACTTTCGTAGACCAGAACTAAGAAAATAAACCGAATTTCTTCAGAATTTTGATACATTCTGTCAAAAACGGAGACCTGTTTCCTCCCCGGATAATAAAATTATGTACCTCTGTCATGTCCCCATGCTTTCCTTCCCTTATTACTTCAATTATTTTAATAAAAATTATTTAAATAATTAAAATAAGAAAAAAAGGAAAACACAGAATGATGGACGAAGTGACCACTCGGACGCTGCAGTGTCTAGGACATTGTTTAGTTAGACGGATTGCCCAGCACCTATACCGTACCTATACCATCCTGACAGCTTAGTCGGCCATGCTTCTTCCTCTGTGGCCAAGCCTAGGTCAATACGTGCAAAGCCACCTAAGTCGCGGGTTTCCTCACGATGTTTTCCTTCTCAGTTGGAGAGTGGTATTGCTACTACAAATCCACAAATGTACACAAGGCAGCACGTCAGACTGTACACTTTTGTTGTAAAGTCGCCCGTAACGTAACCGAGTAGAGTGCTAGCATGTAAGGGTCGACGTGCCGTGGTGTGTACGTAAAGTGATCCTATAAGGGTTCCGTTTTGGACTTGTGAGGCTTGGAACACTACAGGGTGCACTCTAAGTCGATAGCGGAACTTTAAGGAGGCTGTCTACTGATGAATACAAACCACTTGTACTAGGTGGCGAAAAAAATTGAGCGAAAAAAATATCAGCTGTTTCATACATTTGGCGCAGTGCTGAGTCGATCTTTTGCATGAAACAGCTGATATTTTTTTCGCTCCATTTTTTTTGCCACCTAGTAAAACTGGTTTGTATTGATCAGTAGATAGCCTACCCAAAGTTCCGCTATCGACTTGTGCACCCTGCAGAAGTAAAAAAAACTCGTAGAGAGTCTGTTTTGATTTCTATCAAGTATTCAGTCCCCACGAGTACAATGACACAACTCTAAAGCTGCCGAACCCGTTTATCAGGTTGCAATGTGACGGAAACCTACATAATTTGTAACTAAAGCGAGTTAAGCGAGCTACTAACCCGGAAACAACACCTGCAGCGCGCCTGACGCCTATTATAATATAAAGAATGCCATTTAGAGTTGCATAAGTTGGCAATTAGGTGAAATTGAGAGCGCTTTCCTCTTGCATCTCGGGTTTCCTTCCAGTCTATTTAGAAAACTTCTAAGTTGAGATAGCAGTCAGATTTCCGTACGCTTGTTCCGTGGCTTTCGAATCACCTTTTTTTTCTTCAACCCCTAACAACTATTTCCCGAAAATAATAGGTAGGTATTATTTAAAATCGTAAGTCAAGAGCTATATTTTAACTCCACCGAATATATCGCACGTTCGCTATTTAAATTACTTAAACGTAAATTTTATACAAAAATGGGTTCTTTGACCACGAGTGACTTTTCGGTAGTTCAAGCGGATCATTCAAAAAGCTTAAATTGAACATAAATCTTTTAGGACAGAACGGTGGGACCTAAGGGAACCAGCGCAAGGCTGCCGAGCGTTCATATCTTTCTTTTTGTATCGAGCTACAATGTTCCGCCTGTTGTGGGGAACACTCACGTATCTCCACGATATTATCGACGTAAGTTGGTAAATTATTTCAAAACACTGCAGCCAGCGTTCGCCAATCGTGTCGTGTAATAGAAAACGAAATATTATCAGTTGTGTTGTGAAAGTTTTAAGTTGGTGGGTAGGCAAGTTTAGTTAGGTACCGCAGGTACTTAGCGCCCATACGAATGAAAATAAGTAATTTAGTAAGACTAAACTTTTTTTGTATTATAAAGTCCCGGGATGAGCATATATCCAAGCTTGAGATCAAGGCGCAAAATCGGCCAGAATGGAAAGCTGTTTTGACAGCCTTGATTAGGGATAACAGGAACTGATGATGATGATGATGATGTGATAGTAAAAGGCTGCCAAAAAACAACTTGTCAAAAGTCAAAGTCAAAGTCAAAAGGTTTTATTCAATATGCCATAAATAAATTATTTACATTGAACGTCAAAATAGGTATTATCAAAAGTAATAAGAAGTATAAACCGTTGAATTTTAGTGGTTTTAAAGCCGAAGGTATTTTGAGGCACTAGTGATTCTGAGCCAAATTACAAAATTTCATTCCAAAACGCGCGAAAAAAAAAATCACTTCTCCATACAAATGGTGGGTTGTTCCGTATTCATGACACGACTTTTCATGCTATAGGTATATTTTTCCGGATTCATGGTACGAGTTATTATTATTCCTACTCATGATTATTTTCTATTTAAGTTTCCGTTTTCATTTTACATGTGTTCCGTATTCATGCTACCAATAAAATACCATTTAATATTGGCACGTTAGTATGGTCAGCATAACAATTTCAATTCTAAGATTGGTAAGTCGGACTAGGTACCTACCTCAGTCTCTCCAGTAAGGAACCAAATTATAAAACTAAGACATAACACGCACGCACCTTTCGGTACACCCGCAGGCGCTTTTGGTTATTGAAATTAAAAAAACCGTAGGACTCGCGCACCGAGGATTCCGTTCCACCATTATATGCATTTAAATGGAAGAAAAATAAAAACTAGGTAGGCTGCTTACAGCGCCATCTAAAGTTAAGGTTTGAAACTAACATAGAGGGCGATAGGCTGCATACAGCGCCATCTAGAGTTAAGGTTTGGGACTAATATAGAGATATAGAGGGCGCTAGTTTCTATGTCGTATTACAACCCTCACCAGCATCATCAGGTATATATTTTTTTTGTTCTTCTAGCATTAGTTCCTCAACTCAGCCAACAGATGGCACTCCACAGTCCTACATCGTGGATCGCGGTATGGCTTATTCTATATTCTATATTCTGAGTGTCAAGTTTTATAAATAATGCAGCCATGATAGCTATAGTTTTGTTTATATTAAAGTGAAAACATGTTGATTATATTTCTTGATTTTTAAGAACGTTGTTTATTAACATAATTTTTATACACCGTGGAATTTTAGTGGTTTTAAAGCCGAAGGTATTTAGTTGCACTCGTGATTCTGAGCAAAATTCCAAAATGTTACGTCAAAACGAGCAAAAATAAAAAACACTTCCCAATACAAACGGCTATCGCCAATCGACACCATTTGTATGGAGAAGTGAATTTTTGTTTCGCGCGTTTTGGAATGAAACTTTGTAATTTGGCTCAGAATCACCAGTGCAATAAAATACCTTCGGCTTTAAAACCACTAAAATTTCACGGACTATACAAGATGATTATTTCTAACTTAATTTGTATGATTTCAATCCTATGATGTCCTATGTCACTTTAATCGATCATCAATTTGCAAGGTACCGTTGACCTACTTGTTTGAAGTGCTGATGTATAACGCATACGTGATTATCCCATTCCTCATGGCGATACAAAGAATAATTATTATACCTCGTGCCAGTGTCCGTGGATGTCTTAACGAAATCCGTACCCTTAAGCTTGTTTGCCTATTATTTATTTCTTCCAATATTTTAGATATTTTTCTGACCGTAGTTAAAAGCAAAGTATTTTTATTATAATGTATGGTAGCATGAATCCGGGAAGGCTCGCGAGACGAAATGTAAAAATTAATAAAATAATTTCCATAGCATGAATACGGCAGTCAAGTAAAACGAATCCGGAAAAAATATTCGTGACATGAAAACTCGTGTCATGAATACGGAACAACCCCAAATGGTGTCGATTGGCGATAGCCGTTTGTATTGGGAAGTGTTTTTTTTTTCGCTCATTTTGAAGTAAAATTTTTGAATTTGGCTCAGAATCACGAGTGCAACTAAATACCTTCGGCTTTAAAACCACTAAAATTCCACGGTGTATAAATCAAATACTTCTTACTATCTAATCTTGACTGAGAAGAGTATTTTTAAGCTTTCACAAAAACTTCCGATCAACACACAGAATGGACCATTTCTTTGATTTCAGCCACCAAAACAATCTGCATCTTAAATTCCCATATTAGTGATTTTTCCATTTATCACAAAATAGAACATAATTATTAAAAACTCAAATCCACCAAGAAATGAAAATGCAAATGAGGCAGTGGCCTGGCCACCCCGTTGTCAGAGTTTGAGCTTTTTATTATAACCTCTTTAGTTAGACGTTTTACGTCTGTCCGGTTTGTTTTTGGAGTTGGTTAAAAAGAACTTCCCGCCAATCTCGCATGTCAAGAAGCGGTTATGTTCGAGCGCACGTCGACCCGGCAGATATTGATTGCCATGCAAATGGAGGAGTATTGTACCTACCTATGCCTAATAGCCACGCATTTTGAGGACACTGCCAGTTACTTTAACGTTAGAGGAAACAAAAAGGCAGACGTAAACAATGTGCATGGTGGTAAACAAAGGCCGACTCGGCCCATTATCACGCTGCCGAGCTCAATATGGTCCTTCCAGTCAGACATACACATAGCCATGGACGTCTATTTATAACGAGAGATGAGAGCTCGATACTGCCCTGCCCTGTCTGTGTATAAGGCTCTTCACTCCAAGCAGTAATAATTACAGACACATTTTTGACAGTTATTTCCCATTTTTATCTGTGGAATCAAGTGGAATGTATGAAATAGGACGTGCGTGCCACGGTTAAAAAACTGGCCAAGCGCACTGAGGGTTCAGAACCCTAAAAACGATGTGAAAATAATTATTATGGCAAATTGTATTTTTTATTATTATCCTACTTATATTATAAAAGCGAAAGTTTGTGAGTGAGTGAGTGTGTTTGTTACCTTATAACGCTGAATCCGCTGGATGGATTTGGATGAAATTTGGAATGTAGATAGCTGAGACATCAGAATAACATATAGGCTACATATTATTACGCTTTGGCGCTTAGGAGCAAAGCAAATACACAAAGATTATCGTATAGTGGCTATTTGTATAAAAGTGAACGACAAAACCATTTACCATAGACCCTCTGTCATTCATTACGAAGCGTTGAGCTATTTACTTTCCTAAATCCATCGAAAACTGAATAACGGTGAATTTTGATCTACCAAAAAGTCCGAAATGTGCCGCAACTATGCATTACAATGAAACGATAGACAACAATGTGGAAGTTGTTTTTAATTATTGCTGTCATCCGTCACTGTCACAAAAATGGTAACAAGAAAGCAATACAGCAGAAATCAACATTGTGTAATTATAAAAAACAGGCAAAAATATATTGTTTCAGTGATAGCTACTTACAATCTGAAAGAGCCAATAAATCCTTACTTTAAAAACTTTGCATCCAGCAGTGTTTATCAAAGTTCTTTACAAAGTTGCGGTCCGACGTCCGTCCTGAGATCTCTTGGCCAGACGAGATGGAATGTCCGTTCAGTGAATTGCTGATTGCTGCTTATTCAGGGAAAAATAAGGATGCACCAGACCTCGAAGAAAACTAAAGATACGATGTTCTGACCAAAAAAAGCCGCTGTGTGTACTGTGCAAGTATGAAAAACATTGTAGTCTTGAGCGACCAAAGGCGCATAAAATCAGCCAGTGATGGTGGAACATGAGCAACATAACCGCTTTATTTCCACTAAGTACCTATTGAGTACCTAGAAGGACTAGACAGGGGCACTTTTACATAATATCATAGTCGCCTATTCATTGTTGACAACTCTGATGGGCTTTCCACATACTTCAGAAGTTCAGACTGACGAGAAGATTGGAACATGTGAAAATCCCCGAACCGCCTGCGTGGTGGTGTTGCCCGCATCAAAGATATGTGAGGAATACACCCAGAAGAGGTGTTTCGTGCCAATCTTAAGCTGTACCGACAAGGTCGCATCGTCATAACTGTCCTGATGCTCCACAGTGCAGCTGATAGGATCTCTTGGAGGCGACCCCAGCGCGCTCAGGTTAGCGCATTTCTGGGACGGCAAAGTGTGACGGTTTCAACACGAAAGATTTAAAACCGTTGTTTCAGACTATGGTATCGTAAACGCTAAGAAGACGCGTTTGGTGTTTCAAAAGGGCAGCTCATAGAAAAAAAATAACTATTCAATGTGATAGACATAATATGGATAAGTTTTTCTGATATTATGATCGTTGTCTTTGATATAGCATGATGCAAAATAAAATATATAAAAACGCATTTTCATATAGTTTTTTCTTTTAACTAACTTCGTGCCTGTAATACGAGTAGCTAACTAGCTTTGTTGGAGATCTTTAAGGCGGACTTGCGTCTCAGGGTTAGCAAACTAACTCCGAGTTAACTTGACATTTCCATACAAATTTTGACGTTAACTCAGAGTTAACTGGCTAACCCTGGTTGACGCAAGTGGACCTTACTGTTTTATAGAATGCGAGTCAGATGTTGAGACCTGTGACGTACCTACTGCATCGAATGCTGAATGCTGATATATTCATTCACACAACTGTGCAAGCAAACGAGATGTACTTGGATTTCAAACTACGCATTAGGAGTCTCTAAGATCGGGAGAGTCGGTGTCCATATAGGCCACAAAGGCACGAAGACTTGAGGCGAGACCAACTACAGACAACTACAACAGAGACAACCCAGATTGAAAGTTTGCAGAAAGCAGTAGCAGATTAGCGGACTCAAAATAAAAGTCGAAATATTCGAGTGTGTCTTGAAATGTAGGTAACCCACGTTCAATCAGTTAGATGCCTCTTTACTGCATATCTGCATCTTTATCTGCATTTTTATTCCGTTGAGTTTGGAAGAAGCAGATAACAACGCATGGTCTACGGGAGCGAAGTCTGATAGCGCTGGGGGTCGGTTATAAGTACATTTAATACTACCTAGGTGGTAAAAAAATGCTAGGTACAATTGCTAAATCACCACAAACTTTTATCCTTTTTCTTTAATCCACGTGAATGAAGTCGTGGGCACTAGCTATACATTGCTAAGTAGCTTTTCCCCTGACTGACTTCGATGGCGGGGGAAAAATAGAGCTGCAACTATTAATCTTAGTCAGCGCGGACGAAGTCGCGGGCAAAAGCTAGTTGTACAATAAAATTTTAGACTAGCCGCAGACCCCTAAGGGGTCCATTTACCCCAGGTTACGAACCCCTGATCCTTCTAGTCACAGGTCAAACCAAACGTGACGCTTCAGTTTCCTAGACCCCAACAAAACCCCGCGACCGTGACCGCTTCAAAGAGTGAGAGTATCTAGGCCCGTGCCTTAGTAGCGGAGCAAGCGACAAGCGGTAGCGGGTGGAAAAAAAAACTTAAACTTGCGGCCCGCCCCGCTTTGCACGGGTGTGATTACCGACTTTTCCGGTGTGAATTCCTAAAAAAATGTCTTTCCTACTGTGAGTTAAAAGTATATTATCTTGGAACGCAGCCATTCCGTCTCGTTCCCATATTCTCTCTCTCTTTCTTCCCTTCCAAGATAGTGTAGTGTATCGCTGTGTGCTGGCTAAATAAACAATTACTTAATTAATGTTATGGTGTGTTATTGGCTAGGATACCACACCTACAAACCATGTCCGGACACTTACGAACTCAAAAATATTATAGAAATCAGTCGAGCCCTTCTGAAGTAATGAGTAAAATCATTTGGAACGAACTTTCATTGGATTCTATCTCTAAAATAGAACATTCTGATATGCAATTAAATATGTCGTAGGCTTGTTTTAGAAGCATACGCTCTGCAGGAACGGAGATCGCGAAATATCAAGGTCTAAATATGAATGTAATGCTAGGCGAAAAGATTTTTTTAAATTGTGTCTTCTACGATTTTTTTAAATTGTTTCTAGGTACTCATAATATTTTCTTATCCTGCGCGACGACACACCACTCTGTCTACCGGGTACTGAAGGAAGTGGAGTGGTCCACCTCTCCAGCACATGCTGAGTCAGTAGCCCCTTTGCATTTGCCACATTCACATCCATTTCCTGTACTTCGTCTATTTTATGTTTACTCAATTTGTCATAATTCTTTTTTAATGTTTGTTTGTTTGTTTTTGTGCCTCTATGTTGACTGTCTCTCTGGTGTACAATGTTTTATTGGTTTTATTTTGTGCCCTGTATACATTGTGTGTGTAAATGCAAATAAATGAAATACAAAAGACGTTGCTCCGTTTATGCCATTGCAGCTATCGTCCTTTACTAAAGCCAGGGCCTAAACAAAATATAAGGCAGCGTGTAAGCAGCGTACACTTTCGCCGGTTGCGTAATCCCCGAACCAATCACGCCATTGATCGAGCGGATTGAACTCAAGTGCCCGTGTGTTAGAGAGCAATATCGCTTGTGCTAAATTAAGATTGGATGTTTTATCCTCTCTGCGAATCTGATTTGTCATCCGGGTTGGGATTTGCCGCGAAATGGAGGAGGAATCCTCGTTTATCACGACTGGGTTTCAAAACTTTTGCTTTGTGCGTCGAACACGGACCTATATTTTTTTACTCTACAAATGGGTAGGTACCATGGGTTTGTAGAGAACAGTAGGAAAATTGTATTTAAATAAATTATTCTTATGATGACAATTATTTATACAGGGCAATTATTTATTTATTTATCTACGGTCTCAGATGCTTTTGGGGGGGGGCTGGAGCCCCTTATCCCCCCCCCCCTAAATCCGCTAGTGCCACCTATAAATGTCAGGTTAGTATCTAACCGCGCGTTTCCTCCCGTTTTTCGCGCGGCAGTGAATGCTCCAAGTACAACCCAAAGAGGCGTCAGTTTTCGCTGAATTTCATCCATAACAAAGTTGTTATGCTAGCCACAACATTTGCCTACACGTATGCACACGTTATTTTTCCTACTAACCCGATCCTTAACCGGCGTCCCATGGCGCTCCCTATAAGCCACGTCGGTAAGTGCCTATTGTATCAAAACAAACGACGATTACTATTACAGAGAAAAATAGTTTAATTGCTTGAGGAAACCATTTGGATGACGGCGGTGTTCTAATGGCAAGGACTCGATAGCGCTTGGATTTGGACGATCCCAAGGTCCTATCTATCTTTGTCGATGGAATGTTAGTGTAGAGATGTTAGTATCTAGTAGGCCAATGTAGTAAATTGGAAAGGTGTTTCTACGATACAAGGAACGACCTGCCTGCGTGCCCAGGCGCGGATCCACCGTGGTGGGCACGATCGGCGGCAGCAGGGTGCAAGGGGGTCCACTGCCACCCCCTGTTAGGAAAGTATATACATAGAAAAAAAACAGTTTTGTAGTTTCTGTAGTTTTGAATAACAACTAAAGGCCTCTAGGTTGCTGTACAATTTAACCGAAATCGGTGAATTATTGAGTAGGCGACATCTCGGACAAAATATTTTCGGACACTTTGTCCGAAATGTCTCTTTATTATTTTAATATTTTTGAGGCGACATCTCGGACACTTACAAATAAAGCTGTATTGTACAGTCGGATAAAAACTCCCTACAATCTTATTTATGAGGAGACTAATAAAAATGTTACAAACCCATGTGGGTTTAATAATATCTTCATGCCGTCTTCAACATTTGCTTCTGCCCCGCAAGTGTGTGTGCTCACGACACACATTTAATTTCATCAATTTTATGTAAGCATATCTTAACTATACAATGTTTTATGTTGACAATATTTGAATGTTTAGCCTCGTGTACCAACGTTTGGCAATTTGCTTCCGCGTCTCATGTCATTGCGCAGGTAACAAAGGCTCAGCACATCCAAAAAGTACCACTAGTTATAGTGTTTTATTAAGACGAAGCGTAGGGTAGCGTTAAATTAAATAATGTTTGATGAAAAAGTACTAGGCTTACATAAGGTGGTAGGAGGATCACCACCTCAGTTCCCAAATAATTACGCGGGGTTATTAAGGAACAAAATTATGTGAGAACTGAGGTGATGATCCTCCTAGCACCTTATGTAAGCCTAGTACTTTTTCATCAAAAATGAGCCGAACGCTATCTGAGTGTTCTGGCTATCCTAAAATAGGCAGCTGTGGTAACGCTCTTTCTCTGTGTATAAAATTTGAATACTTTAGTACCTATCTGACTGTACGATACAGGTTCAATATTTTGAGAGTGTCCGAGATGTCGCCTCAAAAATATTATAAATACAAAGCGACATTTCGGACATAGTGTCCGAAAATATTTAGTCCGAGATGTCGCCTACTCGAATTTTTGGTAAAATTGGTGTTTCGGGGACGCTGCACGTGCGTTTGTCCCACTTGGGTACAATGAGAAAAATCACGGATAACGAAAGATAAGGAAGGAGCAGCTAGCTCACACGGCCTAGGGCGGCCAATACTGCAAACCCGCCTCTGGATGCAGATGCACTATGAACCCCCCTGAAAAAAAATCTTGCGGCGCCCATGCCCATAAAATTTAGTCATCGCGTAGATAAACTGATTTTACTTTACGTAAGTCGTTTAGCTGGCAGGAGACCGGGGAGGTTGGCGTGACAGAGAAGAGGCCTATGCCCAACCGTGGGTGACATTCATGCGCTGGATATATAGAAAACTAGCAGCCCGTCCCGGCTTCGCACGGGGTAGACAATTATTTATTTTTGGAAATTTAGTGACTACAATAGTTGGACATATGCTACCTCGGAGTTTTTTGTAGACATTATGATGTTCTTCAATATTGTTGCACATTATTTTGTTCTATCGCTAATAGTTTCGGCAGCGCATTCGACGAAAGACATTTTAAGACTCATTTTTCTACACCTTCGGTTACATTGTTCAAATTTTACCAAGGATCCCTAATTTTTTTCAAAATGAAATGTAGCCTATGTCAAATTGGAAGAATGTAGCATTCTATTGGTGAAAGAATTTTTTAAATCGGCCCAGTACTTTTGAGCCTATTCATTACAAACATACAAACATACAAAAATAGGTACAAATTAGTGTAGATATACTTAAATTGTTTAGTTTCATGAGAAAAAGACTGTCCGTCTCGCACCTGGTCGACTTTTGGATGGTCATGAACACAACCTTTTTACCCGACTGTACAAAGGAGGGTTATTTGAGGGTTGGATCCGTGCCTGCCTGTGCATACCTATGTGTTTGCTGTAATGTTGAAGAAAGCTTTCCTAATTTAACATCTGCATACAGCATAATTATCAATTTTCATAATAGGTAGAGCAATAAAAACTTACCATTTTGAAGTAGAAATCCTTTCTCCCTGTTCCAAAATGGTGACGATGATAACTTTGCTATAATTTTAGCACTTTTCAATTCACAAACTATCAATCAATCACTTTTTAATCACGGCACTGTCTTGAAGCTGTATGCAACGTTGTCTTCTGCTTGAATCTCTGCAATAGAAAAAAAAACAAAAATAATTCCCTAACGTGAAAGTGAGAGTGCTGGCAGTTTAACTTGTTGCTTTTGCCTTTCGGCAAGATAAAATTAATGATGGTTCGTGATTTTGGCGCGAAAAAAACTGTCAGCCGTGACAGCGTTTCGGTTTTTGCGTTTCTTACGTCAAGTTGCCATTCTTTTGTTTCGAGTGTTTACATTGTTTTATTGTCTTCGTAATCTATGAAAGGATGGTGGTAGAGACACGTGTCTTGAGTTCTCATACTGGTGCTAGGTATCAAGAGACTTGAGTAAATACGGTACTTAGTTTAATATTTAGCAATACAGTGTTAAAAAAATGCACGAAATGTGACAAAGTACTAAACCCTGACAATGCAGATTTATGTATTACTAGCTTTTGCCCGCGACTTCGTCCGCGTGGACTACAGAAAAAGGATATATTCTTTACTTTGCTCCTAAGTGTAAAAGCGTGATAATATGTAGCCTATGTGTTATTCTGATGTCTAAGCTATCTCTATTCCAAATGTCATTCAAATCCGTTCAGCCGTTTCAGCGTGAAAGAGTAACAAACATCCATCCATCCATCCATCCATCCATCCATCCACACTTACAAACTTTCGCAATTATAATATTAGTAGGATAGTAGGAAGTAGGATTCATCCAAATCCGTTCAGCCGTTTCAGCGTGAAAGAGTAACAAACATCCATCCATCCATCCATCCATCCACACTTACAAACTTTCGCAATTATAATATTAGTAGGATAGGAAGTAGGATGTTACTTAGGTAGGTACGGTACCTGGGCCCTTAGCCTGTAACGCAATGGCGGGTCAATGGCGTCCCGACAGAAGGACAAAACCGGGATCTCCTCGTTTTGCTCCTTCAACCAGAGAACTAATCCTCTAGAATTAGAATCAAAATATTCTTTGCTGTACTACAAAAACATTAAAAGGAAAGACAGCGTTAGCAAATCGTAATTGAAGTCGTCACCTGACAGCCCATTTTGGCACCATTGTGTTACAGGCTAAGGGCCCTGCTTTATAAAATAGAGTGTTCAAATCCCATCCAAAGTTGCGAGAGCCGACATAAACGATTAAACACCACCAATAAAAATAAATAATTGAATTACACAACCTTGTTATGGTCATATAAAAATGTACTTGCTTAATTTACATAAAAAGCGGTCAGCAACTCAGAATACATAATATAACCTACAGATCTCTATCGCCTGGCCTGGAAAGCCACTTTCTATGGGCTTTTGGCGGAATTCTTTAGGTAATATTGTACAATCGTGGTGTTGACGTTTCTTTTGTTTACGTACCGGTATCGGTTCATGGTCAAACTCAATAGTTTTTTTTTTATGATTTTAATGATATTCAAAAAAGAGAGCGCTGTTATCTACAATGCAATCAAATGTAACAGGTGATTAAACGATGATCAATGTATTTTTTTAAAAGCGGCACGTTATTGGCTTAAATGTGTCCGACATGAGGTTAACATGTCTGTTACAATTTGGTAGGCGGGTAAATGAAATTCATGAACCAAATCGAGGGGTTGCCGAGGTAGGTTGTAAAGTTTATATGCATCGAGTAGTTTTTGCTACTTCAAATTCACAAATGTATCTACCTACGTAACTTTGAAAAGAAACAAAGTCATAGGTACATGCCTGCGCCGGGAATCGAACCTGAGTCTCTCGCTTTCGAGTCCATTGTTCTACCATTAAACCAAACCACCACCGCTCACCGCAATGTGCTCTATTACTATTTAATTCCAGGAGTTCATGGTTATTTCTAGCTAGACTACCTCCTCTATAATAATTGGTCAAAGCCCATTTGGTCGAAAATTAAACGGCTACAATTAACAACAATTATGACACCTCTGGCACCGTTAAATAAATTAAGTTATAAACGGGCCCTTTCTTCATTACCACTGGCGTTACGAAACTCATTTTAACGGCTTGAAATATCCCCTTTCAGACATAATATCACAATCTCTCAAAGCAGAAGTACAGTTCTAAATTACTCGCCAACACTACACTAGTAGTGAAAACGGGATAGCACGCTAGAGTACTAACCATAGACTTCACTATAGCAAACGTAGGAGGACATCATTGGTAGAGTGTGTATAGTTGAAGTAAGAGCTGCGGCATATCCCCTAAAAATCCATACCCTTCAGATACACTATAAATTCAGTACATTCAGTGTAATTTCATGTTGTTTACTGTAACTTTTTTTAATATATTTTCATATAATAAACACTGTAATTTTTACATAATAAAATTCTACAAACACTGTATTTATTAGAAACTAGCTTTTACCCGCGACTTCGTCCACGTGGACTACAGAAAAAGGATACATGCTTTACTTTGCTCCTTAGTGTAAAAGCGTGATAATATGTAGCCTATGTGTTATTCTGATGTCTAAGCTATCTCTATTCCAAATTTCATCCAAATCCGTTCAGCCGTTTCAGCGTGAAAGAGTAACAAACATCCATCCATCCATCCACACTTACAAACTTTCGCAAATATAATATTAGTAGTCCATCCATCCATCCAGCCATCCATCCACACTTACAAACTTTCGCAAATATAATTAGTTGGATATTTACTGATTTTGTAATAAGACACTGTAATTTTCAAGCTACGCCACGCCACTGTTATTTACGTATTTGCGTCTAGAAACCCTGATTCCCTTTATCAACTGTCAAATGATGTTAAATTGTTCTTATTAAACGCAACAAATACCTACCTACACTCGGTAGATTTTTTGCGAATTAGCCTGCTTGTGGAGTAATATGTTAGTTGACTCTACTATTTACTCTACCCGTGTATCCTAGGATACGACTTATTGCAGTCGTGCTTATCTATGTGTTATTATGAAAGGTCGAAAGTGACTGGAATAACACTTCATTCAAAAGGAATGACAGCTGAGCTACGACTTGACTTAAATCCTGTTATCCCTCAGGAGGCACATACGCCTCAAAGAAACTTTTTCCACTTCCGATCTTCTTGTGCAGCTGATTCGAGGTCGTTACAGTCAAGTCCGACTTTCTAGAGCTACGAAGTCTAGATTTTTTTCGGATTTCAAGTTTGTTTTTTTTCTATTTTTTTTTTGTTTTTATTTTAAACCATCTTTGTCTGTTCGTTGGTTTGTCTTTAAGCTCCTACAGCAATGATCTGCCCGTACAGTCAACAGTAAGTACGTAAAACTTTACATTTTCGATGCAAATCCGCCCGTAACGTAACTGACCTAGAGTGCACGCGTGTAAAGATTGACATGCTGTCGATTGTTCCTACCTATCTCGGAATTGGAAGCTATCTCTACTAGACATCGCTGTATAATGGATCAAACAACCATGTCGATTGGGTCAATATGCTGTGTCACTCTTTACTTCTTCTTCTGTTACTTCTGTACAAAGTGTACAATCTCGAAACCAGGCGGAGAGACGATTTATTTCGCGCGTTATGGCATACCGAACGTTGCACGCGGGCCTACGTAATCGAAAGCTGTGTCAGTGTGTCAAGTTATGTTTACGATCATCGAGATGTGACAATAAGACGCCGAGCGTACCTTTGGGCCTGTAATACTACATACTACCCAATTTATGGAAGGCTGCATTACAATTTACTGGCGCCATTAAAGGGGCAATGAATTATGGTTCTGTTCTGGAAAGATTTATTGTTGAGGTGTTTTGTGGCAAATTATGCTTTGATTCTTTGTACCAGCCAGCGACATGATCATATACAGGGCAATTTTTAAATAGCTTTTAACTTCAGACACCCCAACTTCTAAATGTGATTTCCAACAACTTTTGTTCTACGACTTTGGTGAAAACGCTTTTTTTTCCAATTTTTTTTTCAAAAATTTTTTTTAGTTCACAATTACAAATAGGAGCAGAGAGGCTAAAAAGGTGGTTGAGAGTGGAGGGGCTCGAAAGCGCGCCGCGCAGTCAGCGCTGGAATGGTAGAAATTCACACTTTTAAAGGATAAGAAACCTTAATAAAATAAAAAGTATCGAGCTTTTCGAAAAGTCGTAGAACAAAAGTTGTTAGAAATCGCATTTAGAAGTTGACTTGTCTGAGGTTAAAAGCTATTTAAAAATTGCCCTACATACCCACGCGCGTTAACAGCTTCCATAGCTTCCATGACATGATGTCGCTGACCATACCTACCGGCCAAGTGGGAGTTGGTCTAGCACACCAAGTGTTCCAGACCACAAATTGTGTTAAGTTGAATGGCAAATCAACTCCCTTAGGTTTAAAAGACAGCCTTTAAAATAGCACACACAGACGTCTTCGTAGGCTGTATTTTTTTTCTGTGAATCTGTGATTACAGTTCATACTATCTCAAAAAGTTATGGATCATTTTCTAGTAACGTTTCCCTGAAAAAAAAACTAAGGCTTTTGCATCTACATGAGATGTTTTATACAGCGTCCAGTGGCACCTTCACACACACTAGATGGGTGAAGAGACCACTCGGCGCTGCAGCGCCCGGGACATTGTTTTAGATGGAGTAGGCTTCCGCAGCACCTACGAGTATAATAATACTATCCACAAAGCCATCCATAACTATAAATAACGTTACCACCTGTAACTATGACGATAAAAAATCCACCTACTAAACTGTGAATTTTTATACACCGTGGAATTTTAGTGGTTTTAAAGCCGAAGGTATTTAGTTGCACTCGTGATTCTGAGCCAAATTCCAAAATATTACTTTAAAACGAGCGAAAAAAAAAACACTTTCCAATACAAACGGCTATCGCCAATCGACACCATTTGTATGAAGAAGTGAATTTTTTTTTCACCCGTTTTGGAATGAAATTTTGTAATTTGGCCCAGAATCACTAGTGCAACAAAATACCTTCGGCTTTAAAACCACTAAAATTGCACGGAGTATAGGTAATAGGTGTATTGACACTATTGACAGCATTGACAGCATTGAGGCTCAAGCTTTGATTGGACAAAAAAACACGTTCTTTACAAAAATCTGTGCTAGAATCATCGGTGGATAAAATCCCACTCTTGGACGGTGGGAAGGTATTACAGGGTGTGAAAAGACCGCCAACAAAGCGGGAAACCACGTATTGTTCTGATCACAACAAATATTTTTTCCCATAAAACATATGCCTGGGAAATCAACGGTTTCCGAGGTATTGAGGTTTAAAGTCAAACTTGTCAATATTTTTTTTGCAAATTTTCGAGTTCTTACTATTTCTTCTCAAGAAGCTATTTGAACATTTTTAATAGGCTATTTCTTGCAATAATCGACGTTATAATTGCAACCCGTAATGTATTCTAGACATTTACACCTCGGGCGTAAGTAGCATAAGTTTATTATTATGGTCTTATATTATTACGGATTATAATCTTCCATTGCGTGATAAAATATTTTCCAACAAAAAAAAATAAAAAAAAAGTACAAACTAAAAAACCAAAATCATTTCGCAGCAGTAATTTATGGAAAAAGTACCCACTTAGTTTTCGTGTCTAGTATCTATGTGTGCCTTTCGGGCACAATTTCGGGTCTGTCGGCGGTCTTTAAAAACCCTGTATACCTATGTACCTACCTACACACGACAGCACGTCGAGCCTTACACGCTGGCACTGCACTCAGTTACGTTACGGGCGACTTTATAATAAAAGTGTACGCTCTGACGTGCTATCGTGTGTACAATAAGACTGTATCTAAGTAGAGAGAAGGTGTGCGCCGCCGGCCGCCTGTCCTCACACTTTACATAACATTTTAGCGCTCGATTCCTCGTCTAACCAGTTGGGCGGGCGTTGGACTGGACAATCCAGGGTACTGTGTTGGTGCGGTATGGTACAGTAGGCCACACGCTAGGATACCCCTTTTTTTTCGATTGGCGCCCTTATGCCGCGCGCGGTAAGAGCTGCTATGGGGTATCTGTGACTGTGGCCGACCGTACCTACTGGGCTGTTATACCTGCTTATGTTGTGCTTTAATAAGTAGATACACAAACGAAAACATAAAACTAACAAGTTACCAGCTAACAAGGAGGTGAGACCTTATGATGTAGAAACGGACGACTTATCTATTGTTATGGACAATTCTTCCACTAAACCCTAAAAACCTACTTAAAGTGTACAAGGTACCTACTTATCTACTTCGATCCAGATATGTGATTAACCAAAACTAGCCGACTACCAAGATTATTACCTGAGTAGATATGTAGGTAGGTACTTCCTAATTAAAGTTTTAGCGTGTTTACCAAGGTAGGTACCTACCTACTTAGGTACACATGGAAGTATCTATAGTAGAACTTTAATCACACGCATGAAGTTTTCACATCTGACATTCCAGGGTTAAGGGTACCCAGTTGTACTACGAGGGGCAAATAATGAGAATGAGATAAGTAGGTATAAATTGCTTGAAAAGAAAAAATATTTATTGGCCGGCATAGCTCATACATTTAATAAAAGATCTTCTTTTTTTATCGTCCTAGTCCTAGAAGTAATTTGTTTGCGTCGTGTCGGAGATAGGCCTCAAGAATGGAGAGAATTGAAAATTTTATTGAAAGAGTATTTCTGAGATTTTTCTACGAGCAACTGTAGAATATGGAGGAGCATGGGGTCAACCCCATGTAACTCTTAAGTCTTTATATTATAGGTAAATATACCTGCGCCGTAGTAAAAAAAGTTGAAGCACTTCAATCCAATTAATATTTAAATTTTCTCCATTCTTGAGAACTCGCTCCGACACGACGACGCAAACAAATTCCTTCTATTTAAAACAACAAAATAAGATCAATATTTTTTTTACATTATAAAAAAATTGTGTCAAGCGGAAGTCAAGAGATAGAGCACCCCTAGTGGTACCCGAATCACCCCCCCTCCCCCCCCCCCCCATGCGATCAGCGATTCAGCGATTTTTCGACGTTTAGAAGTTATGAGGCTTTTAAGGTTTTTCTGGAAATAATTACCTAGCATTCGTTTTTTTTTTATTAAACTTTTCTTATTTTGTTTTTTTCATTATTGGGGTCTCAACTAGTCAAAAATAACGATCAGATTTAAACTTGTAGAAGATACCGCAATTTTAATCCAAAGTTCAAAAATCGCTGTACATACATGGGGGTGATTCGGGTACCCCTAGGGGTGTTGACTACACTATTTTTTGGGACACTCTGTATGTAGGTAGGTATGAGCTATAATAATATGGTGCCCAGTATTTTTTTCTTTACAAATAATTATATTTAAGGGTGGACGATAGCAAGGTGGCGGGAAATTCAAAATTTTCACAGATTTTTACATTTTGTAGCTAAACTGAACTATTTTTGTTCAGCGATTTTTCGTTCGCGAGAATAAAACCGTATTCTTTTCATTATTGTAAACAACAGAACAACAATAATTCAGCCGATTATGTGTTCTGGTCTACGAAGCAGTGGTATTGCCCAAAAAACTTGTCGTAGACCAGAACACATAATCGGCTGAATTATTGTTGTTCTGTTGTTTACAATAATGAAAAGAATACGGTTTTATTCTCGCGAACGAAAAATCGCTGAACAAAAATAGCTCAGTTTAGCTACAAAATGTAAAAAACTGTGAAAATTTTGAATTTCCCGCCACGTTGCTATCGTCTACCCTTAACTATATCTCATTCTCATCAGGTACTTTTTGAACGACCCTAGTACTACCTACCTACAGCCAAATAATGGTGCTCTTCTTTCTTTCGTGTATTTTCAGAAAAGCGTTGTAGTGAAAGTGGTTCGGAATCACCACCAAATCTTGTAGATATTTTAGGATTTGAGCTGTCATCAGAACATGAAACCTTTTTTCAGTGGGTATCACTGATAGAATTAAAATTACTTCGGCTGTACTTGAAAAGATACATAATTATATTCCTAAGGTAAAAGGTACTTATGTAGAGACACAATTCTGATTTAACTAAATTTTATACTCGTCGTTTAGTTTGCGTATCTACATAAGAAAGTTCATATCATTAACTTAATTCTATCTAGGTAGGTAGGTACACACCTACACATACTTTTATTTTATTCTGTAAACTTTGAAAATGAAAACCCGTGAAATAAAACAAAATCACAAAACCACGAACGACCACCGCATTAAATAACAACACACCGCAAGAAAGTAACACAGGTAGATAGTTAAAACAAACACCTACCTAGTTAGCGTAATTATAATTAAAACAAACAGCACAACAATTCGGAACCACTCGCGTTGCGTGCCTACGTGCGCGTGCGGCGCGATCGCAGCGTTACGGCAGACAGCGCAGGCGCAGAGACTGCTTCCTTCTCTCACCAGTTACTCTTCCGTGGCACCGACGATGTGCTAAGGAGGGATTATATAGACTTTCTGCGACGCTACAGAGCCTCAAGTCCGTAGGTAAGTCTGTTGTTTTTTAAGGTAAGGCTTCGTTATAATGTTTTCTGCGACTCTACAGCAGAAAACATAATAGATACCTACAACCATTTCTATGCCTACAACCACCTACAACACAGTCGATGTAAGACTCTGAATATGGCTAGCTTCGCTTCAGAGATTCATTCATTCGCTCCAGGCATTAATTCATTCGTCCAGTATGCTTAACATGGTCGTTTTGACACTCTCTCGAACTCGAGTGACAGACGTGCCATGTTTATTGTGCGAGCATGGCAGGCGGGACTCGAGATGTCAATAGATTAGGGTCATGTCGAGCAAAAAGTAGTTATTGCCATTTTAATACAAATGTTGTATTTTTGTCTCCATCGCCATGTTGGCGTAGAGTCTTGTTGGCCCGACCGACAAGTTGACAGTTTTGCATAGAGAAGGGCCTATCTCGGGCTTACCATGCTGCACGTACTGAGATCGCAGCGGTACGGTCAGCGACACGCCAAAATATCCCTTTTTTTCGTTCGACGCACTTATGTAGCGCACGATAAACTACCATGGGGAATCCTAGCATGCACCTGACCGTACCTACTTGTGGTTGTGGTAGAGCAAGCGACCATAGGTAAACCTGCCTACTAGGCTCTCTGAACGGTGAATAGAATGGAAGAATGTATTTACAAGAAACATGAAATAGCATGATTATTAAGGATTAGTGGAAAAAATAAACACGGCAAAATTAGAAAATATGCGACCACAGTAGGTCAATAGGTATGTGGTCTAGGGTGACCATTTTCAAAATGTTCAAACAAATGCCTATAGTTTCTGAACGAAGCGACTAGGATTTTTTAAATAATTTTTCCCAGTACCGTTATGACTTGCCCTTTCACCCAGTTCCTGCTTGACGTTGAATTACGGGACACCCTGTATAAATTATTCAAATCTGTTAGGAAAATATACTTTCGCCAAATAAGTAGTACACACGACAGCACGTCGACGCTTACACGCTAGCACTCTACTCGGTGACGTTAGGGGCGACTTTGCAACAAATGTTTCTGAGGTGCTGCTGTCGTGTGTACCTACCTCTCAATTAATTTAGGCAACAAAAATCAACAACAATTAGCAAAATTAATCAAAATGCTGTAGTACGAAAATAGTTACACACCAAGTATCAGACATAAAAAAATTTTTTACGTACCTCGTTATTAGCAGAATTACAAAAAAATTGGCAAGCATTTAGGATAATAATATTATGTATGTAATTAATTTTGCCTGAAGGTCAAGCATGGTTTGTTAAAATAATGGCAATTGGCATAAAGCCGGCTACACACGGCCCTAAAATCAGTGGCGATATCGGGACAAAAATCGTGAGCTCGCCCGAACCATTTTCTGAGTTGGTACGATTTGCCTACACACGAGGCCGGAGGCGATCTAAGGAGCGATCTAGGGTGCTCCCCACCACTTCCCCGATATTGCCTCTGATTTTAGGGCCGTGTGTAGCCGGCTTTAGGCTAGTCACCCTCAGCGTCAGTTGAAGGTGCCAATGAGGGCTACCGCGCTTGGATTTAGGGGCGCTAGTGCTGCGTAAGGTCAAACATCTCACTGTTTGTATGAGCTACGCGGGTTACTTCTAACTACAGGGTGCACTCTAAGTCGATAGCGGAACTTTACGTAGGCTATCTACTGATCACTACAAACTACTTGTACTAGGTAACGAAAAAAATGGAGTGAAATAAATATCAGCTGTTCCATACAAAAGGTCGACTCAGTACTGTGCCAAATGTATGAAACAGCTGATATTTATTTTGCTCCATTTTTGTCGCCACCTAGTACAAGTTGTTTGTAGTGATCAGTAGACATCCTACTTAAAGTTCCGCTATCGACTTAGAGTACACCCTGTAGAATAATGCTGTAATACAGGGCAATTTTTAAATAGCTTTATTCCTCAGACAACCCCATTGGCCCGTTTTCAACTGACAGTTAAAAGCTGAATTCAAAGCCCTTGATAGATGGCGCTCATAGACTTGGCCATACAAGAACCGGGTTGTGCCTGTCTTTCGCTATATCTTCGGAAAAAGCGAAATTTGACAGCCGTGAAAACGGGTCATTGGTGAAAGCGAACATTTTTTTTCCATACAAAAAAAAATTTATTTTATTTTTCGATTTCTTTTTGGCGAAGAGTAACAAATATGATCAGGAGAGGCTGGAAAGGTGGTAGAGAGTGGAAGTGTATGAAAGCGCGCCGCGCAGGCAACGCTAAAATGGTAGAAATGCACTTATAAAGAATAAGAAACGTTAAATAAATATAAAGTCTCGAGCTTTTCGAGAAAAGTCGTAGAACTAAAGTTGTTTTCTATTGCTGCTGGCTCCACTTTATATTTTCTGGGGTACAATAAAATGTTATCTATCTATACCGAGCAAAGTAACCACAGATGAAGGCCTAGTAGGACGCACAACTAGCGCCGGCAATGAAAAAAAAAATCATACCTTCTTAAAAGTGGCCACTTTTGGCGAGAATCGATTGCATTCTTAAGAGGGTGCAGACGCATGATTTTCCCATACAAACGTAGTTCCGGTTTAATTTCTAAAGTCTCGCCCGCGGTGAAACAGCTATAGAAAACAGTGTTTCACGCGCTTGGCCGTCACTGAGTTCCCACGGTCCTGAAGGGGCCTCTTAAGTCCTAGGATCTGGAATCCAAAACTTGGGTCCTAAAAATAGTTAAGCCTCGGTTGAGAAATCGCAGGAGAGTTTTTAGCAAAACGCTCATCCAAAAAGATAATATGTTTTTTTTTCATTGGCGGCGCTGGTTGTGCAACTTGAACAGTACAGTAGGTGATTTTTGACGTATTACAAGTCGCATACAAATAACTTACGAGTTGGACTGCTTGGTCGTTGCTATGATGATATTTTCAGGTGCATAGGTCTTAGACAGAGAATAGGGAAAAGTATGAAAACTGTAAATTAACATTGAGTTTCTCATAATATTTATTTAAAATTCCTTGCTAAGTACGTACGTAAGTATATGAATAATAACTTAATAAACATTGCACTTAATTTTCGAACTATCTAGCAAGATTTGATTAAATCGTGTAATTAAATATTAATTTACATATATTTTTAATTCTTAGTCAATTTACAATGGAACTTAAAACAATACAATTTGTATATGAACAATTTATACCTAGAGGTAAGTATAGTTCTCGCCAAACATCTAGCTAGTCCGCTCTGAACTTGCTGCGCTACGCATTGCGCAAGTTAATACATTAAGTAGTGGTTCGCTCCGAACTATGAACTCGCGAGTGAAACTTTTTGCTAACACCATTCGCGCAGGCGCGCGCACATTGCATATAAATTTTACAACCCCATATCTCGGCAACCCCTCGACCGATTTGGCTCATGTTCGAACTTAAAAATTATTTTAATTTCATTTACTCATCTTCAGTAAGGTGTAGCCTGTACGATTGTACATGTCCCACTAGCTGGGCAAAGGCCTTCTCTCAAAGAGAGAGTTCGAGCTTAATCACCACGCGTGCTCAATGCGGGTTGGCGATTTTGCGTTGAGGGTATAATGCCTCATACGCTCAGGTTTCCTCACGATGTTTTCCTTCAGAGGTGGTGGTTCGGTGGTGGTCTAGTGGGTAAAACAGTGGACTCTAAAGCGAAAGGTCCTAGGTTCGATTCCCGGTGCGGGCATGTGCCTATCTATGACTTTGTTTAATTTCAAAGTTACGTACATTTGTTTTTTTTAGTAGCAATACCACTCGCTGACCGTGAAGGAAAACATCGTGAGGAAACCTGAGCATATGAGGCATTATACCCTCAACGCAAAAATCGCCAACCCGCATTGAGCACGCGTGGTGATTAAGCTCTAACTCTCTCTCTGAGAGAAGGCCTTTGCCCAGCTAGTGGGACATGTATAATTGTACAGGCTACATCTTACTTACTTTACTCATCTAATAAATTTATTACGATCCGTTCTGTTAGTTCAACAAACTAGTTCAACAAACTCCCCTGAGTCAGCAGGGAAGCAGCGTTTCCTCCGGGCTCTGAAGAGAGGTCGGGGGTCGAGACGAAGTGCTCCGTCACGTGACGACTCAACTCGGTCTTGAGCCGGAAGCTCTGAGTGCATTGGGTGCAGCTGGAAAGAAGGAAATCAATGCATAACAAGAGGCTACATCGAATTGAAAAGATCGGCCAGGTTTCCGTACTATAAAAACTGCAAAAAAAGTCACTTAAATATTTATTTCATTCTGTTTTTTACTATTTGTTGTTATAGCAGCAACAGAAATACATCATCTGTGAAAATTTTAACCCTTCAAAGTCTAACAGACAGACGGACGGACAGCGGAGTCTTAGTAATAGGGTCCCGTTTTACCCTTTGGTACGGAACCCTAAAAACATCTCGCTAGGGATGCCCACTACTGCCCGCCGCCGCGCCGCCACCCAACCGAGCTAACACGCGCGCGCGCATTACACATTACAATTTCCCAAACTGCATTGGCTGCGCGCATTACACATTACAATTTCCCAAACTGCATTGGCTGCGCGCATTACACATTACAATTTCTCAAACTGCATTGGCTGCGCGCATTACACATTACAATTTCTCAAACTGCATTGGCTGCGCGCATTGCACATTACATTTTCTCAAACTGCATTGGCTGCGCGCATTACACATTACATTTTCTCAAACTGCATTGGCTGCGCGCATTACACATTACATTTTCTCAAACTGCATTGGCTGCGCGCATTACACATTACAATTTCTCAAACTGCATTGGCTGCGCGCATTACACATTACATTTTCTCAAACTGCATTGGCTGCGCGCATTACACATTACAATTTCTCAAACTGCCGCTTTTGCGTCAGTAATGCGTCAGAGCGCCACATAAGATTCTATTTTTCTAAATTGCTTCTTATTTTTAACAGAGGTAACTTTGTTATCATATGCATCGCTAATATGGTATCTTAAATACTGCTTCTTCTAGCAACTTCAAAAGACGAGATAGCCAAATTGATCGCCAGCCTCCGAAGTTTAGGCATGCAAATAAAAGCGGATATGGATGGAATGGATTTTTGTTTTTAAATCAAGGTCCTCAAGTTGACTGCAAGTTTCTCTAAAATAAAAGAGAAGAAGCAAACAACTCACCCATACAGTTTATCGCCCAAATGCGCCCGCTTGTGCTTGATGAGATCGCCAGTCTGCGTGAAACTGCGCTCGCACAAATCACACTTGTAGGGCCGCTCGCCCGTGTGAATGCGGTAGTGTCGCTGCATGTGGTATTTGCTCGTGAACCTGCGGACATCATCATCATTATCAGCCTGTTAAGAGGGCGCTAGAGCACCAATGTCCCGTACAAACGTAGTTCAGGTTTAATTTCTAAACTACTGGCTGGATTTTGCAAATAGTTCTTATAATAAAAAAAATATCCTGAAAGAAATTAGAGCGATGCGATTTTCGCGCCGAAAAAGGGGTTACTTTCAGCTGTTATTTACTTACATTATTACACTGCCTATTGGAGTCTAAATACCTTGGGAACATCAATTAATGTATTGTACTTGTCAAACAAAAAAAAGATTTTTGAAATAGCTAATAAAATGTAGAAATGGCAGCTGAACTACAAAAATAATTGGAAAATAGATCTATTACATTACCACTACAACTACATACAACTACAGCCGCATTGCCTCTCACTTTTCCCGCGCCCCGTCTCGCTCTGGGTGAAACAGCTATACACCGTGGAATTTTAGTGGTTTTAAAGCCGAAGGTATTTAGTTGCACTCGTGATTCTGAGCCAAATTCCAAAATTTTACTTCAAAACGAGCGAAATAAATAAAAACTCCCAATACAAACGGCTATCGCCAATCGACACCATTTGTATGGAGAAGTGAATTTTTTTTTCGCGCGTTTTGGAATGAAATTTTGTAATTTGGCTCAGAATCACCAGTGCAACAAAAAACCTTCGGCTTTAAAACCACTAAAATTCCACGGTGTAGAAAACAGTGTTTCACGCGCTTGGCCATCGCCGAGTTCCCATGCTTGTACAGGGAACTCTTAACATCCACCCACTGCTGAATGGACGCCTCTTCGTCTTCAGGCAACTTCTCACAATCCTATACCAGGCTTAGAAAATTCAGGAAAAACTGAAAGTACTGCTTTCATTTGGATGTTTTAATAAACTTAATAAGTACATTGCATTCGTCTCCGCTTTGATGAGCGTATCTAACGCGAGTTAACGCGACTCATGTTGCGTGGTGTTACACGTAAGTAAGTAAGATAGTGCCGCCAGATAACTCGTGTATAACCCGTGTCATTAAAGAAAACATTTAGGACGGAGTTAAAAACCTAGCGTTGTCTCGCTTTGACTGTATTAATTAGAGCGAGAGGACGAGTGTTTTGAAGTTCATCCTAAATGTTTTCTTTAATGACACGGGTTATTATAACATACAAATTCTTCTGCGCGGTCTCACCACCAGGCGTATTACAAATACGTCATTGCGCCGACCAGTGTGCTTATTCTGTAAAAAAAACGCACAGTTGCTAGTCCTCAAAACCGGGTTATTGGCGGGAAAATAGCTCTTATCGAAATAAACAATATTGTTTTCCGATCAATAATGCGTATTATTTGCGGAAACAAGGATTTTTATTTGGTCCTGTTTTTTTGTATTTATACAGTAAAACCGCCGCGTGACGTTAACTTCTTTATTTGCTCGAATACAGACTGAATGACAATCCACAGAATATACAATTTTCCCCCAAATAAACCTGTTTTTAGGACTAACAACTGTGCGGATTTGTTTACAGAATAAGCACACTGAGGTCCACTTGCGTCAACCAGGGTTAGCCAGTTAACTCTGAGTTAACATCGATAATTGTATGGAAATGTCAAATTAACTCAGTTAGTTGGCTAACCCTGACAGACGCAAGTCCGCTTTACCGTACTAAACTAAATCTTCTTATTTAGCGTGTTTTGCGTCGGGCGCAAGATACGCCGTATGTTTTAGCACAAGGCTGCTAAACCTTTTTGACAGTCGGGCCAAACTGTAGATTCAGACGTTCACGATGGTTCATGTTTACTCTCAGGACATGCGAAATGGTGCGAATTTCAAAACTTACTTGCGTGGATCATTTAAGATTCCTTCGCGGGCCTGGGGTTGAGCACCCTTGTTTAGCACAAGTAGAGCAGCAGAGCAGCCCCTTATAATCCCATAGATACGCTCTAACCCAGCCTTATGCTACGTTTGCTGGAGCCAAAACTAATTCCTCACCTCATGCTGCAAGTGTCGCACTCATAGGGCTTGACGCTCAGATGCAGTAGCTTGTGCTTAGTCAAGGAGGTAGACTTGGTGAATCGGCTGCCGCACTCGTCGCACTTCCACGGACGTTCCCCGGTATGAGTCACCAAGTGGGACTTGAGCTCGCCTGGAACGGGAGAGGGGGCTTTGTGATGATGAGGCCGGTAAGGTTGGTTTTTGCTCAGCTCCTGTATTTTCTAAAATATCCACTGTCAAAATAACCGTTTATAAATATAAAAAAAAAGATTGTTCATTCATTTCAATAAGGGCTATTTTCGAGGATTTGACGCTCGACGGTGGAGTGTTTTTTTTAGAGAATAGAGGCGCTGGAAAGATATTATTATGTCAGCATTAGATAGTTTGATAATGGTCTAAAAAGGTGGAACAATCGGTTTTTTAAGGTAAATAATTAATATCTTTTCACGCCAACTCCGTCGGTCGAATGAAGATCTCGCCCATTGTCTTGGCATCAGCGTGAAAATTAAGAAGCCTTTGCCTAGCAGTGGGCTTTACTTATTGGCCGGACAGTTGGATAGATATGTGTTTCTTATCTTCATTATCTTTAACTATATTCATTAAACAAAGCCACTAAATTTACAAATATCACAAGTCGGGGTTGGTGGGTCAAGATAGTCTGCCTTAGGTCCTAACTAAAGAACCTACTAACTAGAGCATTACATGAGAGCAGAGCAATTCAGAGCATACTTAAAACCGTTGTGCAAGAGCTAGGAAATTGGTGTTTAGGTTTAGCTCTGTAATCTTCTTCTTCTTATTGTGTCAGTGAAAACATTACATTTTATTGGCCCAGTATCGGCCACGCGTATTTTAGATAGATAGATAGATAGAGAACTCTTTATTGCACATCAGAAAGAATATTATAGATCACTTTTACAACATTTAGTACAAATGGCCTTATAGCTAAAAGCTATCTCTTACAGATAAGCTTGGGATGGACAGGACTGGATGCCGACTGTATTTTAGTTCTGTGACTCTGGATTAAAATAAGAAAACCTGCTCACCTTTACTAACAAATCTCTTCGGGCAATAACTACAGACAAACGACTTGTCTCCCAAATGTCTTTTAATGTGGTGCTTCAAGTTGTTGCCCGAATCAAACTTTTTGCCACAAGTCGGACATAGGTAAGCCTTCACACCCAAATGTATCTTTAAATGAGCTTTCCACGATGACCGGTACGAAAATTCTTTTGAGCAAATCTTGCAAACATACTGCTGTGTACCCTTATGTTTGTTTATGTGGTGGATCAACAACCGTCTGTTCTTAAAGGTCTCTTCGCACATGTCACATTTCATCGGAATCCTGTTGTGTACATCCTCATGCCGTTTCAAATGGCTTCGCTTCTTGAATACTTTACCACATTCTCCGCAGGCTAAGGTTCTAGATTTCTTGTGTTTTCCCATGTGCGCCGCAAGACTGTGTTGCGATTGAAACTCTATGGAGCAGACTTCACATTGGAATACGTCCGCCTCTGTCTTGATACGAACCACAGGTTTAGAGTCTTCAGTTTTATTTTCATGTAGAAACAAATGGTCTTCTAGCATGAATTCTCGTTTGAATCTTTCTGGACAAAGTGTACAACCAAATGGTTTGTCGGCATTGTGAGTTGCTATGTGCCTTTGCAAGTTGCAATACTTTGGAAAGTTCTTTGGACACTCGTTGCACTGATAACGGGTTTTTTTCTCTGCAACTTCTGGGTGTCTCTCTCGGATGTGCTCTTTCTTGTCTCCCAGTGAGTGAAACGGGACTAAGCAGAGGGGGCAAACATAGTTTTTTACTTTACTGCTTTCTACTTTTTCCTTTTTTTCTTTTTTCCCTTTGTTTTTTCCGATCTGTGGTTTGACATCTTTTTTGAGCTCAATCAGAGGTTTGATGTCATCATCATTATCGTAATCTTGGAAGCTATCATTGTAGTCACAATCATTGTTGATTGGAGGCTCCTCAATTTTAAATTCTACTTCCAACTTAACAGTTTTAGGTTTCAAGCATGTTCTTAGTTTGAGGTCGGCAGACTCTGCTTGCTTTTTGTAGGCATAGAAACCTATGAGCAGGTTGAAGCATGTTTCACAAAGATTCTTAGGAAGGCAGTCTTCTTTGTCAATCTAAAAAACAAGATTTTTTTTTATAATTTGGTCTTTAGACAAGGTACAAAGTAAGCACAGGTAAGGCACAAAGTATACTTAGGTAAATTATGGGTAGGTACTGAACAAGATGGCCCAAATTTAAAATTCAAATATGTGTCCAAACTGCAGTGTAGAAATGATCTTCAGGCAAGAGAACTTAGGACTCCCTCACCCTCAGTACATCTTTGCATGCCACATGCGTCTACTTCATATGATTACCTACCTACCCATCTTTGCATGCAACCTACAACCTACTTCCTATGGATTTTAAGGATTTTGGGGAAAACAAAACATCTGACCTACTTTATTTATTTATTTGTATGGCCACAAAATTATATTACAACAAAATAAAACACATTAAAAACTAAATCAACAATCAATCAATCAGCGATCAACTTTGGCCACTGCACTTGTCATCGTCATCTAGAGATCTCGAGATAGCCTAAATACAACAATCAATGACAAAATGTCCACACCATCTGACCACCTGTAGATGATTATTGCAGTCTGGGTAGTACCTGCCCTCATACACACTACATGGGTGGAATAACCACTCAAACATTGGCCTGGGATAGTGTAGTAAAATCTGTCATGTTGTACCTACTGATGTTTTTATAGTAATTGTAGTCAGAACATGAGTCGCAAATACCTTCAAAGAAGTGCAGGAGGCAAGAATATCAGCAGTAACGGTCCCATCGCTATCATACATGGTAAATAAGTCAAAGAGATGGTCCGAAGCCTCCAAGCAAGTACGGCAGCAGGATGCGTAGTTAGGCCACGGATTTTCTGGGTGGATTTCCATTTTTCTGTTTGTGCAAGTTAATGCTTAGCTCATGCCATACTCGTAAAATCCAAGGAACGCCAGAAAATAGGCCAAATTGGAATAATTTTGTCAAAAAATCACATCATCGAAACAAAACATATTTCACAGATTACATTACAGCTGTCAGACCACAGAACACAACTACTAAAGAAGAACAACAACTAGGAACACAGATTCACAAATGCTAAAATGCGTGGAAAGTGACGCCGTCTATCGACCGCCCACCCTAAACTCTACGTGGCGGCAAAATTTGAATCGCCGGCTGGTTCAGGTTCCCCAGAAAATTAATAATTTTGGATGCATAGGCCATTTCATTTGTAAGGAAACTGAATGAAGTGTGCAGAAGAGCTTCCTTACAAATGAAATGGCCTATGCACCCAAAAATTACTTTAGATGTACACTGATCTTGAAATAAAACAACAAATTGTGTACAAAAACGTTTATTCACGCTCGTAGAAATATTACCTATTCCCTAAATTACAACGCCTACTCGATTGTAGGCAAGTACAATTCATTCCAAGTTATTTGTCACTTTTAAAGCGGAAGACTGGTTACTCACACACATCACTCAATACTTATAATTATGTATTGTGCTTCTTGAGTTATCGCTGGTGGCCTCTGATCATCTTGCTTAGGAACTCCAAGTGGTGGCGTGGCTGCAGTTCCTCAGGGCATATAGGCAGCGGAATGAATACAGGTTCTATCTGTAATTAGATAATAAGAATAAATTAATGTCTCGGTCCATAGGTTTACATAGGTAGGTACCTAAAAAATACAGTCAATGCATATAAATAAGAACTAATTTTAGTAACATTGGTGAGTAAAGTTTACAACTTGCCTCATGTAGAACTGCGGTTCACCATGCTTTTTAGTGTCATCTGTAAAATCTTCTTCGGCAAAGTGATTTAGACAGCATTCTGAGCTCGTTCTATGGCTTTTTTCTGATAAAATATTGAAGTGTGCTGTTAATCCAGAGGGCAAAAGGTACTTCGATTATGCCCACAAAGTGCAGCTGAAAATAAATGGGTATAATTGTAGTATTCATCAAAGGGTTGTTGAGTAAAGAAGCATGTGATTTTTCTTGTCAAATAGGTAGTATTCAAGCTTCTATCGGCAAAGGACTTCTGGGAAACTTCATTGTAACCACGGATTTCCAAATCCAATTAGACAATTGGCAGCAAAGACGTTGGTCTGATGACAAGATGGTCCAAAGTTGTTGAAGGCCTTGTTGTGATGCAAGTTTTCGGTTGGTGGGTCAAGTTAGTTCTAACGTTGATAAAAGGTAATACGTACCGCAAAAGATTCCTTATTTCGGGATTGGGAAAACGAAATCTGGTCTTTTGCTGTGGATTTGCCACTTTGCCACACAAAACCTGCACAAAACACCTTCGACTTGCTTCGACTGTTTTCTTCATTGTCTCAGATTCTATCTTGTATTCACTGTGAAACACTAGTCACTATCTCAATACAGGCACAAAACTAAACTCAACTTTACTTTCGTAGCTAGCGAAAACACAAGTAACAACTAAATTTCGAGCAAAAACAACAATATCATGCCTACGCCATGTAAATATCGCCATTTTGGTTTTCTAGTAGTGTTGCTGTTACCTGTCAGAAACTATACGTCAAATTATGATTTTATTTATTTTTCGGTTAATTTCTAAATAACTAAGATTGATTATTGTTTGCAAAAATTGGCATTTATATATTTTTTTTAGATTTGCATTCATTTATGCATAATTGTTTCTCTTGGTAATGGCAATGACTGCCCACTGTAGGTATTTTAGTTCTCCCATACAAAGTTGACCCCCCCTGTGTCAGACTGTCAGTGACAGTTCTGACACTTTCATTCACAGATTAGATTCGCTAGTGATGTATATGAAGAGTCGAGATCCCAGAATCTACTGACCACAGATTACATAGGTCAAAGTCTCGGTAACTGACAAAAAAATGAACATCTCTATTTGACGTTTTGTTTCGTTTTTTTATTTAGTGCTGTGATTTAGTGTGTGTTGTGTTGTCATTCAAATATTTCTCAAAAAAAGAGAAGAGAAAGAAATGCATTGATTGAATTTAATTGCTGAGAAATAAATAGAAAACTATTCATTTACTGATAAACAAAAAGTAAAACTTATTACTGATCAATACTGTGCATCGAGTGAACCTAAACAAATCCACTAGAAACGTAGCCATTCTGCAACGGAGGTCATGTAAAATCGAACTAATTATTCGCCAATATATATTTTCCTCGAATTCCAAAGCTGTGCAAAATATAATAAAACATTACAAGAACAATACCGTATGATTAACACGAACACTTGAGGCAAGGTCGCCAAACAAATGCGCCAAACAAACATTCAGTGGTTTTATTCCATAGGTATAGTACATTCTAGATCGTTGTGTAAAGATGAGTGTTTATAAATGTTCTGCGCGCGTGGTGGTGTAGCTGCGATGGAGCGGCTATCCCATGACTTTAACCTGGCTCTAGAGGAGAGTAACTGTGGGCGGCAGGAGCGCCGCAAGCTGGGGCTCCGCAGGAGGACTCGCTCCGCTGGCAACTTGCGTTAGTAATCTAACTTGTTTAACTTTATTTTCTCTATTACTGCAAGAGGGAGAGTCTTTAGTGAAAAACCGCGCTTCACACGCTAACTACACTACAATACAACGCAACGGTTAATGTTTCAAGAAGCTAATTAAATTTAAAAAGAACTGATTTTTAACTCGTATCTTTACTTTCTTGTTTTTTCTAAAGCTAAGGCATGTATCTGGCTAAATATCCAAACGTAACAAAACGAACCCTTTGGCTTGCTAGTTTTATACAAGGTATAATACCTCTACTCACCTTTTAACCTATTACCTTGTCCTTTTCACAAACAGCGGCGGCTGTAGCTGTAAGCATAGTGGAGGACGGCAGCTCAAGCAGCCCGCCACAGGCACCACTCATCACACAGCCCCTCTCAGACTCTGATGATGCTCAACACAACCCACATAAGTCTGCCAGCCTTAAGGCTCGGCACTACTGCCAGATTGGAGCCTTCGAGTCTGACTCGTTCAATGAAAACTTCTCTCCGACGAGGCCCGCCAATGCACGGAGGAAGCGGAAGTTCAAGAAGATGCCGATAGATTACGTTGACGGGGCTAGGTCACCTCCCATCGAGATTTTGAGTATTACCACTGAGGTGAGGATGCTTTGGACATTATTTTATGCCTTTTTCCGATTACCTTTTTTTAACTAACTTTTGTAGCAAGTGAATGCTGATTCAGTTGTATAACTCATTTGGTTCATTGAGGTTGATAATGGGAAATGTTTGTCACGGAACAAAGATGAATAAAAAGGAGAGTTTGAAAAAAAGGAATTTTGTATTATCAATTAAAAAGAGAAATAAATCAGAGCGCCAGTATTTATTTATTTATTTATTTATTTATTTATTGACAATTACATTTATAACTTACAGCTAACAAATAACCAAGACGTTATAAACTTAAATTAACAGTAACCTAATTTTACAAAAGTATTACACTAACCTAATAATAAAAATTAAAAGCACATTCATTCCTTTTCAAGCATTCTCTTACATTCTTCAACCATTTTTCCTTTCCCTGTCGTAAATAAATCGCACTCAGGCTTTGCCTTGAGCAAGGAGTTGAACAGCGTGAGTGAGCGTGACACGGGCGACTCCTGGTATGAAGTGGTGTTCGCGGCCGGCACGTCCAGTAGCCGCGGCTCGCGCAGCCGTGCGCGTGCGTCCGGTACTGACAACCGTACCACCTCACCCACCATATCTATACAGTCAACATTGTTGTTAATCAAACCTAGCACAAATTTAATTAGACTTAAGGCTCTCCGTACCTCAAGCGAGTCATATCCCAACTGCCCTTGTAGGAATCGTGTAGGGTACGTGGTTAGAATGTGGTTGTATGTGAATGTGGTTAGTATGTGGTTAGAAAAGAGATAGGAAAAAAGTGACAGATAAATTGACATTAGTTTGACACAATCAGATGGATGCATTCAAAATATAAATAATTTACTTACTTTGACTGTTGTACATAAAATCCATTTATTAAAATTCTCTAGAATATTAAAAATGCTACTATAAAATACGGTGAACGAATCGTCATAGACAGGAAGTCAACATTTTGTGATGGATGATACATCTTGTGCTGCTACTGCCATAAAGAAATACCTACTTAATTTTTAAGTTACTTCAAGTTATAAGGGAAGTTCATTGATTGTCATTTTTCATTACAGCCGTTGGAACTACCGGTCGCCATAGGACTGCAGAACCCAGGCCTTTTGAGTGTCCAAAAGCAGAAACTACTGCCTAATAAAGATAGGTATGTTGGCTTATGTAACTGATGATTCTTTCCCTAATAACAACACCACTTGCTTGTAATTAGACCATGGGTCCCATAGGGATAATATTGTTATGTTGTACAGATTATGCTATGTTCTCCAGTACAGAAAAAAATATGTCTTGCAGTCAAATGAAATAATAATGCATCTCTGTTATTAATTTAAATAAATAATAAATTCACAAGGGGTCTGATTTTGCACAATAAAACAAATGACATCATAAATAACGTCACATTTTTTTTAAAAAAATGCATAATTTCTTTCTAGTTGTGGTTTTTTAAAATATTTATTTCTCAAGAAGACACACATAATAACAATAAATAACATTTGCCAAACTGCTTAAACAAATGTACGTTTTTTTGATGTCACAATACTGGATATACTAACTTTGGTCCAACAATGTTCCAGGCACTCATTCTGCGGCAAGAGGAAGTGGTCCCACCGCGACAAGGGCGACGTGTGCGAGATGCGCGAGCGCTCCTTCAGCGGGGGCTCCACATTTCTCTCGAAGGCCTACGACTTCAAGTCAAAGAGCGCAGACAAGAAGAGGAAGGAGTCTGTCCTGCAGCCCGGGAAAATAATCCTTAAGGCCCAGAACACAGCGGGCACGAGCAAACCTTCCACATTCGCAAATACCCCATCTTTGCCTGGCAGCTCTAGCTTCAACTTCGTCTACAAGAACTGCTCTAAAAACGGCACACCAACTTTGTCGAAGATAACCGGCTACAAGATAACCACAGACTTGCCCCCGTTTTTCAATCCGATCCCGAGCACTACGAAGCACAATTTCGATGGGAAACTTCACAGGAGGGGCAAGTTGCTAAACAAAAGTCACCCGCCTGGTATGCTAAGGAACCCTTTGCAGTTTGACGACCCTCTGAATGGAATGGACTGCATAGGGAACGAGTCTAGCTCAATAAGCAGTAGCGATTCAGACGGCATTACGAACGATAGCGATAGGGAAGGCGACGATGAGCTAACGGACTGGCCAGGCATTGAGGAACTGAAAGTGTTCAACAAGAGTCTCACTTTCAAGTCGTCAAAGGTGAACAACACGCCGACGGTCTCCGCCATGCCCCCGCCAAAGAGATTAAAGAAGGAGAAGTTTCTTGTGAAAAGCGGATGGGCTAGTTGTAAAAACAGATTCAAGAAGAAACGACCCAAAGTCGACTCGGGAAACGACGAGGACGCCATGATGTCCGATTCTAAAACTGTCATCGACCTTGAAGACGACTTGGTGTTGAAGGAGAACATCCTACAGCCCCACTCGTCGTTCTCCAGCTTCAGTGACGTGAAAAACGCGGGGGGGCTCGGGCAGAACGCGAACGAGTCGTTTTATCAGTCGTTCCAGGCGTTCCAGGCGAAGTCGCAGCAAGACGAGTTCTGCCAGACGCCGCGGTCGAACTTTTCCCTTCAGAAGACGTCGTCTAGCGACTTGAACTTGAGCGAGAAGTCTCCGCAAAGCGATCATTACTGCAGCGAGCACTCGATGGGGGCGGCTGTGGCCTCGGAGATAAGGGAGATCAGAGCTGGCTGCAGGAGGGTTCGCGAAGAGAGACCTGGTTTCCTCATCCTGAGTGCAGCCAATGAGCAGCTGTCCAAGTTCCTGCAGGACTCGTGTCAGACGGAGCTCAAACTGCCCAACTTGAATGATCCGGATGAGCGGGAGAAGCTGGAGTCGTTGGCGAAGTTGTATTCGCTTGAACTTCAGGTCGAAATGGGCCGCCCGGTTTTGAGGAAAACGAGGTGAGACATTGGCTTGGTTTTTAGTATGCAATTCAATCCTGATTAGCGACTCACTTGCCTTTTTTGGTACAGTCGCCCACACGCTAGGATACCCCTTTTTGTTCGATTGGCGCTCTTATGCTGTGCGTAGTAATAGCTGCCATGGGGTATCTGTGACTGTGGCCGACCGTACCTACCTAGTGTGCGTTTGCTGTTGACCCGCGGCAGTAACGACTTCTTATCGCAGCGCGGGAATCATAATATTAAGACTAGGGGAGTACGCCCCCTGCGCTCTCCGCGGGCTCGGCCTAGGGTCTCGCTGGAGCGAGCTTGGCCTTCGGCCTCGTGGAGTGTTTGCGAAGAGTATCTAACACATCATCACAGCATCTACTACCTGGAAGCGCTCAGTTGACAAAGAGGCTGCATCGACTTGACTCGGCTGGAAAGATCTAGAGGCTGCCGCGCAAGACCGCGAAAAATGGTGATCCCTTCTTCGAGCCCATGTCCCTGATAAGGGATAAAAGGATATCATCATCTATCATCTTCATCTATATATATAAAAATGAATCGCCGTGCATTAGTCTCGCTAAAACTAAGAAACGGCTTGACCGATTTGCATATTTACTGTTTTGTTTAGTTCACCATAGTTCAGGGTAGGTTTAAAAGCAAAGAAATATGGGAAAAGTTAAAGGATTAGCTGAAAAATGGAAGCAATAAAAATTGGTCATTTTGTATTGGAATCGCCATTTTTGACGCGGAGAGTCAAACTATTTCAGGTGATACGAAGTTCACCGGGTCAGCTAGTAATAATAATAAATGTTTATTTCAAGAACCAGATTTTATATTATAAGTTTCAGCTGGGATCTTCTATAAAGTAAAGAGTACCTGTATCAGAAGACCCCGCTCCCTCACGTCCGTGACTGATTCATGTAACACAAAAGCGCTAACATGCAATTTTTTTCTCCCCCGCAGGAACACGACCCAGGCAATCCGCGTGGAGCACTCCTACCCACACTGTCACCTCGACCACAAGCGGCGATGTTACGGATCAGACGTCGACTACGTGAGTCTGAGCTCGGGCCCCAGCTCGCCGGAGGACATCGCTGTCGGCTGTAAGTGCGCCGCCACGGACACCTTCTCCAACACGCTGGTGGACAAGTCGCTGCTCGACCCCGGGGAGATCGACTAATTAATTGAACGAGCGAGCGAAGAGAGTCTACTCGAACAATCCGGCGTTTTTATGTTTGTATGTATGAATGTTCGTTCGACGATACAGGTATCGTCACGAGTTATGAGCGCTCGTCGAAACTGGTGGGGATTTCTGCGCAAGTGTGTACAATCGCGCGCAAAATGTCTAATATCCACGCGGGATCTAAGACTGACGCTGAGCTGGGCCCTTAGCCTGTAACGCAATGGCGGGTCAATGGCGTCCCGGCAGAAGGACAAAACCGGGCTCTCCTCGTTTTTCTCCTAGAACCAGAGAACTAATCCTCTAGAATTAGAATCAAAATATTCTTTGCTGTACT
Source organism: Zelleria hepariella (assembly GCA_949319315.1). Classification (NCBI taxonomy): domain Eukaryota; kingdom Metazoa; phylum Arthropoda; class Insecta; order Lepidoptera; family Yponomeutidae; genus Zelleria; species Zelleria hepariella. The sequence goes on from OX439381.1 coordinate 21,414,364, forward strand.
ACAAAAATATTAAAAGGACAGACAGCGTTAACAAATCGTAATTGAAGTCATCACCTGACAGCCCATTTTGGCACCATTGTGTTATAGGCTAAGGGCCCTTGAACTATAGTTGAGTGAGATACTATAGAAATCGGAGAAACTGACTAAACTTAACGATTTAAAGTATTCTTTGCGGATTTTGGACACGTTATATATTTTAAATGGTTTTCTATAAAATCTGACATTACGATAAAACGGGTGTACAATCAATGAAAAATAATCTCAATCCAATATGTATTGTACTCAATAACTTTTTTTAATCTTTCTGAACCGTCTTTTTAAAACATTTTGTTTCGGCATTCTTTCTGCGAGGAAATAAAAAAACGTTGTGTGCGACTGTACCCCGAGGCTAGAGCGACTGATCTACCAATCACGTGCCCGCGCTCGCCGGCGACCGCGCCTCTCCGTCGCCCCCCGCGTACCCCACCAAACAGACCGAAAAAATGAGTTCTGCGCATTCAAGGTCAGCGCTCATAACTCGTGACGCGACCTGTAACTTGAGTGATTTTTGTCGGATCGTCATGAAATTTGGTAGGCGAGTAAATGAGTAATTTTAATATTGAACAGGAGCCAAATCGGTCGAGGGGTTGCTGAGATGTGGGGTCGCGAGTTCACAGTTCGGGGCGAACCACTAGTTAAATAACGAGCGAGCTAAGAGAGAATTTCTCCAAGTCTACTGGAACAATCCGGCGCGGCGTTTGTGTGTATGTTTGTATGTATGAAGTTCGAACATGAGCCAAATCGGTCGAAGGGTTGTGGGGTTGTAAAGTTTATTGAACGAGCGAGCGAAGCGAGCGAAGTTCTCAGAGTCTACTAGAACAATCCGGCGTTTGTATGTATGTTTGTATGTATGTTCGTTCGACGATAACTTGAGTAAATTTGGTCGGATCGTTATGAAATTTGGTAGGCGGGTAAATGAAATTAAAATAATTTTTAAGTTCGAACATGAGCCAAATCGGTCGAGGGGTTGCCGAGATATGGGGTTGTTAAGTTTATCGTTGGTCGCGAGTTCACAGTTCGGGTTGAACCAATAGTATTTTTTTTTGTTTTTGCTGAATGTTTGCTGGGAGCGCTTGGCCCGCTCCGAACTTCGGTCTACGCGGTACGCTGCCTTCGGTCTCGCTTAAGATTTACAGCTCGGCCTTCCGCCTCGCGGGCGTCGGAGTATTTGCTGAGAGCTTCGCTCTGCGTGGTTTAGTCATCGAATTGTAACTTTGGCGGTAGAAAGTAGTTACCACCTAACTTATAATATTTGCCGGGCTGCGCGTCTATTCTCTAAGAAATCCACTCAACCATCGCCCGTCAAGACACTCAAAAATAGCCCTTATTGAATTTTTTCGTACATTTAAAACCGAAATATTTATGTAGATTTTTTTAGAGAGTACCAGGGCTGAATACCTTTCAGACTCATTCTTTGTATCATTCTGTATGTATTAAGTTGTATATTTTATGTATAGATTAAGTTGTATAATTTAAGTCTTTGTGATTAATTTTTAGGGACCAAAAGAGTGTTTATTAACTTACTGTATTTTTCGTGGAAACAATTTTTGCGCCATCTTAGCTTTTCGACTGATAGATTAGTATTTATTTTTTTGGTACCGTCTCGAATGCGGTATTACTAAGGGCCTCGGCAAACAATGGACTTTTTACCCGCCACGAGTTACCTATACTCCGTGCAATTTTAGTGGTTTTAAAGCCGAAGGTATTTTGTTGCACTAGTGATTCTGAGCCAAATTACAAAATTTCATTCCGAAACGCGCGAAAAAAAAAATCACTTCTCCATACAAATGGTGTCGATTGGCGATAGCCGTTTGTATTGGAAAGTGTTTTTTTATTTCGCTCGTTTTGAAGTAATATTTTGGAATTTGGCTCAGAATCACGAGTACAACTAAATACCTTCGGCTTTAAAACCACTAAAATTCCACGGTGTAGAAATTACCGTAGTCATGAAGTTCGATTCAGGCTTTTTGGTATTATTATTATAAATCGTAATTGAAACCGTCAACCGGGAGCCCATTTTGGCACTATTGCGTTACAGGCTAAGGCCCCAAATGTCGGAATTTTTATGCCGCCCAAAGGCCCTCTGACATGGCTTAACGATTGTTATTAATTAACAACAACCGGGAACAACGGTTTACGTGCCTTCCGAAGCACGGAAGCCCTCAGATATTTCCACTAGCGGTCACCCATCCAATCTGAGGGTTTTCTTCTCACTCCGAACAATCTGAAGGTTTAATACCCACCCCGAACAATCTGAGGGTTTTCTACTCATTCCGGACAATCTGAGGGTTTTCTACTCACTCCGAACAATCTGAGGGTTTTCTACTCATTCCGGACAATCTGAGGGTTTTCTACTCACTCCGAACAATCTGAGGGTTTTCTACTAATTCCGGACAATCTGAGGGTTTTCTACTCACTCCGGAAAATTTGAGGGTTTTCCACTGACTCCGAACAATCTGAGGTTTTCCACTCACTCCAAACAATCTGACCGTCTCCGCGAAGCGCATACCTGTTCCCGCAACTCAATATTTCACATTTGCCAAAAATATTGAATCGAACTGTACCTACAGATTACAGACAATATTTGTATTCCAACATTGGCGTGCCACCGACTTCTGCATTGAGCTTTACAGCCACGAAGATACTGCATTGCACGAATCATCTGTAATATCATATTACTAAAATGTAATAGATGCCCTTGATGAAATTTGTGTACGAAATTTTTATCTAGTGGAAGACTTTCGTTGTTTGCTGAGGAAGCCTTTACGTTAGTATTATTTTTATTATTAAGACCATAACAGCGACATGATGTAAATAAGAACAGCTTTGTAAAAATTATAACCTTGGACAGGTTGGACATGGGTTTTCTATTAGAGATTAGATTATTAGAGATATAGGTACTCGACTCTTCGACTCCATGCCATGACTAACCATCTCCTAAGTACTTAATATTTATTTTTAACATAAGATGTAAGATTCCAAGCTGTTTCTACGGATTCTCGTATGTGCTAAAAATATTTTTTTCAATATGTCGGAAATTAATTAGAACTCTTGATTACGACATGGAATGAAAAACTTTTTTCCCGCTGGTTCGGGTATTGTAGATATTTAAATAAAATCAGCTATTGCTTAAGAATACAGTTTTATCTTGTGATAAGCATGGAATAAGGTTGAAGTTGCTTTAAATACTTTGAAGTTTACTAATTTAACTTTATTTTTTGCTTTGAAGAAATGTTACTATTTCACTTTATTATGAGTTTACGGTGTTAGCTTTTTAGAAGAGTTGGTATTATATTTTTATTAACATTGAATATAAAATATGCAGCTGCTATTTTTATATTTGTGTTATGCAGCGGGTATTTATATTTGTGTACATGAATCGATGTTGTAACTATCTATATTACAAAAAACGAAAATACAGAACTACTTACTTTTAGAATACTTTCAGATTGTTTTCTTTTCAAAATTGTAGGTAGTGGACGGTTAAATTAACACACAATGTGAAAACAATGTAAACGTTATTTTATTAAAATAAAAACAGATAAACAACAATTGCACGGGTTAAAACAAAATATGAGCACCAGATAAGTTTAACTCAGTGTAGAAATTTATTTTAAGTAACAATAAATATAAATATCCAAACTATAATATCAAAAATCTCCATTTAAGTTTTAGGCCGAATTTAATCAATAAACAAAACATATTTGTTTTTCCAATTGAAAGCTTTCTACCTACTGTCCCCTTTTTTGTAATGAAATATAGAGTATGTATGAATATTACATAGTTTCAGAACACCACAAATGTAAACTCATATCCATACTTTACTCAACAAGCATACCGGTCGCTTTCAATGGAATGACTCCATAGAATTCAAAGACGTTATTATTATGCATTTGATTACTATTGAGGTTATATCATGCTATGTCTCTGTCTCTGCTAAATGCTCTAAATCTATAGGGGTATCTGGAGTACACAATATTAGGCAGCCTTAATTTGTACTGTGATAATTGATAGTTGTGGAACGCTAACTAACTATTCTATAGGTAGTGATGGAACAAGTCTATCACAGTTTTATTATTATATAAACATTTTGCGACATCACTATCACTGCAACCCTGGCACTCCGCAAATATACAAAACAAGTTTAAAATGTATAAAAAATCATAAATAAAAAACATTCTTCCAGATCTGATTTTGATAAGTAAACGTTTGTTTCTCATTGTAACATACAATATTTAAAAACATATTGTCTTTTTTCGTAAAAGGCGCACGGCTGAAGATTAAGTTATGTCTTATATAATAAGCACCTAAACTCTATTCATGAATTCCATGCACAAGAAAATATGGCAGCAGGATCAGGATTTCAGAGTGCAATATTGTATTTAACTTATTAATAATGTGCATTGGGCACCTTCTTAATTTGAAGTAATATGTTGTTTCCACCTCCATTTTTTATTTCGGTGCAATCGTCGAATTATTGCACGGAGTAAGTGGATAAAAAAGAATTAGAAAAACAGTCAGAACTAATTAATTGTTATATCTCTGTAAAAAGTATACAGGACATCTTTATTTTTTATGAGAACGAAGAACTAGACAAGGACTCTTTCCACGATCAAATCAATCTATGTAGATATAGCGTATATGGTAGGCCTAACTTCTATGTGGTCCATTGTACCTACTAATTCAGCTGCACGCCTAGTATGAACTAGAAAGAGCTGCGATAACCACTATCTACCCCGCAAGACCATTGCCTCTTGCAGTGACCACTGACCGCGCCACCGCTGGCTTAACATAAAAAAAAGCTTTATACGGCAGAGATAATCCGATTTTTTTAATTTCCAAAGCAATAAAGTTCAAATTATGGTGGCCAAATATTAGACAGAGCCCTATAAATGGTTAACGCTCTCTGCTAAGTCCTTTGGCATAAAAAGTGGCGTCAAGCGCAATCGGGAACTAATCGTCCGATTGTCTGCTTACTTTACTACAAGATGCGCAATCAGTGTGCTTATTCTGTAAAAAAAAAAAAAACCGCACAGTTGCTAATCCTCAAAACAGGTTATTTGCAGGAAAAATTTTTTTCGACAAATATTACGTAGGTACTTTTTGTTTTTCCTAAAGCACTAACCCGTGCTAAGTAATATTTTTTTTTGTCCTTTCGCGCGTGATTTTTTTCAACTTATTATAAATGCTTAAAATATTACGTACTTATTATTTATCGAAACAATATTTTTATTTCGATAAGAGCAATTTTCTCGCCAATAAACCGGTTTTGAAGACTAGCAACGGTGCGGTTTTTTTTTTTCACAGAATAAGCACACCGGGGGGGGGGGGGGGGTAAAACGTCGTTTCCTCACTTTCCAACTATCCAAGACACGTCGGAACTTATCACCAGCCCCTCTACCCTTGACGCATTCTTTTCAATATGGCGGAATTTACAAAATTCAATATTTCACGAATTAACACTCATTTCATATTGGTATTGTACAAATTAGTATTACCTTTGAATAAACATAACGCATGAATCAAAGCATGACTATGCAATGTAAAAGAAAAATAAATTTTCAAACTTTGTAAATGTGAACGCAAAGGCGTCAAGGGTAACCCCCCCAGTCTATAAAACTAATCATCGATCTGGCAGATCAGGTCGTCTCCCTCCAGTTTCTGGCCATTGGTGATGGCGACGTTCTTGACGGTGCCGGCGCGAGGAGCCTGGACCACCATCTCCATCTTCATGGCTGAGAGCACCGCGATGGGCTGCCCCTTCTCGACCTTGTCGCCCTCTTTCACCTTGACGGCTGTTGAGAAGAGGGGTTCAGTGAGTGGTGTGTTGTAATCTACATGCTGGGGCTCACCGAACTAAATCCCATAGAATCCGCATTACGTTTAAAATCACAATACAAACTTGTCCCCACAGAAACAAAAGATATCAGCAATAGAACCATACGTCATCATTTCGACCATACGTCTAATATTCGAAAGTCAACCTTATTGCATTAGTGTACAGTTTTACTTTAATTGCAGGGACTACGAGCAAATAAGCTCCCAAAGGCAATTTGGACATCTATTTTTCCAGACACATTTCAGAGTTCTATGTTCTATTTTGTCCTTGATCGAAGCTGGGGCTTAATAAGGGATTTTCTGACAGCTCATAAGTTGTAGTTCCATTTGTAAGTAGATGTCGCTGACGAGACATGTTCTTTTTTTTGCCAGTTCGCGCTCGTTTGGCCTTTGTAGATACGTCCAAACACATTTAGGTATTAGTGGTGGAGCAAAATGTAGTGTTTCCGGTCCTACCATTCACTCATACAAGAACAATAACAAAGTCGTGCACTTTTTCATCTACCAAAATGGAATGACGTCTACGACGTTTAAAGATGAAGTCACAGAGCAATGAAGTGAAGAAGACTTTTCTCTTTTGTAAGCACTAATTTACTCTGCGATAGACCCCAGATGTTGGGTCAACGCCATCTGTCACAGCTTTTAGAACAATTTTTTAATTTTGTTTAGCTGTCAGAAAATGCCCTATTGTCTTTTGCATCTATCGCAATCCCTTTCAAAGGTATCGGGATTATGATCGTGGCTTTAGACTTTAGAATGGAATTGTCTAAGTTTTAAATCACAATCGTTAACAGGACAGAAATTAAATGATATTGAGTGTATGATTTTGCAATTTTCTTCACTCAATGTCCTTCAAAATCGAGTCGCAATCTATCCTTATCCCGATCGCTTTCAATGAAAGTATGTGTCAAATAAATGCAGTCTGAAGTTAAGTCAGCAAAAGTCATTTTGAAAGGGATCGCGATAGATTAAAAACTTAGAAAATTAAGTTCCTGGGCCTCAAGTCTGTCGATAGGTTCACCACAGTAAAGTTGTTAGGACAAAACCGAGTTTTCCTCGTTTTTCATAGAATTTCATATTCTTTATTGCACAAGTGAATAGAGTGCACGCGTGTAAGCGTCTACGTGCTGTCTTGTGTACTAGAAAAACAAGGACCACTGTTCAAAGGCCGCCAGTGAAAAAAAAACATCTTTCTTCTTTTTAGACCTTAGGGTCTAGATTCCAGATCCTAGACCTACGAATAAATCCCGCCGCTGCCAAAAGTGGCTCGTTTTTAGCAAAAAAAAGCCCGTCCAAAAAGATATTTTTTTTTATTCGCGGCGCTTGTGTGCCTAAACCCTGTTCAATGTCATGGTCACCAATCGAGGAGATTTTACCCATTACTAATATTGGAGGATAACCCAGGAATATTAAATTTACTCACACAACACAGTTCCTGGCATCGGTGCACCGACTTGGTTCTTGTCACCCTTCACTGCCTTGGGATGGATCTTCATTTCCTGTGAACAGAACCGACAAGTCGAGTAAGGGTTGGGTGGCTCCCTAAATTCTGTATAGTGAGTTTTTTTATTTTTTAATAATACCGTGTTACAAAAACGTCCTGTCACACTGAAGAGGGTTGTCGAACTCATCAATACAAGCAACTTTTACTATGGGGCTAATTTCAAATTCGACAGGACCTTTCTGTAACGCCCTGTAAATTCAAAGCACAAGAAATTACAGTATTTGCAATCAAAGTCCGTGCCTTACTCAATCGAGAGAAAACCCGCGGCTTAGTTGGTTCCGGACACCGACATTCCTGTGGACTAGGCGGACTAAGCGAAGCTGAGAAGATGGTATACGTAGATAAAATTACACGCATACACGGCAAAATGTCTGTGTAATTAATTACCCTAAGGTGATTATGGCTCATTCAAGTCAAGCATGCGTTTTATAAGTTTCGAAAAGGGGACGGCGCGTACGCAGTCCCCACTACCAAAAATAACGCATCCGAGTTATCCACATTAGGGATAATCGCAAGGGTCAACCCAACCGCAGTGCAATGGAAAGGTCTCGCCCTGGGGGAACCGCCTATCTGATCACGGTGTCCCCTATGCCAGGTAAGTATGCCTTCCAAATATACCATCGGGGTATATACGTCGCGAAGAAAATATTTCGTTTGCGCGATGTAGAAACTCGGCACAGCGACATCTAGTGGTAGTTACCAGACTTTACCCCACCCGACTTGCTACGAAACACATCCTCGTATCAGCGCCACCAAGTGGTGTAACTTATAAACCTAAATAACAACACTTTTGATACGTGATAACAACACGTATCAAAAGGTGAGCCGGTAACCTTTTACGTGAATTAAACCCTTACGATCTTCTGTACTAATTCCAGTTTATTGTTGAACCAAGCGTATTCTGTAACCAACCCTATTACAAGGCAAGTAGAACATACAGTACCTTGCTCGCATTCTCGTCCCTAATGTTATCAGATCGCAGCTGCCCGTTGAGCTCAAAGAACACTTCGCGTTCGCCGGCTGCGTTCATGTCGTCTAATGCGGCGATAGTCCTGACATGTAGCGTCCTTCCTTCTATTCTCACCTTTACTGCTGAACCAAGCGGACTCTGTAACCAACCTTATTACAAGAGTAGCAGAACATACAGTACCTTGCTCGCATTCTCGTCCCTAATGAACACCGATCGCAGCTGTCCGTTGAGCTCAAAGAACACTTCTCGTTCGCCCGCAGCGGTCATTTCGTCCGAAGCGGCAATGGTCCTTATATCCAGCGTCTTCCCGCGCTCGATCTTCACTTCTATCGTGTCGCCGACCTAGAGAGAAGAATTGGGGTTTTATTTATTTATTCTAGGTCAGAAGACGGTGCGATGTCATGTCGATCAATACATTGTACTAGTCGCCCGTAACGTTTTTATTTACTAAAAAGGTTACCGGTTCCCCTTTTGATATGTTATAGAGTACGTAATTCTGCATATAACAAAACCTAAGTCTTGCAATTCCTAACCTTACGCATGAATAAAAAAAAAACATCTTGTTTAATTTCCATACGATTAAAAAATACCATAAATAATATTAATAGACATTACCTTTTAACCGGCCTTCACGTGTGAGTTTTTTTAATGTTTGCGGCGGGTTAGGAATTGCTAGACTTCGGTTTTTAAAATTCTGAATTTCGTACTTTATAACATATCAAAAGGGGAACCGGTAACCTTTTTAATAAATTAAAAAGTTCCGGGCGACTGTACTATATCTACACACTTCTTTGTGGTCTAAGCTTAAAAGCTATAAAAAAGTGTATCGAGAGATTTTTCGCCTGTTCTAGTTACAGATACAATAAAGGTTAAAAAACAGTATGCTATCTAATACTACGGCCGCACCTTATCGCGTCAATGAGCCGTTTTCAGCACAAATTCACAAAGCATTTCATAGATGGCGCCTACAGGCGTGGCCATGGAAGAACCGGAATGCGACTGTAATTTTTTTTTTATATTTGGTTTTACCAATTTATTGAAATAAATATTTGCCCGGCTGTCAAATTTCGCTTAGCACAGATTAGTTTTGACAGCCGTATTCCGGTTCTTCTATGGCCACGCTGTTTCTATGAAATGCTTTGTGAATTTGTGCTGAAAACGGCTCATTATGGCCAAAACATTCGTGGTTTGGTATGAAATAAAAACATGATTGAAGACATCGCAGATTGACAAATGAACAAAACCAAACCTTGCAACAATAAAACTTACGAATGTGCTGTTTTCGTGGTCATTTTTGTCTGAAATCTGAACAGACCTTTTCTTTGTTATCTACCGAAATAACTCAACAATATTAAAATTTGTAGACACCCACAGAATGATGTGAGTTCAGTTGGGTTCGTGGAAGCCAATCTATAAAATGGCGGACACACTACAGGCTTTTCCAAACCCTAGCAGTAATGTAGTATTTTTTCATATATCTTCCTTACAAAGACAAGTGGGACATATCCAGATTTCGTTCGCGATCTTTTAAAATGTGGATTAAAACAGAGTTTCTAAACCTTGAATTAAAATCGGATCAGTTTTGGGAGAGGAAAGTGAGGCATACGAAACCGCGATTTTGTAGATTTTCTTCAGTTTGTTCCTTTCGCTCAGTATTCAGCAACAGATTTTTCAACAGATTTGTCTCTACTGCTATACGCTATATTGTGTGCAAATAAACGCTTTATCTATCCATTTTACCAACTGTTTTTTTTAATACTGCTATTAGATAACTACACGTTTTATTAAGACAAATAGAGAAGCGCTGATTGCTGCAACACAGGCTATAATATTAGTGCAGCGACTGCTTTGTTACTGATAAATTATTAAAAAGTTTCTTGTGCTACCACCAATGTAAAAAAATCTGAGAAATAAATTAGTCTTTATTCTATAAGAGGTGCACTCACCGTGGGTCCAGTGAAGAAGGTCTTTGTGTCGAGATGCTTGACGGGTCCGTACTTGTCTCGGATGCGGAAGAAGTCATTGGCCACTTGTGGGTACATGGCAGCAGACATCACATCCCTGTCTGTCACCTGCAAGTAGGATAATGGTTAGAAAAAGATAGGCTGTATGTTTTTTTTTAAATTTGTGGAACGGAAGTTCATAAACACGCAAGCTCACTCGCTAGGTAATTTAAATTCAAAAACACCCGCAAATTGCATACTGTTGTATTTTTTTTATAAGTATTGTATGATAAGACAACCAATAGAGGTGGCCTGGCTACCCATAGCACAGGTTATTCTAGTTTGGGAGCCAGGAAACAAAATTGAATCGAATTATCAATCATTTCAGTAGAAAAAGTAGACAAAAAGCTACTTGGCTAGCTTCACACTTTTCTGCATAGGCATTTAGCTAATAGACGCCCAGCTGGCTTAGCACAAGAATGGATAAGACCATTCTAACTCTATCTATCCTACTTTAAGTAAAACAAAATATTTAGTTACATATTACTGGCGAACGTGAAAGTGAAAAGTGTGTCCACATGTCGATAGCTTTATTATCTATGATCGTAACTATATTTTATCATCCAGAGTTAAATCATTCTCTTACAATTAAATTAAAATGTTGAGAAGTGCGAGCAAGAGGGCTGCAGTTGTCCAGGGCATAAGGCGGACTTGCGTCAGTCAGGGTTAGCCACCGAACTAAATCCCATAGAATCCGCATTACGTATAAAATCATAATAAAAACAGAAACAAACTAATATTCGAATGTCAACCTTAATACATTAGTATATAGTTTTACTTTAATTGCATAGACTACGAGCAAATAAGCTCCCAAAGGCAGTTTGGACATCTATTTTTCCAGACACAATTCAGAGTTCTATGTTGTATCTAGTTTTATCCTTGATCGAAGGGGTTACTAACTCCGAGTTAATTTGACATTTCCATACAATTTATTGGCGTTAAATCAGAGTTAACTGGCTAACCCTGGTTGACGCAAGTGGACCTTATTGTGATAATATGGCGGTTTTGAATGCAGAAGAGGTAACTTACGTCAGGGTAAGTCTCCTGTGTGTTTTTGAATGCAGAAGAGGTAACTTACGTCAGGGTAAGTCTCCTGTGTGTTTTTGAATGCAGAAGAGGGAACTTACGTCAGGGTAAGTCTCCTGTGTGTTTTTGAATGCAGAAGAGGGAACTTACGTCAGGGTAAGTCTCCTGTGTGTTTTTGAATGCAGAAGAGGGAACTTACGTCAGGGTAAGTCTCCTGTGTGTTTTTGAATGCAGAAGAGGTAACTTACGTCAGGGTAAGTCTCCTGTGTGTTTTTGAATGCAGAAGAGGGCACTCACGTCAGGGTAAGTCTCCTGTGTGTTTTTGAATGCAGAAGAGGGCACTCACGTCAGGGTAAGTCTCCTGTGTGTTTTTGAATGCAGAAGAGGGCACTCACGTCAGGGTAAGTCTCCTGTGTGTTTTTGAATGCAGAAGAGGGCACTCACGTCAGGGTAAGTCTCCTGTGTGTTTTTGAATGCAGAAGAGGGCACTCACGTCAGGGTAAGTCTCCTGTGTGTTTTTGAATGCAGAAGAGGGCACTCACGTCAGGGTAAGTCTCCTGTGTGTTTTTGAATGCAGAAGAGGGCACTCACGTCAGGGTAAGTCTCCTGTGTGTTTTTGAATGCAGAAGAGGGCACTCACGTCAGGGTAAGTCTCCTGTATGTCGTTCTTGAGCTTGTCAAAGTCGAGCGGCGGCAGCTCCGCGCCGGGGCGACCCTCGATCCGCGGCATGTCTTTTAGCACCTTCGACCTGAATATAAACAATACAACAGACTTGTTGAACGTTTGCTTAACCCCTAGACTGGCAGATAAATCGTCTCATCATCTACCTTTAAACTTTAAATAATAAGTTAACTTACTAAATAAAAAAAAATTCAAATATGAAAAACCAAGAAAATCTTGTCAAATAAATAAAAATTGAAAACACATCGAAAAAGGCTCCCACCGAGGCCAAAAGGACAGGAGCAGCGCCGCCAGTGCCTTAAGTAGCCGGGCCATTGTGGACGAGGGCCGCCGTCGCGGGGCACCGTCAAAATCAGCTGATTAAAATCAATAAATTCTGCAAGGGTGACGGCCCCGCTGACAGGCGGCCCGATAACAAGAAACAGCCCGGCGTTGCCACGGCGGCCTGCCGGCGCCCCGGCAACCAGACAACACGGCAGGGCGGCGGCCAATGATAGAAGCCGCCGGCCCTGCCAACCCCAACGTCATGCCAACTGCCAAGTCAAGCCACCCCAAGTCATCACATAAGATTTTTAAAGTGGATATTTACTAACAGTGTCGGAATTTCTTCACATCAAACAATATTTTACCGTGCATTTATAAGTACTCGTATAACCAGTTTTTTTATTTTTATAAACGTGTAAACAGTGTTGGACCTGCGTTTTAGATTATTAGCGTAAGCGATTTTTTTTTCTTTCTTTTCTACCTAAGTATCCACCCAGGTCACACCACATGTCGCAGCCCGCTGGCCTGTCCAATGCGCCCACAGCCGGTAGTGACCAAATAGCATTTGTGCAGTGCCCACTTTGCCCCCAGGCGCGCCTATTCAAAAACCAGAGAGGCCTCAATATTCACGTAGGGAAGACGCACAAAAACAGACCGACAGACAGACCCACCCAGACTATCCCACCCGACGACCGGGCCCCCAGCAGCCGAGACTCCCAAGACGATCCACTGTGGAAAACCTTGGGAGCCCTCCGGAGATGCTGCCCGGTCGTCAAGCGTATCCCCCGCGGCGCTCGCACGAGCGTCGCGGAGAAACTTTCATCTATAATAGAAAAATGCATTTCGGAGAACACAAAGGGCGCCTGGGAAGCTCTATTCAGGTTCCCGTCAGAAATTTTACACATAAACTCGGCAAACAGAAAAAAAAAATCTTTGACATCCCTAATAAAACAAAATTGTGCATCCACCCCTCCCCAGACTCACATCCCACACCCAGACCAGTCCATGACCAACTACGAAAAATTCAAAAAAGTGGAAATAAAAGTGAGTGACGGGGACCTGAAAGGCGCCGCACAACTGTTATTTTCTAGCGACGCAATCGCTCCCGACTCCACGGAGGTACTGTCGGCCTTGAGGGGAAAGCACCCCTCCCCCCTTGACACCCTCCGCCTCCCGCCAGCACCACTTCCCGGTGACCAACACTTAGAAGTCATCGGGAAGGACGTCCTAGGTGCCGTGATGTCGTTTAAGAACGGCTCAGCTGGCGGCCTGGACGGTCTCAGCCCGCAACACCTAAAAGACTTGGTATGCGGGGTGACCGGCCAGGCCGGCGAAACTCTAGTGAGCCGACTCACGGCCCTAGTGAACCTGATGCTGGCCGGGGAGGTAAACCCAGATGTGACCCCACTGCTCTACGGGGCGAATCTTTGTGCGCTAACAAAAAAAGATGGCGGGACCCGCCCCATAGCAGTGGGGTGCACCATACGCCGCATAGCGTCCAAGCTCTGCTGCCGCAGCATCCTCCCTGGCCTGAAAAACCTGTTTCAACCTACCCAACTAGGGTTCGGATCCAAGGGGGGATGCGAGGCAGCGGTGCACGCTATGCGGACCTATATAAAGGAGAGAGGAGGTGAGGTCATCCTCAAGGTCGACGTGAAAAACGCCTTCAACTCGGTCGACAGGGGCGCCATGCTGGCAGAGGTAAAAGAAAGCACCCCGGAGATATACCCTTACCTCTGGCAGGCCTACAGCTGCCCATCTAACCTGGTATATCGCGAACATCTGATCGACTCCGCTGTAGGCTGCCAGCAGGGCGACCCTCTCGGGCCGGCCATCTTCAGCCTGGCTATACATAAAATTATCACGTCCCTAAATTCCAAATTAAACATATGGTACCTAGACGACGGCACCCTAGGAGGCGACATAAAAACAGTACAAAACGACTTAAAAATCCTTTCGGAAAAATTTAATTCGATAGGCCTCGAGCTAAACCACAGTAAATGTGAACTTTACGTTTTCGACCACATAAGATCCCAAAATTCAATAGTCTCAGAATTTAACTGTCTGGCCCCAAATTTAAAAGTAGTAAATAACGAATCGCTTCGCCTCCTAGGAGCGCCAGTCGTCGAAGACGCGTTCCCCCAATTTTTAGATGATGAAAAAACAAAATTTTTTGACACGATTCCCCTCCTAACCAAAATTAACGCACACATGGCCTTTCAAATTATACGTTTTTGCCTTTTCGTTCCCAAATTTACCTACTATCTAAGATGCAGTCCACTGTATAGCCAGGAGGCACTGCTAGGACCAATCGATTCGATGATCCATTTGGCCCTAATCCAAATCCTAAATTGTTCAATTTCAGAACGTTCCTGGCTCCAGGCCTCACTCCCCATAAGATTCGGAGGCCTAGGAGTCAGGAAAGTAAGCAGCGTCGCATTGCCTGCCTTCTTGTCTTCCACCCACAGTATCGAGACCTTGTACAAGAAAATTGTTAACCCTTCACTGGGTGACATTGAGGTCTCATACTGTGGGGAAGCCAAGGAGGCATGGAGACTGGCCTGCCCTGGTGAGGATCCACCGAAGGATCCCACCATCCAAAGGCAGTGGGACGAGCCCCTCTGCGAGCTGATGCGGAGCGGACTAATCCGCTCCTGCACCAGCGTCGCGGAGCGCGCTCGCCTACTAGCCGTTTCCGAGCGAGAGTCGGGCTACTGGCTGCAGGCGCACCCATCAACCTCGATAGGGACTCTGATGGATAATACCTCTTTCAGTACCGCCATCGGACTGCGACTGGGTTGTGCAATTACCGTGCCCCATCGCTGCCCCTGCGGCGCCGACGTCGATCGTCTGGGCCACCACGGCCTATCGTGTCAGCGGAGCGCCGGCCGCCTTCCCCGCCACGCGGCTCTTAATGATGTCATCCGGAGGGCCTTTGCCACAGCCGGGGTTCCGGCTATACTGGAACCTCCCGGAATCATCCGTGACGACGGTAAAAGGCCCGACGGCATGACATTAATCCCCTGGAAGCATGGGAGGCCGCTGGTGTGGGACGCCACCTGCGTCGACACACTGGCGCCCTCCCATGTTTCCCAGAGCGGAAGAGCTGCTGGCTCAGCGGCGGGCGCGGCCGAAAGCCTCAAGCGGCGCAAATATGTTTCAATTGGAAACAATTACATATTTGCGCCGTTTGGGGTCGAGACGATGGGCACATGGGGCCCAGAGGCGCGCCTGCTTTACAAAGACCTAGCGGCGCGCCTAATCGACGCTTCGGGAGACCAGAGGGCTGGCGCGTACCTCGGCCAGAGGATAAGCCTGGCCATCCAAAGAGGGAACGTCGCCAGCGTTCTGGGCTCACTGCCGCGGGACAGCGACCTGGGGCAGGTCTTTTACTTGTAAATATTATTTTTAGTTTAGTTTCTTTTAATTTTAGTTTTAGTTTAGCTTATTTTAATTTTAGTTCACCTATTTATAGTTTGTATTTAATTACGTTTTAATAAAGTTTGTACCTATCCAAGAAAAAAAAAAAAAAAAAAAAAAAAAACTTACTACCTCGTAAGTAAGATTTGTGTCATGAAAAAAAAACAATAAGTTATTTAAATAGAAAACACAGGTAAGAACTTGAATGAATGAAATCATGCGCGGCCGGCCGGCCGGGCGCATCGGCAACACCTCTCAAGTTATGCGTGACACCGCGAGTCGCGACAAATGTTATTATTCCACTATCGACAAGCGCTTTATTTCACAAAAAAATGGCCTCCAGGACAGCACCTGATTTCACCGAGACATTTTTTTTTTTGTTTGGACAATATTGTAATCAAATCCTTAGATAATTCCAGTCTTTAACGTCCGTCACCATCAAAGCTATACGTTCGAAATCGTAATTTCGCTCACCACTGCTCAAATCTACTCCGTTGTAAAATCTGTGAATATGAATTTTCGCGCCCTCACCTCAGAGGCTCCGGGAATCCCCCGTGAGGGATGCCGATGGCTCCCTGCAGGAACTCCACCACGGACTTGGGGAAGGAGAGCTCCTCAGCCTTGGCGGTGATCTCCTCAGCCGTCAGCTTGTTCTGGACCATGAACTGGGCCAGGTCGCCGACCACCTTTGACGAGGGGGTGACCTTGATTATGTCGCCGAGGAGGAGATTGGCCTCCCTGTAAAAGGAGATGCATCGGTTGAGTCTTGATGTTACCCGACAGCATGTCGACCCTTATACGCTAGTACTCTACACTCACCCTCTCGTTTCAGGGCCGGCGAACTTGCAAAGGCTTAAAAAGTTCGCGCACAGCTGGTACAAAAAGAGAGGCAAAAGGCCGGACTAAAACCGCGTATAATGCGTGCGGGATGAGAATGGGATGGAACCTTGTCAAAGTCAATCGAAAACATACTGTATTTTACTTTGACATGGTTGCATCGACGTGAGTTTGCTTACTGCGCGCGTCTCAGTTCCAAAAGGTCGCATCCCATTCTCATTCCGGGCGGATTATACGAATTAATGTGTTGCGTTGTGTAATGCCCATTCGGGATGGCTTGTAATATTTAATTTATATTTATCATTTATATGTATAGATTAATTAGGATATTTTTTTATTATTGTTATTGTCTGTTATGTGACCACAGTAACCGAAAGGTTGGCATGGGCCAAATAAAGAATTTTACTAGCACTCTACTCGGTTACGTTACGGGTGACTTTACAACAAAAGTGTACACTCTGACGTGCTGTCGTGTGCACTTATAGAAATTGCACTCTCCTCCATGACCAAGACTAAATTTCATGATCGCCGATACCCCCCAGTGAAACAGAGACGTTTGACGTCTGTAATCCGGAATCTCAGGCGTTTAATCGCCGGTCCCTGAGCCGTGAAATTGGCACTAAGACTTCCGACGACTAGTCGGCTATCCTGACATAAAAGAAGTTGCACTGCAAGCAAATGTTTTCGTAGGCCTTCTTGACTTGCCCGAACTGTATGCCAAGACCCAGACTGAAAGAACTTCAGGTTGGTGTATTGGCCGCCAGGTATCTTTAATTATTTTAAGGCTTAGTTTAAGATTGATTTTAAGTTCCTATCAAATCAAACTCTTCTCTAAACCTTTTATTAACTTGTTTTGCGATTGTCTATGTAATATTTTGAGTCACCAAGCTTTGTGTACCAATATTTGTATGTTTTTGATCCTATTTAAAGGAGTTGAATCATGAACTATAAATAAATACCAGGCTTACCTGTAGGCCTTCTTAACTTCCTCGAACTGTATGCCAAGACCCAGACTGAAGGCCTGGAACTGCAAGTTGGTGTATTGGCCACCAGGGCACTTAGCCTGTAACGCAATGGTGCCAAAAGGGCTCGCGGTTGACGGTTTCAATTACGATTTATTAATGCTGTCGGTCCAGTGTCGGTCCTTTTTAATGTTTTTGTAGTACAGCAAAGAATATTATGAGTCTATTCTAGAGGATTAGTTCGCTGGTTGTAGGAGAACAAGGAAAAAATCCCGGTTTTGTCCTTCTACCTGGGACGCCATTGATACGCCATTGTGTTACAGGCTAAGGCCCCTGGGATCTTGTTCATGTGGACGTCATCATTGTTTTGACCTTCTTATAGGCTCTCCCGTGGATGCGAGTAGCAAAAGACCGAGAAGGATGGCGTGAAGGGGAAAAGACCAATACCCAACAGTGGGCAAATGTGGGCTGAGAATGATGATAGGCTTTATTGAATACCAGTCCTACCAAGCCAGATACAAGCGGTGGTGGTCTAGTGGGTAGAAAAGTGGACTCTTAAGCAAGAGGTCCTTGGTTCTATTCCCGGTGCGGGCATGTATCTATGACTTTGTTTAGTTTCAAAGTTACGTACATTTGTGAATTTGTAGTAGCAATACCACTGGCTAACGGTGAAGAAAAACATCGTGAGGAAACCCGCGGGTAAGTTGGCTCCACACGACTTTTCTGTGGGCTGGGCCGAATAAACTGTCTGGATGGTATAGGTGCTGGGCAAGCCTACTCCATCTAAAACAATGTCCCAGGCACTGCAGCGCCGAGTGGTCTCTTCACCCATTTAGTGTGAGTGAAAGTGCCACTGGACGCTGTACTAATCATCTCATTACGTAGATGCAAAGGCCTTAGTTTTAGTCCTACCTGTAGGCCTTCTTAACTTCCTCGAACTGTGTACCAAGACCAAGACTAAAGGCCTGGAACTGCAGGTTGGTGTATTGGCCACCAGGGATCTCGTTCATGTAAACGTCAGCGTTGCCAGACTTCATCGTGGCTGTACACTCGAAGGGCCCGTAGAGTGTACGCGCTTGCTCCCAGTACGCAGAGTATTCTGATACCGTTTGCAGAGGGATCTCTGTGGAAGAGGGGTAGTGTTTAGAAAGATGAAAGGAGAAATAGATTAGCGGGAGAGTCTGTCAAGTGGCTGATGGCTCATTCACCGCTTGAGATCCCGGAGGCTTAATTGTCTAACTTTTGAATCTATCGCGAGCCCTTTCAATGGTATCGGGATCATGATCGTGATTGCGACTCTAGAATGGAATTGTCTGTTTTAAATCGCTAACACAAGGAATGAGTCAAAACGCCATACAAATTGAATGATATTGTGTGAAATAAATTAAAATCCTGAGTCGAATCCCTATCTTAATCGCTTTCAATGACAGGTTGGTATCAACTAAATGCAGTGTGAAGTTCGTCAGCACCCTTCAAACGTCAAATTGAAAGCGATCGCGATAGATACAAGAGTTAGACAATTAAGCCCCGGATCTCACTTGACATAAAAGTTCTATTCTATTCTATTGACGTTTGAGATCTGGAATCTGAGGCGTTTAATCAACGAACCCGTAACGGCGAAAGTGCCACTCAGACGGTAAGTTACCTAGATAATGTAAGTACGCCCGCTCTTTATACTAACACCTCCCTCCAATACTACTATAGATTTATTATAGTGGTTATGGACAGCTTGGGACATAAAAAGGGCACACTAAATCCAGCAAACGATCGAAACCGAGTGCCAGGATATCTGCCTGGACCTATCTTTCTTCGATCAAGGATAAAACTAGATACAACATAGAACTCTGAAATGTGTCTGGAAAAATTGATGCCCAAATTGCCTTTGGGAGCTTATTTGCTCAATGCAATAAGGTTGACATTCGAATATTAGACGTATGGTCGAAATGATGTTTCGTATTGTTCTATTGCTGATATCATTTGTTTCTGTGGGGACAAGTTTTTATTGTGATTTTATACGTAATGCGGATTCTATGGGATTTAGTTCGGTGCTATCTTTATACTAACAAGAAGAAATTTAGGTAGCGCGATGCAGGATCGCTCGCACTCACTAGTATCGAGGTCCGTCCGTTGCAGCGAGGCCACGAGCGCCCCCAGGCTGGGCTGACTCGTCATACCGCTCATGGAGTCAGCCGCCACGTCGACCACGTCCGCTCCCGCCTCCGCGCACGCTAGCATCGACGCCACGCCCGCTCCGCTCGTGTCGTGCGTGTGCACGTGGATCGGTACGTCGGGGTGCTTGTCGCGGATCGCTGAGATCAGGAGCCTGGAGATAAAACGTGTCGTTAGAGCAGTGGTTCCTAACCTGGGAATTACCCCCGTAGGTGTAAAAGAGATTTTCTACCGGGGTATCACGCAAAGTAGCACTCCTAGTGGCAGCGCAAGGTGTCCGCCTTTATTGAGATTCTTTAAGATTGAAGTAGGTGACTTTTCGGACGCTCTTTTATTTGCGAAACAACAACAAAAATATATTGCCGTTTTAGAGCGAACATAACGACGAACACTTTAGAATTTTAATAGAAACCAGCCTTCAAATCAATCATAATCAAATTATTGAAAAAAAAACGTTACGTTAAAATGTAAAAAAAGAATTAACTACTATTGTTTACTTGGATAACATTGGACTGACCAAATCAAGAAAGACCTCTGTGGGGAAAACACTGTGTGAATGCACCCGGGCAACCTCTAACCGAGATAAATGGCGTGGCATCGTAACGACAAAGATGAAGAGATGCTGCTGCGGAAGATTTTGAGGTCTTATTTGTTTTGCTAACAATGCCTTACTTGGCAGCTTGTGGCCTCAAGAGGCCAGCCATGTTCTTCTTTCCACTATCTCTGTGTCTCTGTATCTGTGTTTGTCCCATTGTATCTGTATGAGTATTTGTATCTATGTTTCTATCTCTCTGTCTCTATCTTTATATCTTAGATGTATATTATTGTATATCACACTAAGGGGGCAAGAACCGAACAGACCATCTTTGTCACTGTATCTGGCTACAATGATGGTTAGAAAAGACTCACTTGGCAGCCTGCGGCCTCAAGAGGCCAGCCATGTCCTTGATGCAGAGCACATGAGTCCCCGCCCGCACCAGCTCGTCGGCGAGGTTCGTGTAGTACTTGAGATCGTATTTCTTCTTGCTAGGGTCGGACACGTCACCCGTGTATGAGATGGCCGCCTCGACGACGCCGCCAGCCTTGCCGGCCGCCTCCATGCCCAGGATCAGGTTGGGAAGGTAGTTGAGAGAGTCGAAGACGCGGAAGACGTCCATGCCGGTTTTCACCTGAGGGATGAAAGGTTTAACCCTTTATAGGGCTCTTTCGAATATGACCGTCATATGGCTTCGGAATAGAGTCCAAAACCGATGAAAAATTTGGACTACCTCTGCCCTATAAAGGGTTAAGGTTGAAGGGGGTATTTGGAGCGGTTGTAGCAGTGTGGGATTGACTCTAAAGGTGCGTTTCCGATACTGGCGGTATGTATGGATTTGTATGCAAGCCCGTGGGTCACGAATTTCTATTTGATTAACCAATCCCGAATCACGGCTGTATCTAACTATCGGCGGGCAGAGTTCGTTGCTGACTATGATTTATTTTTGACAAAACTAAGACCGGATAAGACTAGACTTGAGTATTTATGTAGTGAAACTTTCAATTTAAACCCGCCGCCACTGGTTCACCGACAAACTGTTCTTTGGCGTAATTGGAATTTGAAAACTTAAAAAAAACCTTGTGAATTAATAGTAGCAATGCCACTCGTTAACGAATAATTGGCTGTTTAGGGAAGTATTAATTAGCCTAGGCAGTATTTACAAATGAGTACTGGAGTCTTACTGCCACATCGGGTTTTGACAACCATTGTTTATAATCTATGTTCTTATTCGCGAGCCAGGGGGCTAATTCTCGGAAATCTCGCATTCGAGATATCTCGAAGGAAAAAAATCATGTCATTGTGATCTCGACTGCTTCCGACCACTCGAGTCATGTAGAGCGAAAAAGGCAAACATCTCGCAGAAATCTCTTGCCTTATGTCGAGGATGATTGTGAGAGTAAGAGATGTGACTTTGCCGCAAAATGAGATTTTTCCTTCGAGTTGTGTCGAATGTGAGATTTCCGAGAACTAGCCCCCTGGTTGCTAAGTAACTGTGTGGTAGAACTCACGGCCATCTCGCAGAACTTGAAGACGACATTGTCGGGGTAGTTGGTGTACCCGACCGCGTTGGCACCACGGAGCAACATCTGGAAGGGGATGTTGGGGATCCGATTGCGCATGTCCTCCAGACGCTCCCAAGGGCACTCGAACAGGAACCTGAGAACAATAGTTATTTGTTACGCAAGGATGCAAAATAAGGGCAAAAAATGTTAGATATCGCGAAAAACTCCCCCACATACATTTTGTACAAGGGAAAGTTTTAGCCGATTTCTGTCATTTCTAGCACTCAAACCTCAGTTTGCTCCTAAGAGTATTTTGATCCCTACACGAAAGAGGATCGAATGGCATCATAAAAAAAGTTTATTTTCCATAGAAATTAATTATATGGGGTAAGTTTTTGTACAATCTTGACATTTCTAGTACTCAAACCTCAGTTGGCTCCTTAGAGTCTTTTGATCTCTACATGTAAGAGGATCGATTGGCATAAACATGCACTGCGCAGGCAGTTGCCCCGTCATAACAACAACGGCAGCGCTGCGCGTTCGAATAAAACATACTTGTATGTGTCCTGTGAGGTCTAAGCTGTCTCTCACCTAAGCGCGACGTCGAAGGTGGCCCCGCCCCAGTTCTCGAGCGAGTAGAGGTTGCTCAGGTTATGCGCGACGTAGGGCGACACCGCCAGCAGGTCGTGGGTTCGCACCCGGGTGGCCAGCAGCGACTGGTGCGCGTCGCGGAACGTCGTGTCCATCAGAAGGAGCCCCTTGTGTTGGCGGACGGCTTTGGCGAACGCCTCTGGCCCGCCCTCCTGGAGTATCTGCTTGAAGCCGCGCGGAGGAGCTACGGCTGTTGGGTTGAACGAGGTTGGATTGGATCGTAGATAATAGCGATGGCTGAAGGATAGCGGTGCTTTGCATGAGCGAATATTGTGCTATTCCGAAAAAATAAACGTAAGTGAAACCGTTAAATCGATATAAAAATGTGCATTGCTTAGGAAAGTTTAAGTTTTAAAATTGTTTTTTGTATTTTCTAAAGCATTAACCCGTGCTAGGGAACTTTATAAAGATTTTTATAAAGTTAAACAATTCGCTCGGGACACGATTTAAACACGAGCGAATTTTTAAACCTTATAAAAATCTTTTTTTTTTTCAAACTGTGCCAAAATCTGAATAGAAAGTCACCGACGAAATAAGAAGAAGAACTAAGGGCTTGTTCGACTCCGAAATGCCAGTTTCTAGAGTTGTGCACGTCTCGAACTTTCTCGAACAAATGAATAAACGATGACTAACCCCGGATCTACCGGGTATGTCAGCAGCCACATTTTAGGTACGAAGAGTGAACTTTAGTCTGCAATCCGTTCCTTTATAAAGCTTGCACAATACACAGGTACAATCCGCGCGCGATGAGAATGGGATGCTACCTTGTCAAAGTAAATATAGTACATTTTCGATTCATTTTGACAAGGTAGGATCCCATTCTCATCGCGCGCGGACTATAGTCTACGGTAGGAGTTTTCTATGCAGTAGGTATCAAAAACTGAAGGCGCTGGGATATTGCAGCTAAAACAAAAAAATACAACTCTACAAAAGAAAAAAGCAGTTAAGACGGCTGCTCCATACAAAAAATACAAAAAGGGTGTTTTTCTGTTTCCTCCCTGGATAATGATTTTAGAAAAAATATGTTTATGCCATTCAATTTATATGTACCTCTGCCATGTCCCTATGTTTTCCTTTTTTTATAATTTTAATTATTTAATAAAATTTATTTTAATAATTAAAATAATAAAAAAAGGAAAACTTAGGGACATGGCAGAGGTAAATATAGATTGAATGGCATAAACCTATTTTTTCTAAAACAATTATCCAGGGAGGAAACAGGTCTCCCCTTTTGTATGGATTTGAGGTTACCCGCGTTCCCTCTTAAGAATCGATAGGAAGTATAATTTCAGATTTCTAGTAACATGAAATTACAAAATAAATTAACTTTCCACAATAGAAGAAAAAAATGCTTGCAACTTGAATCGCGTACATTTTCAGCGCATTAACTATTGAAAAAAGTCGTTAGTCAATCATCATAAGGAATAAGTCTTGGTCAAAGCATAAGTGAAGAAACCTTAGAAGTCCTTACCTGTGTTTTCGCCTGTGAGCTCTTGTCGCCTGATAGCCTCAGGGGAAAGGTCTGAAAAATGTACTCAATGAACAAAATGAACCCGTGCAGGTTTAATTTATGGCAACACCGAAACATCTAACTCCGCCGCACCTTGCACCATGGACTGAGTAAACTTTGGAGCCGAAAAAGACAAAACGCCGTATGCGTTGGCCCTCAGTATTATGCTGTTTGAGTCGATAGTGCAAGTCACCCATGGCCGGACTACATAGGATCCTGGTTCACTACCACAAAAAGTGGCATTTTTTGTCAAAATTGCTGAAAACGTTAAGCAATAACGTTGTAAAAGTAAACGTCAATCAATAACCTTGTAAACAAACAGTAAACATTTTATATGCTACTTTTTAATAACGTTTGATGATCACACAACATACTTATATTCGAAACGGGTCAAAAGTACAAAATTTTCCCATCAAATCTAACCCTGACTCGACTAGTTTAGAATACAAGTAGGTATACCACCTTTGGCAAGTAAGTATTTTAAGATGTTACAAGTTACGGACGTAGATTTTGTGAGGCCCGTAAGTAAAGATAATGCTAACTTAGGTAGTGAGCCAGGACCTAAAACTGTTGATAACTTAGGAAGTAGGTACTTATCGTTATGAAGCGTGAACATTTTAGTAGGAAACTGTGCATTTTCCATATTATTATATAATACGTAGTAACATGTTAAGGGAATGACCACACAGCGAAAACAAATAAGAAGCGGCACAACGACACAAATGACACAACAACTTGTGGACCTACCATTCTCTGAGCCGTCTGCAAAGGAAAATCAAACTTATGTTTTGCTACACACAGGCTAAACTAGTGTCTAAACTACATTCTAACAAAGACGCGCACTGACATTCACTATGATTTTGGCGCTAAAATTCACTACAACGTATGCCCGATGTCACCAAGTCTCTTTCACTTTATGTGCTGAATTTTTTTATGCGAAACTTTTTGTTTCAATACGTTTAGGTGGCAATAAAAGTTAGGAAGTCTTGGTGAAATCTGTGTAAGAGTCTCATTAATAAACATGGGGTCTCACTTACTCCATCGCTTAAACGTAAGACATCAAAAACTCGATAAAATCATGTGACACTCACTATATATCTTTGGATTAGTTACTAAACGTTTCTCAACAGAAAGGACTAAACTGTTGATGAAAATGTGTGAAACCAAGTTTGTTCTCCATATCAAACTAAGGCCTTTGCATCTAGATAATTTATGCAGCGTCCAGTGGCCCCTTCACTCACACTAGATGGGTGAAGAGACCGCTCGGCGCAGCAGTGCCTGGGAGATTGATTTTATATGGAGTTTTATATGGAGCTCTCCCTATAACCCTGTCAACTAATTATGTGATTGCAGAGATGATTGCATGGGAAATTAACTTGTTTTTCACACCTTAAAAAAAATCACAACAAACGTTTAGTTTCATTTCCTTGACAAACAAAGTGGCGTCAGTATCAATCGGGATCTGTGGTGAGTTCTCGCTAGTCTATGGTGCAATTATAAAAAAAATAAAAAAATAAAAATAAAAAAAATTGTCCGTGAACACGACTCACCGAGCGGCACGGCCGGTATGTAGGGCTTCACATCGGCGGGCGGTATCTTGGTGGCGAGGGGAGTGGCTGGCCCATTGACCAGGACCTGGCCCAGGTAGTTGATGATCTTCTGTGCCCGGTTCTGGGAAGGCTTGAACATGAAGAGCTGCGGGTTCTCGTCAATGAAGTACGTGTCCACTGAGCCTGTGAGAGGAAGAGACAGTGAAAGAAGGTCTTCTACAGTTTAGGAAGTATTTTGATTGGATAGAAAAGCGACACACCACCGGTTTTTGAATGGAGACTTCCAATAAGTGAATATTTATATAATTCTATTTACTATTTACCTAGTGAAACTCATAGAGTGCGCTCTTTTAGTTCACTTCTTGCTACATAGAAAAAGTGTGGCGCATTTATTTATCGTATGGCATTTTACAAATGTCTAGGCGCATGAAAAATAAAGAGACTCTTTTTTAAATGTCTTAA
This sequence comes from Zelleria hepariella, assembly GCA_949319315.1. Taxonomy (NCBI): domain Eukaryota; kingdom Metazoa; phylum Arthropoda; class Insecta; order Lepidoptera; family Yponomeutidae; genus Zelleria; species Zelleria hepariella. Next base: position 21,440,291 of record OX439381.1, read on the forward strand.
ATGTAATATCTCGTGGCAACCTCTGGAAACATACACACAGCGGAGAAGAAGTAGCAAGAAACCTGTCCTCGGAAGTGTGTCCATTTATAATTATTATGTCTATTTAGTATTTACTTAGTGAAACTCATAGAGTGCGCTCTTTTAGTTCACTTCACTTCTTGCATGCCGACATAGAAAAGATTGACGCATAAAAATAAAGAGATATTTTATTTTCTAAAAAAAAGTCTTAAATGTCGGTTTATATTGGCGGCAGAATTGGCAACCTCCCTTGTTGGTATCGACGAGACTAGCCATTTCAGAAACATACACAGCAACGGAAAAGAAGCAACAAGAAACCTTTCGTCAGCAGTGTTAATGGGCTTACTGATGGTGATATTCTTACCATTGAGGAACTTCTGATTCTCCAGTACGTTGAGCAGGAAGGGAATGTTGGTCTTGACACCACGGATACGGAACTCGCGTAGAGCTCGGTTCATCTTGGCGGCAGACGCTGGCAGGTCGTGGGCATGGGAGATCACCTGATGATTGGAGAAGGCGTTAGGGCAGTTCATGAGAGTAAAACATATTAGATAACGTAGTAATTCAAAATGGACCTATCATGAGTAACTTAGGTACTAATTGTTTTTTGAATCGCGTTGGGACGGTAAGCCGGAGGTCGAGGGTCTAAGTCCCGTCTGGACCAATCTATCGTTAACTCTCCAAAGTAATTGTCTCATTTGTTTTTGGTTTTTTGGATCCGCATTTTTTAACGAGCGAGCGAAACGAGAGAAGTTTTCCGAGTCTACTTGAATAATCCGGCGGCGCTTGTATGTATGTTTGTATCTATGAGTTTTCGTTCGACGATAACTTAAGTAAATTTATCGTCGGACCGTCATGAAATTTGGTAGGCGGGTAAATGAGGCAAAGAGATTTTTTAAGTTCGAACATGAGTCAAATCGTTCGTGGGATTACTGAGATATGGGGTCGCGAGTTCATAGTTCGGGGCGAACCACTAGTTATATCTTACCTTGACCAGCAAAGAGTCGTAATAGGGTGAGATGACCGCGCCTGCATACGTAGAAGCGCCATCTAGACGAATACCCATACCCTCTCCGGACCTGATAACAATATTACATAAAATTACAAGGGATTAACGGAAACCGAGTTTGCTCCTTGATTTAGGTCTCCGAATGAGAACCGAAACCTGTCGGATACACCCACATCAATAAAAGTAAGTCAGACCGTTTATTAAATTAAAAAACGCCCGACATTTCAATTTCAAATTAGAATAAACTGCTAAACTGATTGTGATAAAAAATGTCTAAGAAACATCGCTAGAAAACCTGCTTTCAAATCGAGCTATGGTGCCACAGGCAGACAGACACACAATCATAGCAGTCAAACTTATAACATTTAAAAAAATGTAAAGGGCTTTTGAAAGTTCAAGTAAAAAAATTTAACGAGGGTTCCGTGACTTTAAAAAGTTTAAAAACCGCATGTTTAGACATGGCTGTATTTTTTTGTTTTGTTTCTAAACTAACAGTCATATAAATTGCAATTATTAAAGTTTATAGTTAAATTAATAGTTAAAGCAATAGTTAAAGTGTATAAATACCTAAATTTCTCATAATATCTAGTTAAATTTGGTAAGTGAATACATAAAAAAAGTACGCAAAGTAAAAACAATGACACGAAACCAAACACGTAGATCATATCGAATGAGCATTATTTTTTAACTAGAAGAACGTAAGAATTCTGTCGATTTCACGTACCTAAATACTTCAATTCTTCCCGTGCTGGGTTGGAAGTTGTTACCCGGATCCTCCGTGGTTACGCGGCACTGGATGGCGAACCCGTCGGGTCGGATCTTGTCCTGAAACGTTCAACGTTTGTGTCAGCTCTCCGTACGGCTTTTCCGATTATAATAACGGCGAAGAGATAACTATCTTTTTGTCTAAATAAGTCTTAGCATAAGACTGGGAATAGACAAAATAAAAAGCTTAAATATTTTTTTTTATTTCGTAAAGGCTTAAACTTACTCGGTTATTTAAGGTCTCCGAATGAGAACCGAAACTAGTCGGCCACACCGACATAAATACAAGTAAGATTAACCGTTTACGAAATACAAAATGTGCAGTGCTTACGAAAGTTTAAGTTTAAATAATTTATTGTTAATGAATTAATATCTCAGACAAAATGCGTTTTTTGTACATTAGAACGACGTTTCGTCTATTCACTACCAAGGGCCAGTAAATGAAGGATTCTAGGCACGTAGGTTAACTCTAGTACGGTTAATGTTTTGTCAGTCCACGTGCACTCGTGAATGGAATACGGCTGTCAAAATTATTCTGTGCTAAGCGAAATTTGACAGCCGTAATCCGTTTCTTCTATGGCCTCGCCTGTAGGCGCCTTCTATGAAATTATTTGTGAATTTCTGCTGAAAACGGCTCATTGCAAAAACCTGTAAGAAGAGCTGCAGGCCGATTAGATTATTTTTAACTTATGATTGAATTCGATGGCGAGGCGGGAAGATGGCCGGGAGACAAGGGCAGCAACAGAGCGGCGTCCAAGAACTGGACGACGGTCGGTGGGCAGACCAGCAGCCCGATGGTCGGACGACATCGTTGTGTCGGCGGAGGGTCCATGGATGCGGATGGCGAGGGACCGTGAGAGGTGGAGTGAGGGGGAAAAGGCCTATACCCAGCAGTGGGCAGAGGTGGGGTGATGATGATGATTGAATTCCAACCTGTGTAAGGCCAAGTTCGGGCAGCGTCATGCCCTCGGCGACCCTGATTTGTGACTGGACCAGGTCGACGCCCGTTATCTCCTCTGTGATCGTGTGCTCCACTTGTAACCTGTAACAAGTATGTACAAGATACAAATATCGACGAATGGAATATAAACGAGCATGTACAAGATCACACACTGCTATTCAATGGACTACATCTGTTACAAACACTACAGGGTGCAATCGAATTCGATAGCGGAACTTTAAGTAGGCTGTCTGCTGATCACTACAAACAACTTGTACTGTCGGCCACAATTTCAGATACCCCATGGCAGCTCTTATCGCGCGCGGCATAAGGGTGCCAATCGAACAAAAAGAGGTATCTGAGACTGCGGCCGACTGTACCAGGTGGCAAAGAAAAAAATATCAGCCGTTCCATAGTACAAACGACAGCACGTCGACCCTTACACGCTAGCACTCTACTCGGTTACGTTACGGGCGACTTTACAACAAGTGTACAGTCTGACGTGCTGTCGTGTGTACATAAGGTAGACTCAGTACTGCACCAAATATATGGAACAGCTGATATTTTTTTCGCTCCATTTTTTGCACTTGTAACTTTACCCTGTACTTGTAAAGGAAATTTTATGCCAGTCGATCCTATTTCGTGTGATCAAAAGACTCTATGGAAGCGACTGAGGTTTGCGTACTCGAACTGTTAGAAATCCCGTGAAAGACTTTCAATCTGAATCGTGAAATAGGGAAAGTTTTTGGCGATTTCGGTCATTTCTAGTATTCAAACCTCACTCGGCTCCCCAGAGTTTTTAGACGAAATATGATCGATTGGCATAAAACAACAACTTATTTGATTGGCCAGTAGTATTAAAAATCGACCCTGCATTTGAAGAATGTCACTCACTATGGTATCGTGATAAATTATACAGTAAAATTCCTTCGACTGTCACTTTTTGTCACATACCTGGCGTTGACTTCAATGAAGTAGAAGTTGCCTTTGTCATCGAGCAAGAACTCGACAGTCCCGGCGTTCTCATAGCCGACGGATCGGGCCAGGTGCGTCGCGCAGTCTGTCATCTTCTTTCTCACCTGCACCGGTACGAAAGAGCGGGAGTAAAAGAGACGGCGACATTGAACGATATAATGAGACTGATAAACATAGACAAGATTAAAAAATATACTAAGTAGCAATTTCAACTTGGCCAGGCCTTGGAGATTTCGTACATGGCCCCATAGTAAAAGTTGATTGTATTGATGAGTTAAGGCGCTGGGCATAGTGAATTAGCCCGCGCGCGAATCAAAATGCACAAAATCGATTTCCTGTATCAAACACAATAAAAAATCGAAAATTTTCACATAATAATATCAAACCCTAGAATTAGTTGAGACCTATCAAACACAGCCAGCTTTGTGTTGATATCCATAACAGATTGCAAGATATTTTGTCTGAAAAAAAGTGCGCCACACACATACGGTTTTTTTTTCCGTCCGTAATTTTCGTAATTTGTATGCAGTTGCTGCGTTTGGAATCCCCATTCGTTTATCCGTTACGGAAAAAAATCTTTTAAACTAACCTCGGGGTCGAGATGGGGTGCTGGCGCAATTTCGACGACCTTTTGATGCCTCCTCTGTACGGAGCAATCTCGCTCGTAAAGGTGAACCACGTTGCCGGCCTTGTCACCTGGGAAAAGGAGCTTTATTAATAATCACGTAAAGTACAAAACGTTTCTTTGCAATTTACACTGACTGAGTTTAGGAGTCGCTAGATAACAAAATCAACCAATTCAAAACACGGGCCTTAGCCTGTAACGCAATGGCGTATCGATGGCGTCCCAGCAGAAGGACAAAACCGGGGTTTCCTTTTTTTATTATAAAAACTATTTGCAAACCTCCGTATCGGTCATCTACTTATATAAACCAAGTTTCAGTAAAATCCAGTTTCTAGTTTAGAAATTAAACCCGAACTACGTTTGTATGGGAAATCGCTGCTTCAGGGCGTTCTTAAGACCCTTACCCAAAAGCTGCACCTCGATGTGCCGTGGTCTCTCGATGAATCGTTCAATGAACATGGAGCCATTGCCGAAAGCGCCAAGCGCTTCTGAGGACGCTCGCTCAAAGGCCGACTCCACTTCGCTCATCTCGCGGACGACTCGCATGCCACGGCCGCCGCCGCCGAATGCCGCCTGCAGGTGGAAAATGGGTCTTATTGAGAGCGGGATAGAGGCTCGTTGGTTTTAAACAACCTCTTCTTATTCGTGTGAGAGGGTCTATTTATAATGCATGCAGCCAATGCGCCATTATTTTTTAATACAACAAAAATAATGGGACTCAGCAGAATCCCGCGGCTTAGTTGGCTCCACACGTATTGACTTTTCTTTCCTGTGGGCTAGGCCGACTAAGCTGTCAGGATGGTATAGGTGCTGGGCAAGCCTACTCCATCTAAAACAATGTCCCAGGCACTGCAGCGCCGTGTGGTCTCTTCACCCATTTAGTGTGAGTGAAGGTGCCACTGGACGCTATACAGGGTGTTAAAAGACCGCCAACAGACCCGAAAGCCACGCATACTAGACACCAAAACAAAGTACTTTTTCGATAAATTATTGCTGGGAAATGATTTTGGTTTTTTAGGTTATAATTTTGAAAAATATTTAATCACGCAATGGACATGTAACGCACAGAAGTCATATTGCGCAAGCGTAGGTATAAGTTTATGTTACTCAAGCTGGAAGTGCCTATGTTTAGAATACATAGCGGGTTGCAATTTTAACGTCGTTTTTTGTAAGAAATATTCATAATTTTTATATGGCTTCTTGAGAAGGTATGTTAAGAACTAGATACTGAATACAAACATTTAAAAAAGTTTTGAAAAGTCCGACTTAGGTAGGTAATCGTATGAGGTAGTGGCCACCCCTGGTGTCAGAGTTTTTAGGCCACCCAAAGGGTGCCAAAAAGTCCGACTTTGAACCCCATTACCTCGGAAACAGTTGATTTCTCAGGCATAGTTCCTTGGGCAAAAATGTTCCTTATGATGAGGACCATACGTGGTTTCCCGCTTTGTTGGCGGTCTTTTAACCCCCTGTATAAATCATCTCATTACGTAGATGCAAAGGCCTTAGCATAACATTTTACAAAAAAAAACTGCAATAGTACATTACTGCCGCGATCTGTAATGAGTGCGTTTCTGGCGCGCTTTTGATGGCCGACAGAGCGCAGCGTAGCGCAGCTCAAGGCCCTCACAGTGCGGTCAGCATTGCAGCCCTTGATGGACAAGCTGGAATGAAGGCCGAGACCGAAGGTCGAGGCCTTTATAGCGCGGCCAGCAAGGGCTGCAATGATGACCAAACTTGAGGGCCGAGAGCGTAGCTAAGCTAAGCTCGAGGCAATCATAGCGTGGCCAGCAGCGCACTCATTGCAGACCAAGGCTTGTATAGTGCTTTACTCAAACAATGCGAGTAATTAAAATAGTAATTAGAATAGTAATTAAAATAGTAATTTAATTAGCTTACCATTTGACGTAGATTAGGTACTTTCTGTCGATTTTCCATTCCGCAAACTTTTTGTTGGTAAGCTTGCTTGTATTCTTCTTTTGACTTCGGTGGCAATAAATTTCCAATTACTAATTTCACTTGCTTTTGAATGTCCGGGGGTGTTAAACACATTAAATATAGGATTCGTCGCTTTAAGAGTTCACTTTTTCAACAAAAACACAGGAAAAATCACTTCGAACAACGCGCGAAAAGCCGAAAACAATATGGCCGCGCTTTTTTTTTCTATGCATTGTGTCGACTGCCAGTACCCATACAGCCCAATTCTAAATAAATACTTTTTGCGCCTGATGTTTGAGTTCTATTTATGAAACAAAACTCGACATTAATGGATTTTCATACAGTTTTTCTGGCCGCAAAACACGACATTAATGAAATTCCATACAACTTTTCTGGCGCCTAATCCAAGTAGCCCGCAAGTCCGACTTTGCTCAAAGAAGGTTGTAGAATTAATGTCCACATTACGAGCTTTTTTGAGTAAAATAACATTACGCCTTTCTATTGCTGTCGACTAATAATAATCCTCACTTTTCCAGCGCCTGCAAGGAACAGGCTTGGTTGGTAACTTTCATCCTATCGATGTGACAGACTTGAAGCCCTGCTGGTAACCTATCTAAGTCGAATCCATCCTAATAATGCTATGCAAGCAAGGGTGACACAAAGCGTCGTACATACCTTGAATATGACAGGAAGGCCGTGTTTCTTGCAGAACTCGGCGGCATCAGCTTTATTTGTGATCGGGCCGTCGGTACCGGGCACGATTGGCACTTCTGTAATGTGGAGACCACTATTTATGTTACATTCTAAATAAAGCTAAACACTGTAAAACTTTTTCGCTCGGTTCAGTTTCAGTTTTTTAGGGTTTCTTCCCCAAAGGGTAAAATGGCACCCTATTACTAAGGCTCATTAAAGAAGAAGATTTCCAAAGAAATTCAACTAAATAAAAATACGTGTTCCTTCATTTACTATTCCCTTCATCAAAAACCAATAAAATCTCTATAAAAAATAAATGATATATTGTCCATTGCCATGTACACGGTCGATTTTCGCCGTGCGGCGAAAGTTGTGCGGCGAAAATCGACCCCCGTTAACGCGCGATAAGAAAGAGAGAGAGAGGAGTTCATACTCGCATCGATGGCCGCCTTCCTAGCAGCGACTTTATCGCCCATCTGTTGCACGACTCGCGGGCTCGGACCGATGAACCGAAGACCGTTGTCGATGATGGCTTGGGCGAAGTCAGACCTGTTGAGGTGAGGCCGGGATAAGAAATGGAAAAACGCCTTTTGCTTTCGGGTGTTTTTTTAATTCAATTTTTTTATTTATTTATGATATCATAATAACACAAAAATTAAGCAATTTTTCGCCAAACTGCAGAGCAGTTTGTTGGCGTTGCGCTCATTGTACCTTTTTCTTAAACATAAGTACCTACATAGATCCAACCTTAAACTTGATGCGCGATTAAGGGACACGGTTAGTCCGTAATGATTTTAAACCCTTAGCGCTTAGCGGACACCATATGTCCGTAAGCAAAGTAATCTGATTGGTCAACAATTTTCTCTGTTCCGATTTGACCTAACCAAAATATTACTATATCACTGTTATCTATAAACATGCGCAATTGCAAAGATGCGCAATTTGGTTGACGTTTTCGAATTGGCTTCTCCATAAAATCATAGATGTTTCTGATTCGAAAACCATTTCGAGGAATAGGCTTCTGGAGCTATTTGCAGTAATCGAAAAAATTTATAAGCATGTAGTTATTTTTTTATATGCAAAACTATGTATGACCTTCATTTCATTTGACCTTCATCATATTGTCTCTGCTGGACGGTAGTGACGTAGTTGCTTTTGCCGGAGAAATATCATAGTGTTACCAACATTAGAGAAAATTCCTGAAATACTCAAATAAATAAATGCGGTTCCGATATTGATTCGAAAGTGCAACCAACTTTGTTTCTTTTAAAATGCTGCGCAATCACAAAACTGCTTCCGTCACAAAACTGCTTTCGTCACTCACTCGGCAACCAGACACTTAACTCCGAAAAACAGCGGAAAATCGGTTTGCGGCTGTGTGAGTTATGATCAGTGGTTTATTTTTCTTAGTTTCTTGTAATAAAATGTCTGAGAGTGCTCTAGTCTTGGTATAGCCGATTTTCGGCGCAGATTATAAGATTACAGTTTGCCGGCAGACTTTTGGTAATTTGCACTGTGCTAATGCTGGCAACTCCGATAATCTGTCATCTACTTTTGACAGATAAGTTTGAGTAATGCCCTATCCACATTCACGCGCTAACCTTCGCGAAAAGTGTTTACACCCCGCTCCTTGCGTCGGTTTTCTATACAAACAAACAAAAGAAACTCCGCCCAAGCGTGCGCGGAGGTGTGTGGCGTGATTGTGGACCAGCCATAACATTTTGTGGTTTTTGTTGTTGTTTGTTTTGTTTAAAGTTTCCGATTTCCGTCTTGTTTGTTAAGTTAACGTTTACTGATTGTGGCACCGATCCTGACCTATAACCCATCCATCCCTTGTGACTCCCGCTCAGCTGGATACTGTAAACTCCCATCAAATGTGACTCCCACTTTCATAACTGGACACTGATGATAATAACTCGCCACTGGATCCTAGTTAGACTTGCGTTGCTTGGACCTACTGTCAAGAAGATGGCCTGTACACCTGCGGCTCGATAACTTTGTCAACAAAGCAGACTCCCGCAATCTGCCTAATGTGGAAATAATTATGATCCTGGAATACATAACAGCCACAATATTGCTGAAATTAGAGGGGCTAAGGCATTGATGTAAGTATCTTGTCACCATGCTGGTTCACATTAATCAACATTGTATCAAGCTTGAATACAGCAACATAAAAATCTGTCACACCTTTTCGAGTTTAGACGCTAAAACAGAAAATGATTCATATAGTGTAGAACTGTTCAGTTTAGGCCAGAGTGGCTCAAAGTTCAGTTTATGCCAGAGAAATAATATTTTTTGGTGATGGAGACTTAAAAATAAGTTTAAATCATCCATAACATTCTTACGTTATCATTAGTAATTTTATTTATTTAGCAAAGTTATTTTACAGGATATCTCGTGATTCATACGTTGATTCTGCTATGGGATATGTCTGCATTGTGAGGGCCTAAGTAGTGCCAGAGCATAGATTAGGAAACAAGCTGTACAATGTTTTAGCAAAAATTCAAGAGACTGAAGAAATCATTACTGAAGCGGCTTGTACTTTATTTTTGTAAACATTATATTTCCTGCTATCTTTTCTCTGTATGTATACCTAACTACAAAACTTTTTTTTAGGGGGCTGCCTGCAAACATTCACTGCTACTTCTATTCTGGCTGGTAAAGATACAGAAAAGCATCAACTACATCAGCCCAGTGTTATTGGATAAGGCCTACATTGAGCTTTTGTGTAGCGAGCCCATCTTGAAATAAATAAGAAAATCCTTAAATACTGGGTAAACTATAAGAAAGAGATTATACAAGAATCAGAGAAAGCAATGTATTTTTGGAAGTGTTTTATTTACCCTAAAAAAAATTGTAAGTGCAAAGGAATAAAAAATTCAAATTTCCTGGCTCTGTAATAACTCGCCACTGGATCCTAGTTAGATTGCGTTGCTTGGACCGACTGTCTAGAAGATGGCCTGTACACCTGCGGCTCGATCCACCATTTTTACTTTGCACTGCGTAGAGCACTCAACATGCATAGGTGCCATCAAATTTCCTTTTTTTTAGGTTCGCCTATCTTGGGGCTTGCAAAGCAGCTTTGTGCATGTAGGTGCCTTACTGAACATCTCGTATGTAGTTTCTTTTTCATTTTCAATATTTTCCTTATTAGTTTGAGATTGAATCTTGCGCTGGTTTTCATTTTTGGTTGTTGGTTCATCAGCTTCCATTGTTGGTAATTTTTCAAATCTGTTTCAAGCTGCAATTAAAAGAAAGTAGATGAATATCATGTAGAATCAACACTGACAGGGACTTTATTAAACATTAGATAGTTTGAAGTAACCATATGCAGGCCCTGTTAAGGGGAAGGCAATGGCTAAAAGCTTACTTACATTGAGATCTTCGCAACAAAACATTATCTTCGATTTTTTATAGTCAGTGTTGGCTAGGATACACCATTCGTACTTCAGTGGTTCATATATCCGCCGAATACTTTGTCCGGAGTTGATTGCTCATTATTTGGGCACACCGGAACAAAGCATTGTAATCCTTTGGATCTGCCAGTGCCAGGGTCCATCGTGAAAGCAAATATCGGTGTCCAGGTACGTGTAAAGCCAAGGTCAAGAAGTGAAGAGGTTTCGGTGTCTGGTTACGTGTGAAGCCAAGTTCAAGATATGCAGAGATTTTGTTCGGTGTCCGGGTTAAAGCAAGGTTAATTAGGTACGTGTTTAAAGTCGATCAATCAGTTGAAATAGAACGCCAGAAAATGACGAAAACAAAACAAAACAATGAACCACAGATAAGACTTGACAGTTGTCATTTTGACCACAGATTAGCACTTGACCATAGACAATTGGTTTTTTATGACGTCACATCCGGAGAAAGTTTAAAATTTAATTAAAAATATAAATAAAAGGCTTAGAATTTTTTCCTCCAAAATGCATTCTTAAAATGTTCTATTTAATCTAATAGAGCTTTAAAAACAAGTACTTATTTTTTCTCGACCTACCGAATTAAAGGCCGCACCTGCGGGCGTTTTTGCAACGCCCTGATTAGCGTGAAGCTTGAAGCGACACCGCTTAATCATGTCTTGATGTAGCAAAACCACTCGCTAACGGTGAAGAAAAACATCGTGAGGAAACCCGCGGGTTAGTTGGCTCCACACGACTTTCCTGTGGGCTGGGCCGACTAAGCTGTCAGGATGGTATAGGTGCTGGGCAAGCCTACTCCATCTAAAACAATGTCCCAGGCACTGCAGCGCCGAGTGGTCTCTTCACCCATCTAGTGTGAGTGAAGGTGCCACTGGACGCTGTATAAATCATCTCATTACGTAGATGCGAAGGCCTTGGTTTTTATGTGTTCTGGTCATACAAGTTTTTTGGGCAGTGCCACAGGTTTGTCGACCACCAAACAAAATCAGCTTAATTATTGTTGTTCTGTTGTTTACAATAATGAAAATAATACAATTTTATTGCCGTGAAACCAAAATCTCTGAACCACAGTAGCTCAGTTAACCTTAGATGCAAAAGATGCACAGATACAATAAGTTGCAAAAATGCCTTTATACCTTTCAGAAAGCAGACCGTAGCCGGGGTGCACGGCATCGACATTGTTCTCCTTAGCCACGCGGATGATCTCGGGGATGCTAAGGTACGCCTCCACTGGCGGCAGGCCCTTGCCCACTAGGTACGACTCGTCCGCCTTTTGTCTGTGAACGTCAAAACATAAGACAAGGTACAGTTTCCGGTGTATGAAAAATAACCGTAATAAAGATAAAACTTCTTTACCAATATAAATACAGAAAAATAAAAAACTTAGCTAAACAAGGTACCATTTTCAGCCTTATTCCTAATAGCAATTTCTTCCAGGCAACTACTGATGGAAAAAAGTGCTAGGGAATTGAGAGACGGGTAGTTTGTGCAATTATGAATAAAAACCGATGCATCTGAGTTTGTCCTGCTCACTGTAGATGGCCACAGAGCGTATGCCGAGCTCTGTGCAGGCGCGGAACACTCGTATCGCGATCTCGCCGCGGTTTGTGCGTCTCGCTCTAGCTCATCTGTGCATCTGAGTTTGTCCTGCTCACTGTAGATGGCCACAGAGCGTATGCCGAGCTCTGTGTAGGCGCGGAACACTCGTATCGCGATCTCGCCGCGGTCTGTGCGTCTCGCTCTAGCTCATCTGTGCATCTGCAGTTTGTCCTGCTCACTGTAAATGCCCACAGAGCGTATACCGAGCTCTGTGCAGGCGCGGAACACTCGTATCGCGATCTCGCCGCGGTTTGTGCGTCTCGCTCTAGCTCATCTGTGCATCTGCAGTTTGTCCTGCTCACTGTAAATGGCCACAGAGCGTATGCCGAGCTCTGTGCAGGCGCGGAACACTCGTATCGCGATCTCGCCGCGGTTTGTGCGTCTCGCTCTAGCTCACCTGTGCATCTGCAGTTTGTCCTGCTCACTGTAGATGGCCACAGAGCGTATGCCGAGCTCTGTGCAGGCGCGAAACACTCGTATCGCGATCTCGCCGCGGTTTGTGCGTCTCGCTCTAGCTCATCTGTGCATCTGCAGTTTGTCCTGCTCACTGTAAATGGCCACAGAGCGTATGCCGAGCTCTGTGCAGGCGCAGAACACTCGTATCGCGATCTCGCCGCGGTTTGTGCGTCTCGCTCTAGCTCACCTGTGCATCTGCAGTTTGTCCTGCTCACTGTAGATGGCCACAGAGCGTATGCCGAGCTCTGTGCAGGCGCGGAACACTCGTATCGCGATCTCGCCGCGGTTCGCCACCAACACGCTGCGGATGGGCTTGTACTCCACTTTTTTGGAGTCCTGGAGAAAAGGAAAGTGGGATAGGATTTAGTAGGACAATATGAGTAAGTAAGTGGTAAAAGATATTTTAAATATGAATTATTAAACATATGTTTATTTCCATAAACATTTAGGAAGAGGCGAACGCATGAAAGATTGAACGCAATGATAGCCAGCAATGAGCCGAGAATGCTAATATTAATCCCACCAAAAACATTCTGTAAAAAACTAGCCAGGTCTCGATGGAGCTGCTTGTTTATCACTAAAAAGTAATGAAATCTAGACAAAGTCGTGCCAAGTCTAAGGTTCCTTACTGCGATTTCTTTAGTATTATAGTTAATGTTGTGTGACTTGGCCGTTGAAGGGTATACAAGGGTACAAAACCAGACTTTGTCTAGATTTCATTACTTTTTAGTGATAAACAAGCAGCTCCATCGAGACCTGGCTAGTTTTTTACAGAATGTTTTTGGTGGGATTTCACTTCTTTTTGTAGAAACGTGGGCATATTGATTTATTTCATTAGATTTTCTTATTGGAAACAGTTTTTTAACTTGTGTAATGTTCGAGTAGAATAAAGTTAATCGTTCGACCATTTCTTCTTGTTAAATTGTAAGTATAAGTATAAGTATAAAAGCCAGTCTAGTCTTATCCAGAGATTTCCTTTAATTTTATTTATATGCGTTTTAAAAGCAGAAGGGTAGGCATTCGCCAAGCAGAAGGACGCTATAATTATGCTAGATTAAATTAGAAGATGTGTCCCACTACGCTGGATTTCTGTAATGACAGTCGATATTTTTATGTACTCCATTTTTATGTACTTTAGGATCACCAGGTACTCCAGATCTTCGATTATCCTAGTTTTTATAGTTTTCCCTTTATGTGGCCATTAAACCCTAACTCTATACCAAATTTCAGCTCTCTGAGTTTATGAGAAGTACTAGTTCTATTAGGGCTCTTGTGTTTTCTAATCAGGGTCACCAGGTACTCCAGATCTTCGATTATCCTAGTTTTTTTATAGTTTTCCCTTTATGTGGCCATTAAACCCTAACTCTGTACCAAATTTCAGCTCTCTGAGTTTATGGGAAGTACTAGTTCTATTAGGGCTCTTGTGTTTTCTAATCAGGGTCTCCAGGTACTCCAGATCTTCGATTATCCTAGTTTTTATAGTTTTCCCTTTTTGTGGCTATTAAACCCTAACTCTGTACCAAATTTCAGCTCTCTGAGTTTATGGGAAGTACTAGTTCTATTAGGGCTCTTGTGTTTTCTAATCAGGGTCACCAGGTACTCCAGATCTTCGATTATCCTAGTTTTTATAGTTTTTCCTTTATGTGACCATTAAACCCTAACTCTGTACCAAATTTCAGCTCTCTGAGTTTATGGGAAGTACTAGTCCTATTAGGGCTCTTGTGTTTTCTAATCAGGGTCACCAGGTACTCCAGATCTTCGATTATCCTAGTTTTTATAGTTTTCCCTTTATGTGCCCATTAAACCCTAACTCTGTACCAAATTTCAGCTCTCTGAGTTTATGGGAAGTACTAGTTCTATTATGATGATCGTGAGTGAGTGAGTGAGTGTCATAAATGCGAAACTTTGCTTTCGCTTTACTTTGGAACTAAATGACCCACAGACTTGAAATTTTGGATTTTAAGTATGTGATTATAGCTTACTAGATGACGAAAATTTCTGCGTTCTGGTCTTATCCAGAGGTTCTCAAATAGGGGCCTGAAAATGCGGCGAAATGGTTCCAGTAAAGGATGGTACGGCAGTGTTTGCTTCGCGCTCGACCTGGCGGGGGCACTGCCGTGCCCCCAGATAGAGCATTATCTCGATTCTTTTAGTGTATCAGATATAGGAATTTATTTTGAATTTTATTTTCTAAATTTGACAACTCAAGAAACACTGAAATTTCGGTGTCTACTAAAACTATTCTAGAGCCTGCTGCATGCAAGGTTTATTCTTACAGGAACACTCGGTTTGTCTATAAACACCGGTTTAAAACCGATCATACTCAATCGCGATTCTTGGTCACTTCCTTGAAAAGGAGGTGAGTGTAATCTTGATAATTTTAAATCCAAATTGTGTTTTTGCTTGGTTTGGATTGGATTGCATAAATGTTTGGAATTTCATCATCGGATTACTCAAATGTTTTGAAGTCCGGTTATCAACAAAGCGTGCCTCTTTCTTAGTATCTTTGCAAACATAATATTTTTATTGATAAAGTGAGACAATAATGGGCATGTTTCCGATAGGATAGCATATCATAAATTGTTTATAGATTATTCAGGGCCGCTAATATTGATGACTTGACTTTTACGCATCAAATATTTAACTTTTTTTTCTAATTATTATGATTGTAGACAGTAAACATTTAAAAAAATCACCTGCTGGTTTGAGGATTTCAAAAATATTCAAAAACTCACCGTAGTTGCTGTCCGTACTTTCGCGGAGCTCCATGCTTGAAATTGTGATGCTGACGCTCTCAGAGCGAAACGTGCTTTGAGTATCTGCATTTTGGTTAACTTTTGTTACTAAAACTATTTAAATATCACTTGTAAAAAAACTAAGTACAGGCTTAAGTAACCTAGTCGTTAAATGTATTGTTTATTTCATTGTTGGTTTCGTTGTTTTTATATTTTAAAGTTAAAAATATATAAAATTGTCGTCTCGTGTCGTGTTCGGTCTGGACGGTTTTTACAAAATCTGTAACAATAGAAACAAAACAATTAGTTAAATAAATAATTGTTCAAGTTATGTATGAGGCAAAAAAATATTTTAGGAAAGTTAGCGGATTTGAAGCCGTGTCTGGGGAGTCTAAGGCCCGGTTTCTGAGTTGAGAAATTCACTAAGCAAATGGGTATGTATCGTCCTGTCTCAGCAGATTTCTCACAAAAGAGCGTGACAGAACGATACTTACCCATTTGCTTAGTGAATTTCTCAACTCAGAAACCGGGCCTAAGACAAGATTCTTGTAATACATGTTATCAAGAAGTAGGTAGTACTTGTATTTATTTATCGTTATTTATTATACACCAAAGTATAGTCCATGATTGGCGGTCGTATCGTACTCTAAAAGCGATCTCTCCTAGACCATCTTACTTAATTTGTAACACTTTTAATGTAATAGCATGCAAACGTATTCAAAAGAAAACAGACAAGTCATAAGCTGATTCCATACTTTAGTCTGCGGACATGAATTTAAAATTAGTTCCCATCACTTAGTAAGTGCACTGAGGAACATGAAATACATTCTTGACTTAGGTATATTAAGTTTATCTTCTTAACATGATTTCACACTTTCCTAAAGTATGAAAACATGGCTCCACGAAGATGGAAATCGTTTTAATGTTAATTTGGTCAGTATTCAAAAATAAACAATGGTCCATTCGTGGGTTCGAAAAACGTTGACATGATGCCCGGGGCATCATGCCCCCATTTTTTTCCAGATAGAATGAAAATATTCTCCCACTAGCTTTTGCCCGCGACTTCGTCCGCGTGGACTTCAGAAAAAGGATATATGCTTTACTTTGCTCCTAAGTATAAAAGCGTGATAGTATGTATCCTATGTGTTATTCTGATGTCTAAGCTTAGACATATTCCAAATTTCATCCAAATCCGTTCAGCCGTTTCAGCGTGAAAGAGTAACAATCATCCATCATATCCATCCATACTTACAAACTTTCGCGAATATAATATTAGTAGGATAGTAGGAAGTAGGATATGAGGAAAGATGCGTTAGGCCATCGAGGCTGTAAAGTGACTATAAGAGGTTTTTAGGTTTTAACTGCGTGGGAACGTTATGAATGAATCTTCTTTCAGATACCCTAGTCACGGGTCACATGATTGAGAGATTGCGTGTAATAAGTCACTTGTAATGTCTAAACAAAAATCACTACATAATAGCAAGCAAGGAAACTATTTCAGCAAGTAGCCACGATTAGCTGAACGAATAACCTAAATGACTGCAATGACATTGATATGTGAAGCTACGAGTAACTTGTTGAACGAGTACATTGGGTGTTAGTTTATTTTGTCGTTATGGTTTATTTGTTAAGATTCTTGATACTTTTGATGTAATTGGTGTGTGTTCGCAAAAAATTGAATTATCGTTGTCTAAGGCGTTTGCATCTACGTAATGAGATGATTTATACAGCGTCCAGTGGCACCTTCCCTCACCTAGATGGCCCAGGCAGCGCCTGGGACATTATTTTAGATGGAGTAGGCTTCCGCAGCACCTAATAATACCGTCCAGCAGGGGGAGCATGACTTTTATCGAGGCGGATTTATCCAACAAAATGGCGGTTTATCACCATTTTTGACGTCTATAGTGGGTTATACAGGGCGTCCCACGGCTATGCCACATGGACGGAAAGTACCTTGAATATTGTAGATGGAACATTTTACTGAAAGAAGACATTATTTTAATTTAAAAAACTATTTATACTGCATTCATAGATATTGAAATAATTACATGGTTGAACCGGGTATCGAACCCGTTACATGAGAAAAATTATTACCCTGTAGTTTTATCATACCGATCGAAAGACTTCATCATAAGGATTATTTTTTGCTAAATAACATAGTGTCAGAAATAAAAAGAAGACCATGAATTTTAACATTTTTAATACAACATTAATCAATTTATCAATGAAAATCACAGTAACAAAAGATTAAAAGTATGAAAATGAAACACATTTTTGAATTATTTCTTTATAATCAGCCAGCCGCATTGCGCAGGACAAAATTTTACGCGTCTTTCGGCTCAGGATACGGCTCGATTTGTTGCATACTAACAGGTAAATGTTAAAATTCATGGTCTTCCTTTTATTTCTGACACTATGAAAATAATCCTTATCATGAAGCCTTTCGATCGGTATGATAAAACTACAGGGTAATAATTTTTCTCGTGTAACGGGTTCGATTCCCGGTTCAACCATGTAATTATTTCAATATCTATGAATGCAGTTTAAATTGTTTTTTAAATTAAAATAATGTCTCCTTTCAGTAAAATGTTCCATCTACAATATTTAAGGTACTTTCCCTCCATGTGGCATAGCCGTGGGACGCCACACATTTGGCGCAGTACTGAGTCGACCTTTTGTATGGAACAGCTGATATTTTTTTCGCCACCTAGTACAAGTCGATTGTATTGATCAGTAGAAAGCCTTTCCGTTATCGACTTAGAGTGCACCCTGTAGATGGAGGCTGGCTCGCCCAGAACCTATACCATCCTGTCAGCTTAGTCGGCCTAGCCCACAGGAAAGACAAGTCAATCCGTGTGGACCTAACTAAACCGCGGGTTTCCTCACGATGTTTCACAGTTAGCGAGTGGTTTGGTTACTTCAAATTCATAAATTTACGTAACTTTGAAAAGAAACAAAGTTATAGGTACACAAGACAGCACGTAGAATCTTACACGCTAGCACTCTACTAGGTTACGTTACGGGCGACTTTACAACAAAAGTGTACAGTCTGACGTGTTGTCGTGTGTACCATTACATGCCAGCGCCGGGAATCGAACCTGGGTCTCTCGCTTCCGAGTCAAATATCCTACTTCTAGGCCACCACCGCTCATCTGTTGTCAGATTTCTGTATTCACTGGACTAAAGTTAAATTTTCAACATTCCTTAGTGAAATACTCGACCGCCAGTTTATCTGCTGAGCAACAATTCTGAGCAAAGTCCAATTTAATTTGTACTAGGGACTATGCAAAGTACAGTTATAAACGAACGAGCACTTACATTATAAAATGCTGTTGTCATTATCTTATCTGTAGGATTTTCTTGGCGGCGTTCGTTTATAACATTTTTGGTCTTGTTTTTATGGTTCCGTACCCGAAGGCCGCCAAACGGGAACCTATTACTCTACCTCATGTCTGTCTGTCCTACCTATCTTTAATTTAATTTAATATCTTTATTTCGAACAAACTACAAGTATTCATATTTATCACAGTTACTTTACATTATTATTATTATTATCAATATTTTATATCTTCTTCATATTTTCAATCTTTAAAAGGGCTGTATCTTTGGAACCGTAATAGGTATCAGTTGAAAATTTCATAGATTGTGTGTTATTATGGCGGATTATTACCCAACAAATAATGAAAGAATAATAAAAATAGTATACAACAAACGTGTTTTTATACTGTTTGCTCTATCGCAAAAACGGCAAAATATACAAGCATCAAACTTGGTATGAATATAGGGCTTACTTTATAGTATAACAATAAATATTAAAAAACGGGCAAGCGCGAGTCGGACTCACGCACTGAGGAGCCGTAGAATCAGTTTTTTTTATTGGAATTGGTAGCTCTACAACTGTAGTACGATATAAAACGCTGATGATACCTTTAGGAAGATTGAGTAAAACCTCGGTCACACGAAGCGACTACAGTTGCGAATACAAAAAAAAATACATGTTTTATTCTCTAGCGGCAGTTTTTGCTTGTATTGTAGCGGTCGACTGTCGCAGTCACTCATTTTCTTAAAATATCATTATGAGACGTAAAGAAAGCCTATAAAGTTACAGTAAATGAATAAACAAACTAGTAAACTGGTGCGAACAATGATTGATTCTTATGCGTGGCTTCTCCTGATTGTGTTAACCAAATTACTGGACATTCAGTATGATCGATCGAGAAACCATTTAACATCTGTCCATGGAGCTGATTATAATTAAATGTAGAGCGATGACAGAGCAATGGTGAATGTGAATAGAGCAGCGGTTCCCAAATCTTATCACGGTATTTAATCGCTAAGACGATCGCGAGCCGTCTTGACTCCGCGTACATCAACCACTACTGTAGGCTCCAGGTGGTGCGTAACAAACTTTATTAATAGGTACAGCCGGCCTCACGCAAAGATACCCCTTTTTGTTCGATTGGCGCCCTTATGCGGTGCGCGGTAAGAGCTACCATGGGGTATCCTAGACTGTGGCCGACCGTACCTAAACCCTCTTATTCTAGCTATAGGTTTTTACTAACATAGATAATAAACAAAACAATTGTTACACATACTAACCATTATGAATCTTGTTATTTGAAATAAATGAATTATTATTAATAGTTTAAAACTGTACCTACCGTCAAAAAACATCGAGTATGCCGCAGTTTTGCGCACTACCTACCGTTTCGTACGAAAAAATAAAGGACACAAGTTTAAGGATGATAAAACTGTCTCAAAGCAGTGGTTAGTGTAGCCAGGCAACAACTATTTGCCATAATTAATGTCAGGTATTGCAAAATATTCACAACATTGTTCACGACAAAATAAACCCGCGTAGCCCATACAAACAGTGACATTTCGAACCACACGCTAAACTACCGCCCGTAGCGACGAATCCACATGCAATAGCGCCCATTGGCCAGTCTCTACCTCGGCAAGAACATACATAAAAATTTGCCGTTCAAGTAAAAGTTGGTATGAGTGCGAGCCCACGCAGGTGTGGTGGTGTTGTGAACGCTATTACGCTAATATAATCGGACGTCGAACCCAAACGTGTTTGTTGTGTTGATGTATGCAAATTGTTACTGCACAATACCTTGGACCCAGTTTTTGAGACGCCCAACTTTGTTTATCGCATTGAATCTGTTTCTTGCGAAAATATAGGCACCAACAAACTTATAAAACTATGCATCTATGTGATTTATTTGGCGGTCACCTCAACTCACTACTAGATGGGTAAATTGAATTGTATAATTTGTGACCGCTCGGACTCTGTAGTGCCTAGGAAATGTTTACCAGTATGAGAGAACAAAGTAAATCAATGGACCTACCTACCTTCTGCTGATTTAATGTAAGGAGACGGGCAACTCTATTTACCTTTGTTTAGTTATGTTAGAGATAAAATGTGCATTACTTACTCCACGCTAATTTGTGGGATTCCTAGATGATTATTTCAAGAGTTTTCCTGTCTTGCTAAGCGATCATATTGCATTACATAAAGAGTCTAATTTTGAACTAATTGCCATTCATCCGGACTCTATGTAGAGCTATTATTAACCATTGTTTATGCGTCTTAGTGGCGTCTGTATTACTTTGAGTTAAATTGCAATCTTTATTTTCAACGACGTATGGACTACTTTGTCATTAGTTTGTTGGGTGTGACCGACTGTAGATCAGAATTTAGAACACTAATAGGTACCTAGGTACTTACTCGTGCTAAATATTGTCAGTGTTTTATCTCTATCACACGGCGCAAATGTATTTGTGCCTCTGATTATCTAAGTTAACTTTGCTTATACAGGGAGTTCACAGAAGCTCTTCCATACTTGAGCCCCGTTTGCAACTCATCAATACAAACGACTTCGCCCAAATCTAATAAAAATATAGATAGAAGCTGATATTTATATTTCTTGCAGTAGTTATAGTGATTTTTTAAATGATTATAGTGTTTTTTTTATTGATGTATGTGTAAAAAGACCCCCTGAAGTTTAGCTTACCTTTACACGGGTTCGTGAAAAAGAAGTCCACAACCACTAACTTGTTGATCTACCCTAACTTTCTTTTCGAAAGACTGGATAAGGGATTGCATGTGAATGCTGTTTATACAGACTTTCGAAAGGCATTTGAGAAGGTGGAGCATTTGTCACTGCTTAGGAAATTGGCTTTCAACGGTATTAAGGGAAATCTGCTGAGATGGTTTGCTTCCAACCTCAGAGACAGGACACAGATCGCAGCTATCAACGCTAATACTCCTCTGGTAGGTACACACGACAG
Source organism: Zelleria hepariella (assembly GCA_949319315.1). Taxonomy (NCBI): domain Eukaryota; kingdom Metazoa; phylum Arthropoda; class Insecta; order Lepidoptera; family Yponomeutidae; genus Zelleria; species Zelleria hepariella. Next base: position 21,461,751 of record OX439381.1, read on the forward strand.
CACGTCAGAGTGTACACTTTTGTTGTATAGTCGCCCGTAACGTAACCGAGTAGTAGACATGTGTAGGTAATGCTTGTAATATTAAAAAAGACATATTACACAACGGTGTCATGAAATATTACACATTACACGAGAGAATAAAGCATGGCACATAGCATTTCATTACACTAGATGACATGAAACATGACACATGGCATTTCATCACACTGTACGTACTGCAATGAAAGTGTGCTGAAATACCATGATGTCATGTTTCATGTCTGCAATGAAGAAATACCATGATGTCATGTTTCATGTCTGCAATGAAGAAATACCATGATGTCATGTGTCATGTTTGGTGCCATGATATAAGGTAATATCACGCGGTATGAAATGTCATGAAATATATCATGACTTCGAAGTGCACTGTTTCGCGCATGTCTACCGAGTAGAGTGCTAGCGTGTAAGCGTCTACGTGCTGTACCTGGTAACCCTGGTAGGGGGTCGCGAAAGGTTTTTCTACAGAACGGGGGTCGCGTCACGGAAAAGGATGGAAAACACTGATGTAGAGTATTGTAGAGTCATATACGTGGGATAGGAATCAAACACCTGCACTGAATTTAAACTATGATTTTCATTTATTTTAGCTTCTTCAAACATTTCGTCCTAGCACTCGTTTTTGCCATCTTTTATATCTCCCCCTCTGTCTCGCTCGCGCACATAGTCTTGTTTCCCTCCAACACAATCCTACATATATTTTTATCTGTCCTATCTGTCCCATAATAATGGGATTAAATTGTAATCTAGGCAGAACTTTAACCTTTTCAATCTCAATCAAACTAGCAAGGACGAAAGTTATTTACTGCCACGTCTGAATCCGATTATTGAGATTAAAGAGAAGGCATTTACGACTTTAGGCATAATAGGAAACATTGCGTTAGTGTTTGCTAGTCGTGCAAAGCTAACTTTGCAGTGGAGCATCCGAAATAGTAATTTCCGTACGTTGCTGTGACGTAACATGTACCACTTGTAGAACTTGTAACATGTACCACTGCAACGTACGGAAATTACTATTTCGGATGCTCCACTGCAAAGTTAGCTTTGCACGACTCTATTGATTCTTTCGCCAAAATTCGTCGGCGATCCGATATGAGGAATTTCTCGTAGCCATACCATACCTGTTGCACAAACTTCAGCCCCTTTAGCATGACTGCATCGATAACGTTTTTATCCCACCATCGGGTAGCGGCATCTCGCTTTACGCAATGAAATAAAGCAAGACGGCGCCAACCGATAGTGGGATATAACTATTTATCATTGACATTGTGCTCCCCCTGTTGTACCTACCTACTATGGGTATGTCGACAGAGCATCGATATTCTATTCTAAAAGATGCATAAAAGTACTTTAACTCGAAGGCCCAACGCAAGGGCAACTTGTTAGCAAAGTACTTATATTAGAAGCTAATGATAACACTTAATGTACTGATAAACAACACCCGTTAGCTGAGAAGGTCAAACTATATAGTTCGACAACTTCGATGTTTATACTTTTTTCGGCAGTTTGAAACAAGTTCTTAGGACGTAAAAAACATTTAACAAATTAAGACCTGAGCTTGTAAATGTGAACTTGAAAAGAAAGCAGAGGATCTAGCGCGAATAATAATTTATCCGGTTCGATATGGTGACATATCTCTATCAGTTGGCCTCTTGGTCAACACTACATAGAGCGGCACGAACGACATTGTATCGAGCAAAATTCGATAATGGTCCTTCGTGGTACAGCTGACTGGTTAAATTGAGCCGTACAGTACCTTTTAAAAGATGTTCAGTTCAAAGAGTTGAAAGTCAGAGTCACACGCGAGGGTTAACACGAAACACGTCCGCACACGCCACGTCCCGACACGAAACTGAGACCAACGTGACATAAACAGGTCACTGTGACCTCTACGGGCCCTTATCGGAGACGCCGGGTTCAATGGCAAACAGACGGGGCTACAGGTCTTTTGACGAAACGTGAGCTGTGCGTGCGTTGACCGAACTATTGAACGCTCGATCTTACTCTACCAAAGTGGGCGGTGCGTGCGTTGACCGAACTATTGTAATGCTCGATCTTACTCTACCAAGGTGGGATGTGCGTGCGTCGACCGAACTATTGTAATACTCGATCTTACTCTACCAAGGTGGGCTGTGCGTGCGTTGACCGAACTATTGTAATGCTCGATCTTACTCTACCAAGGTGGGATGTGCGTGCGTCGACCGAACTATTGTAATGCTCAATCTTACTCTACCAAAGTGGGCTGTGCGTGCGTTTACCGAACTATTGTAACGCTCGATCTTACTCTACCAAAGTGGGCTGTGCGTGCGTTGACCGAACTATTGTAACGCTCGATCTTACTCTACCAAAGTGGGCTGTGCGTGCGTTGACCGAACTATTGTAATGCTCGATCTTACTCTACCAAGGTGGGCTTTGCGTGCGTTGACCGAACTATTGTAATGCTCGATCTTACTCTACCAAGGGCTGTGCGTGCGTTGACCGAACTATTGTAATGCTCAATCTTACTCTACCAAGGTGGGATGTGCGTGCGTTGACCGAACTATTGTAATGCTCGTTCTTACTCTACCAAAGTGGGCTGTGCGTGCGTTGATCGAACTATTGTAATGCTCGACCTTACTCTACCAAGGTGGCCTGTGCGACGTGCGTGCGTTGACCGAACTATTGTAATGCACAATCTTACTCTACCAACGTATAATAACGAGCTGTTAGTAAGCTTACATGTCCAAACGGTTAGACAAAATCCCGATGGTGTGTGTGTACCGGCGTCATCGAATCGAGGGAGACCTTATGATCAAAATCAACGTTGCTCAAAGAGCCATGGAGCGAGCAATGCTAGCAATGCTAATATTACGCTCTTGGACCGTATACCGAACGTTGTAACAAAAAGCCGCACTAAAGTGGGAGAAGTCGTCGGAAAATGCATAACGTCTTTGAAGTGGAAGTGGACCGGCAGGACACATGGCTACGACAAAGCCTAAGTAACCGGAAAGCGGTGTGCTTGCGTCTGGCACAGGGGTCGTGAGAGGTGGCGTCAGCATGGAGGAAGAGTTCTGTACTCAGCAGACTGATGATGACGTATTTCTGAACGTCCCAGTTTGTCTAATAAGAGCAACATGATACTAACATGATGTAGGCCCATAATCAAGTTTGATGATGCGAGATAGAGTGCTCCTACCCACCATAGGATATTGCCACGAGAGCGATAGTCAGGGGTGCATCGAGCTTTCAAACCCGAGATCGTGCAGTAAAGAAAGAGTTCACCTCATCAAAAGAACTATGGCGCTAAGTAGGTTTACATGCTTTTGGCTGCCTAGAAAGCATAGCAATGGTGTTAAGTGCTGTAATTATCATGATGTGGGTTTTATTCTGTAATGGAAAACTGAACATTGGCAATTCCTTTTATCGTGCAGATTCAACAACTAAAAATCACTTTGTTTCGGGGGTGCGTTACATTAAAACCCCATTGCGGTGAAGCTCAAAGGAAGAAGCGTTATGTTTTTTAGCGTTCACCAACATCCCACAGTTCCGGACCGAATTAAGGTAAAAATAAAAGAAAAAATATTCCCTTTTAAAACGTAGGTAGAAATGATCATATGTACGTATATCTTAGCATGACGATTGCAACCGAGAACTCTGTACGTATGTACAAATTAACTATCAATTAGTCCAGCCCGACAGTCTCATGATTTATTTTATCTCTCGAATTGAGTATTCATGACAACAACGTGATAATCAGCAGTTTAATAAGTTTGCCTTTGCAGCATCGTGTTTCTACGAATCTAGGTAAATTATCTGCGATCTAGTTGTGTATTTGAAGGTTGACGATGTTGGTGATCGAGTGGCTCAATGGAAATGGGCAGGACACCTGGCGAGGGGAAGATAAGATGGCCGGTGGACAAAGACAGCGACAGAGTGGCGGCCGAAAACTGGATGGCAATCAGTGGGAAGACCAGCAACCCGATGTCGGACGACATTCTCATTTCGGCGGAAAGCCCATGGATGCGGATGGCAAGGGACCGTGAGAGGTGGCGCGAGGGGCAAAAGACCAATACCCAATACTGGGCAGAGAAGGACTGATGAAGATGATGATGATGATGACGTATTCACCATCATCAGTCTTTGTTGTTGCTAATAAATAACTCTCTTTTGCCTGATACTCTGTCCCAAGGCGACTATGTATAATTCTTAGAAATTAGGATTTCAACATTATAATATAATGATTAAAATCAAATTAAATGGTTTGCGAGTTCAAATGTTGATGTGTTTGGCTGCTTGCCTTACTAGCGTAAGTTATTAGGTGTAAATTCGATTAAGGTTGAAAATTTTTCCCTTCTTGCTGATATGTTTCCATTGTATGTATATGAGCGTGTGGTCAGTTATAATAAAATTAACATTGTAGTCAGTACTTATAATCCGTTTCTCACTTCCATGCGCTTCAGTGAGTGCCAAGAAAATGCAGTCTTTAAATAGTCACATTCTATGTGCTGCGTGTACAGTCGACGGGAGATCAACCTGTACACGCGTGCTCTTATTCGCTTACGTTACGTTACGGGTGAATATGCAACAAAAACGGACAGATGGATCTGTTGTCGACTGTTCAAAAAATCAAAACACGACAGTAAGTAAATAAAAAAAATTGTACTCTGGTTTTTCCAGCACTAAAAGTTTGTATTGGTGATTACAAAAACACGTTCGTCATTATGCAGTATTGTACACACGACAGCACGTCAGAGTGTACAGTTTTGTTGTAAAGTCGCCCGTAACGCAACCGAATAGGGTGCTGGCGTGTAAGTTTGACATGCTGTCTTGTGTTCTAATTTTAGAAACATCAATATTAAGCCTAATAAAACTAATAAACTAAACTAATTTAACCAATTGGTATTACTTCGGCTCATAGACGCCCTGAGGGTACTGGATTTTTTTTACGTCGACCAAGCGGTTAATATATCCCTGGCGAAATGCTTAATAATCTTCTAATAGTAGTGTTAAATGTTTTTTATTTTTATTATTGATGTTGGATAAAAATATTGTCTAGTATTTTCATCCACTCAATCAAATAAAGGGCATGTTTTTATGGAGGCAATTTGTTTAGCACACAACACACACAGTGTAGGTCACATGAGGTGATTGATAGTGTTTACAATCTCTCTAGCAAGTTGAAGGGGACTTGACCACCTTGTGCTACTAACTTGAATTCACACTACATTATGGTCTGTTTAGGAGCCCATATTTAGATAGGTATTGCACAAGAACAATTAAATCCGTTAAAAGTTTAGTTTAATTATATTCATAAAGAAGTATGACTACATCGGAAACGAGGCGCTGCGTCTATCCATACCCGGGCGGAGATCCAGAGGAAGACCGAAAACCAGGTGGATGGACGTGGTCAACAAAGACCTCATAGAATGCGGAGCCTCCGAAGACGACACCAAGAACAGGGCGAAGTGGAGAGAGAAAACAAGGAAAGCTGACCCCACCACCATGTGAGACTAAAGCTCGGAAGAGAGAGAGATATTCATAAAGAAGTAACAAACCAATTTAACCAACCCCTTACATTATAAAGGAGTATTTATTTATTTATTCACACACAAATTCGCACAATTGATTCAATACAAATTCACACAACCGGGGCTATGACTACCGTTCCAGGGCCTATCGGGTGTAGAGGTTTTCCCTGGCAGTGCAGCGGGGGAATGCTATTAGCGTCATGGGAACCTTAATGTCGGGTGTGTCGCAGGGCAGTATTTTTAATTAATTTTAATCCATAATTTGTGATTTCTTTTTGTGTTTTTTTTTTAAGTCTGACTTTCGCCTCCTTGTTTTGACGAAACATTGTGTGCATTATAAAGTAAATAGGTCATATTATATTATAAAATATAAATGTGTGGCGCCAACTAAGCCGTACCCTGAACTTCATGTGGACTGACTGAACTGGGAAGACAGATGGGTCAAGCCTACTATGAAGATCTTTTAGGCGCTGCCGCACTCATCTGACCACTTTAACCACCTAGTGTGAGTGGAGGATGAACTGTATGAAAAATTGTAAGAGTGAATTGCACCAAATATGTACCTAGCCTGCCAGCAATTACTTTGTACCTAGTACTTACTTACTAACATTCACATTCACTAATGGTAATAGGACGTGTCTATGTAAATGTTGATAATAAGTTCAGTTGATATGGAATTTGTACCCGCGACTTTCGCAACTGAAAATGTAAGGGTTTCATAAGAAGTTGTTTTCGTTTTCTCGTGGCTTTCCTCTCCTCAAGGACAAGAATTTATCGCGCAATCAAAACAGGACCGAAACTTTAAAAAGAAACTTCGTATGAGGAAGAACATCATAAATTCCATTGCTGACTTAGTACGTCTTGCTGCGAAATTGCAGTTAAGATAAAAAGTTTCCAAAGAATCTTAGCAGGCTATCTTACCTTCAATTTGCAGCAGCAAACTCCAATACGATTTTATTTTTGTAAAATTGCCGAACACAGGCACAGGCGACCAAAGTCAAGGAAATATTTTTTCGAATGCCAAAATAAAACGAAACAAAATGTCAAATAGGGATGTATGCATACCCTTTGTAAATCAAAATCTACTCTGTGCGCTCTGTGGTCGGAACGAGATCTCGATATCTCGACTCACGCACGAGTCGCGCGCGACCGTTTTCAGCACAAATTCACAAAGCATTTCGTAGATGGCGCCTACAGCCGTTTTCAGAAAAAAAAACGTAGTTCTTTTTCTCTCCACTGATGGCGCTTATAATACGGCACTATAACGGCAGTCAGTTGAAATTTCATCAGTGTTGCCTACGGTACGACAAATTACCGTAAACTGTAATAATCATAACCAGGGCCCTTAGCCTGTAACGCAATGGCGGGTCAATGGCATCCCGGCAGAAGGACAAAACCGGGCTCTCCTCGTTTTTCTCCTACAACCAGAGAACTAATCCTCTAGAACTAAAATCAAAATATTCTTTGCTGTACTACAAAAACATTAAAAGGACAGACAGCGTTAGCAGATCGTAATTGAAGTCGTCACCTGACAGCCCATTTTGGCACCGTTGTGTTACAGGCTAAGGGCCCAGAAACAAAATTCATTGCTTGCAAATTTTATCGCATCACGTAGTTGATGTCAGTATCCTATCTACCTATTCTATATTTATCCAAAACCATTTATGTTTTTGCTTATAAGAACTTTCTGTCTTTTATTTTATTATAGTTAACAGAATACAACCTAAATATGACGTATGTCATGTGTCACATCTGTGGTGTGTAATGAATAGGTTGTCTGTGATTGTGTTTTTGTTTGTGTTGTGGCAGCAGAGTTTATTTTTGATTCTATTTTGTACTTTTTGTAGTTTTGGTAGTTTTAGTAGTAGTGTGGTGTGGTTTTTTACTTTGTTTATATTCTGGGTTTCCGCTCGTTCCACCAGAACGAATCGAAACTCATTGCGGGCGCTGGCAGAATACCAGCGCTATGGGCACGGGATCCTTCCCGTGCTGTAGCATATGCTGAGCCAGAAGCCCATTTGTTGGCCATTGCACGCAGTTTTCACGGCTAGATAATTAAATGTAAGTTGCTGTATTTAATACTAAGTTTCTGTCTAGTTCGTAAGTTGATCACCTCATAATAACTGTATTACTGTGTGCTTTGGTTAATAATAAATGTCTTTTCTTTCTTTTCTTTCAAATATATGACACGGCATTTTTACCGATTGAACATGGCAAGCCTGATTCTTATCTGTAGTGTTTGTGTATCTTTAGTATTAGTACTTTCTAATCTGTGAATCTGTGGGAAAAAGCGTTATTTTACTGCCGTAGCCGTATTTTCTGTGCCATCTAGCGAGCATTTTAAAATCAGCTTCTATTATGTTTAGTTAGCTAGCTGTTATCGCACCCGGTTACATTACATCGAAAAAATGGACGGATTGCTGACTCATTAGCGAAAAATATTTGACGGTGCCAGTAACCAATATTTTAGCGTGATGCGTAAAATTAGAAATTATTATTTAAACCTCTGCAACGACGTCGTCTTCGCAATGTCGCAGTCTCAATCTTAATCGAGAATCGAAGTTGAAAATATAGCTTCACATCCCTAAAGTGACCGTTGTTGATCTTCCTTCCTTCTGTCAAAATATGCGCCAATTTATTTAGTGTTTGCTTGCTTAGCTTGGTGAATTTTTATCGAAAAATATTAATTCTGCAGTGAATTTGAGGAATTGTTAGTTCGAAAAAGAAGGAAACGTGGTAAGTTATTGAACGTGCTATAACAATAGTGTTTTTGAATTGTATTTTTCCTGAAAACTCCCTTTTCATCTGACGACCTGATAGCTTTAGGCGGGAAAGAATAAAATAGTGTTTATCTCACAGCCTTCTTTATCTCTCAAGCTAAAGAAGGCTGTGCACTATCTCATCTTTGTTCTCTAATGACATCACACCCAGAAGAGTCTTCTGTATAGAGTATATGATTAGCTAAACTTGCTTCTCTAAACTTCGACAAACTGCATTAAAACTACACTTGATTGTTTAACTTGAAGGTTTTGGTTCTGTGTGTTGATTACGCATAACAGTAAATTCCTTAAACCACATTTTCCTGTCTCTTGTAGTTTTGGATGATAAATGATAGCTAACCTCCGATAGGAGATCCGAGATGGCACCAAAAGAAAAACTTATTTGGACCAGCTCCCACGGACCTATCTCAACACCTTGTATATTATGTACCTAAGGAGAATATAATATCCAATAGTTAGTGTTTTAAAATACTTATACACGTATATATGTTAGCTCCCCATTAGCAGAGTAAAGGCCTTCTTTCAGAGACAGACGGGCTGAATCACCACAGCTTTCAGTGGATTTTTTGACAAGAACTGGTCTTACAAACCTGGTCCTGACGATTATAAACACAACAAAAAAGAATATGACAACCACGTTACAGGCTAGGCCTAGTGTGGGGATCACCATTAATATCATGCATTTTTGTCATCATGAAGTAGATTTGCAATATACCAAACTATACCTTTTTTTTCTGTAATTTCATTTTATTTGATTCATAATACTAATGTATATGTATTGTGCATGCATTTTGCTAAAATAAATTATTCTATTCTATTCATATTATTTATATTTGCAGCTTCCTCGCGCCATGGAGGGCGCAGCGACGCCCGACCACGGCCGGCGCACGCGCGCCGCCCTCGCCGAGATCCCGATGCGCCTGGATCGTCTCCGAGTCACCAACACGCCTCTCCAGCCCGTGACTAACACGAGGGACCGCTCGCCCGCTCTCCCACCCGGGTATCTGAGCCCGGCACCTTCCCCGGACGAGATGGTCATACAGCAGAGGGGTAGGTTGTCTCACTGAAAACTTCTGAAGATAAGGGGATGTTCATACAGCTAAAGGAAAGTTATCTCACAGTGGGCTATCAACCTTCCAGAAAAAAAGTTATAGTCATCCAGCAGAACTAACTTGTGGCATTGTAAGGTACGAGGGGAGGTCCAAAAGTTCGCGGACCTCCCCTAGTATAGGGTGAGCCTTCCGGAGACAAATTTATTAGTCCACTGATAGCTCGGCAATTCGGAGCATTCCTGAGCTAGGTTGTCTCACAGGCCTTCTGGAGGTTCAGAGTTCTGGCATTTGAATACCTTACCAGAAGAGATTAGCGTATACTACTGCCTACTGTATAGTTAGTTACATAGATTAGTAAGGTCCATTGTATCCAGTGGGACTTTTTCAGAGGGAGTGAGACCACGATCCAGCCCATTTCGAACAAAATTCCGCGTCGATAATGTGTATCATAAAAGTTGTTAATAAATCAATGTTTTGCCTTACAGGTCGCCGCCTTCTCCCAGTAACATGGTCGCCGGACATCGAGTTGAAGCGCAACTCCACCTTCCACTCGATCATCCGCACCCCTCCTAAGGACCCCCCCAAACTGGGTGTCACACTGCGCTCGACGCCTCGCAAACGACTCCTACTAGGGGACAGCGAGAGGATCCCTCTAACACCGGAGAAAATAGACTTCAGCGACATAAGCACCCCTCAGAAACTAAAACTGACCAGCCCTGTCAAAGGATCCCCTCCCGCCAAACGCTGCAGAATGGACAAGCGATGCAACTTGGAGTTCAGAGGCCCTATCGATGTAGCCCTCAAAGGCCTTAGCCCCACACAGCTGGTCAATATCATTAGAGGAATCGTCGGCAAACACCCGGAGGTAGAACACGAGTTGAGACAGGACATGCCAGCACCAGATCTAGCGCCTTTAGAGGAGAAGCTAAGTTACCTAAAGTCGAACATCTTCAAGAGCCTCCCGACTTCTAGACTGACATCGAAGACTGACTCTCCGGCTTACTCCAGGGTTTCCACGCATCTGGCCGCATTTAAAAAGGCAGTTATAGACCAGGGGAAGGTCTTAGTAGAGTCCCAACATTGGGAGGCAGTTGTACAGTACTCTTTCCTAGCTTGGAACTACGTAAGATCCACTCCGGTTTGGGATAACCAGCCTCACAATGTCCAAAGAAAGCAGTGTTTCAAGGCGCTGATCAATTTCTGTATGACGGCGCTGAAAAAGGGCGGTTTGGAAAGATCTGTCCTTCTGGAGGTTCAGGATAAGCTGCAAGGCATGGTGGCGGATAGTGAAGAGGTGCAGTCTTGTCTCAAGTATGTCCAAGCGCAGCTCAAAGATTTTCCCTGAAAAAGGTATGCTTTTTTGTTTTAGTAGACTGTAGGATTTGCACTAGGCAAATTGAGTAGTTTTTTTAAATAGTTTTGTCTTTCTTTTGTCTCTGAATGATGCCATAAGCCTTATTTTGTCTTGAGTTATGTTGTATGTAGTGTAATTTTGTGTTAGTTATAGTTATGTAATTTGTATTGTCTTCACGGGTGTTGTCAATGAAGTTGTTTGATTGGGATCAAACTGTGCCTTAAATATTTATGATCAACAGACAGTGGGAACCTTAAATCACTAGAACAAGAACATATTTAAGGGTCCGTATAAGGCTAACTAGCGCCACCAATGTTGAAAAAATCATATCTCGCTTCAGAAGAAGTTTCTGACAAAATCCTAAGATGAGCCTATGCGCCATGCTTTTATAGATTTTTAAGTGTAGATACCCTCTTCGAAATTTACTTTTAAGCTAAAAAATTTTCGATAACCGCCAAAAACGGCCGTTTTTGGCGGTTATCGAAATTTTTTTAGCTTAAGACTAGAAATTGAGTTGGGTACCCACACTTAAAAATCTAGAAAAGCATGGCGCATGAGCTCATCTTAGGATTTTGTCAGAAACTTCTTCTGAAGCGAGATATGATTTTTTCAACATTGGTGGCGCTAGTTAGCCTTATACGGACCCTTAACAACCACCTCTTAATTACTTTTATCTGTTGTGAATTGAAGTTTCTGCTTTCTAATAATTTGTTTTGATTCTTTTCAAACCCAAACCACTAAAATTGCCAATTGCATTTAAATTCTAAAACATATCACAATATTACTTTGAAACGTTCTCTTCTGGGGAGGGAGGGGGGTGCATTTTGTCACGCACGGTTTTATCCTGCTATTGGCTATCGCCATCTTGCTTTATTTCACTCCATACGCTGCTGATGTCGCTGGCTACTCGATAGCAGGATAAAAATATAATTGATGCAATCATGCCGCATTTCTATTACTTTTTCTCCAGCTCCCCCCGAATTTCTGCTGTCCATTGATAGACAAAATTTCATAATGCAACGTAATTTTTATTATTCTTATTTTGTTCTTCCAAAATCACAGAAAACAAGAGACTGAAACGAAATGTTACGATTAAAAAAAATATGAGTACTATTACCTATTGAGCAAAATGTTACTGAAAACGTTTAAGTTAGGTATGCATGTATTTAGTAGGTAATTACTAGTAAATAAGTATAAGCCGTTTTTAAATAATAATTTGTTTCCAATGACTAAGATATCGAATGATGTTGTTTTACTACCAGTGATTCGGTTTTGTAATCTTAAGCATACTTTACGCTTAATAAATCTATGATATTTTTAAATTAAATAGTGACTTTATATTAATTTTGCTTTGTTTGACAAAAAGGTATTATCATAATCATAACGTTTATTGCTTCATGTGGTAGTTTTACAATATTTTAAAGACGTTACAATAAATAGAGTCCCATGACATGAGCTCTGTAAGGGTACTGCAATTCAAATGCCTTATTACCTATATTCGAGCTATCATAAAATGTTTGCCAAGATAATGGGATTTAGGTAGGTAGATTGGACCGACTGACTAAACTATAGGACCTTTTGGTTAAGTATATGGTTAGCTACGTAAATTAACAAGGTAGAATAGTAACTACTCCATCTAAACAGAGCGCCGATAGATCACTTTCATTGTAGTGTGAAACAAAGTAGGTAGGTACCTACTGGCCTCGAAAAGCGGGTATTGTTTTGAAAAATAACAGGTGCTGCTAAAAAAATGATATGATGTGTTTATTGAGTCACCCAAAACAATATTTTTTGTCTCTATAGCGGTTATTTTGATGGTAAAATTAATTGCCCTATTTATGTCGACGTTTCGTCGTTGATAAAGGTTAAAACTTAGGCCAAAGAGATGATGTATGCAGCGTCTAGTGGCATCTCCACTCACACTAGATAGTTAAAGCGACCACGCGAACTCTACAGTGCCTGGGACACGTTTGTAGATAAAATAGGCTTGCCCGGCACCTATACCATCCTTTCAACGGGTTCACTATGCCTTTCCGAAACACATTTGACAACATACAGTATTGAATTCTACCAAGTCAAATAATCGGACTTCAGATCGGCTTTTATTTTGAATAAAATTCTTGGTGAATATCGCAAATCTTCAAAAGTAAATAGGTATCACACATCTGAAACATGTTTTTTTTGTCTGGTTTATTATGTAGGTAAAGTCAGCCATAAGCTTGGATACCTCTTTTTGTTCGATTGACGCCCTTATGCCGCGCGCGGTAAGAGCTACCATGGGGTAACCTAGACTGTGGCCGACCGTACATAGTGTCGAAATGTAATTTGTTAGAGGTACTTAATTACCATAGATGTACGTCTCTACTATCAGTGTTACACAGCTGTTATTTAATATGAACTTGGGTACACAGCTGGTGCGTAATAAAACACTCGAAAATTGGGGACGAAAACTAGGTAATTAAGTAGCTATTTATTGAAACAGAAATAATTTTACATAATATTAGTTCGGATAAAAGTACAAATGGCGGTCTTATCGCTAAAAGCGATTTCTTCCGGACAAATAAATACAAATACAAATTTATTTATTAGCAAATCATTTTTTACGTGAAATATAAACAGTGGGCCCCGCACTAAGTAAACTTGTATTGCGGGCTCCCTAATTAGGTTTAACAAGATGTAGGTTTAACCTTTGGATGGACATCGGATTTTATAACGATTTTATATGAAAAGCGTAGGTACTATTTTGATTATCCTAAACAATTTTTGTTTCCACGCTTTTGGAAAAGATAAAAAACTTCAAGAGCGGGAAGACAGAGGCCCGGTTTCTGAGTTGAGAATTTTGCTAAGCAAATACTTAACTAACGTTCTGTCACGCTATTTTGTGAGAAATCTGCAGAGACAGGACGATACTTACCCAATTGCTTAATGAATTTCTCAACTCGGAAACCGGGCCTTAGGCTTTCGATCCCCTAGAGTCTAAAGCCCGATTTCTGAATTGAGAAATTCGCTAAGCAAGCACAAAAGCAGATTACTCACAATAGAACGTGACGGAACGATGCTTAAGTATTTGCTTAGTAAAATTCTCAATTCAGAGACCGGGCCTAAGGCCCAGTAGCTATAAACAATACCAATGTGTATCGATGCTGTGACCTTCCATTTCACCCACAAAGCCTGACTATTAAGGCCACCAGTGTTAAAAGCAGTATCAACTACGGCCTTTGGTATAAAGGCCATTGAATAAACCTCAGACGAATCAGTTCAACTCGGTGCCTATAGCAGTTAGTTACTTGCCATGGGACTGGACTTCGTACAGTTTACTGTCAATGGGAAGACATGTATAGGTAGGTCGAAAGAAGCCGGTCAAACGTTCTGTGGTCTAGCGCCTAATGTACCTATTTGTGCCGCATTTGTTAACTTTAGGGTTCCGTACCCAAATTGGCCCATTATTAAGCCTACACTTTCAGTTTGTTTTGAACGGGTAGACAGTTGACTCTACATTAGGTAAAAACAACGTGTCCGCGCGGGATGAGAATGGGATGCGACCTTTTGGAACTGAGTCGCGCGCGGTAAGCAAAACTCGCATCGATGCAACCTTGTCAAAGTAAAATAAAGAATCTTTTCGATTGACTTTGACAAAGTTCCATCCCATTCTCATCCCGCGTGCATCATAAAATAAGTGTTTTTTGGCCTTTATGCGCTTTGCTCTATCGTGAAATCGGTAATACCTACATACGTACAGGCGACAAACTGGGTGTGATTATTGTTCTTACTGTAGAATATAAAAATCTGCCAAGTTCAAGTTGGACTCTCTCACAGAGGGTTACCTACGTACCCCCAGTAATTTCTTTGAAATAGGTAACCTATTTATACTGTGTGGTGGTAAGCGCGTGAGCAGGGGCCTTAGCCTGTAACACAATGGCGTCCTAGGTAGAAGGACAAAACCGGGAATTTTTCGTTGTTCTCCTACAACCAGCGAACTAATCCTCTAGAATTAGACTCATAATATTCTTTGCTGTACTACAATAACATTAAAAGGACCGACACTGGACTGATAGCATTAACTGGACTGTTAGCATGATAGCAACCGAAAGCCCATTTTGGCACCATTGTGTTACAGGCTAAGGGCCCAGGTGATACATTGCTTCTTTGATAGCTATCTACGACTTTGATGACAAAGTACAAGCTAAAAGGTCTGCCCATGGTTTACGAAGAAGATTACCGGTTATTTAGTGTCATTACAAAGATTTGAACGAGGTCTTTGTAATGTTAAGTATGAAGTAAGTACGCCATTTTATCTCCCATTAGGGGCCTTGCTTAGGTTACAGGGTGCTACAGAAAGGGACATTGCGTCAAATATTTTTAACCAATAATGGGCGTGTTTTTTTTTTCAATGTTGTCAACTTTTTCAAGATTTCAACCCCTAATTTCTATTTATTAAATATTCTAATTATTAAATATTTCCATCGCGCTCGCAAAAACAGTTTAAAACTAAAAATGGCCGTCTTGAATGTCGATGCTTAAATATTGATTATTTCTCATACAAATCCAAAGAGGCTAGTTTAATCCCTACATTTGAAGCATTTGAGAAATGTTGCAAATTCCCCCTTTTCCCCCACAGTGAACGAGACCCTCCCGCGGGAGACGACCCTGAATGCGTACCTGCGCTACTCTCTGGCCCTGCCGGGGACCAAGGCCATGTGTCACCAGGGCGGCTGTGGTTCCTGCATAGTGGCGGTGACCGCGCCCCGCCCGCCCAGCGGGGAATTAGAGACATTCAGCGTCAACTCGGTAAGGACCCAAAATCATCTCTACTCCGTGCAATTTTAGTGGTTTTAAAAGCCGAAGGTATTTTGTTGCACTGGTGATTCTGAGCCAAATTCCATTTACTCCAAAATGAAACATTTGCCGGACTGCGAACCTTTTACTTTTCGCGAGATAACTGAGGGTAGTGTTCAAAAGCGCCTACTCTCTATAACTACCAAAGCAGTCGGTAGCGATGGTCTGAGTCGTGACATGTTGCTGCCTATTTTGGACTTTGTTGTACCTATCATCACTCACATCTGCAACTTTTCATTATCCACCAACTCTTTCCCCTCCGCTTGGAAAAAGGCTCTGGTCATACCGTTACCAAAAATATCCAATCCCGTTCTGTTCTCACAATTTCGTCCTATCTCGATCCTACCTATCCTTTCCAAAATTATTGAGCACGAAGTACACACCCAATTATACTGCTTTCTCGAAAAAAATTATCTCCTTAGTCCCTTCCAGTCGGGTTTCCGCCCCTTCCACAGCACTGTGAGTGCTCTGGTCAAAGTGACTGACGACATCCGACTGGCTATGGACAACAGACAACTGACACTCGTTACCCTACTTGACTTCAGCAGTGCGTTTAACTCCGTTGACTTTGACATGTTGCTAGGCATCCTTCGCTCCTGCAACATCTCTTCATCTGTTTTGGAGTGGTTCAGCTCTTACCTCCGTGGACGTGAGCAGAGTGTCTGTGTCGACGAGGCATCGTCGGCCTGGTGTGAGTTGAGGGCGGGTGTTCCTCAGGGAGGAGTTCTCTCACCTTTGCTATTTTCCATATTCATCAATGAGATCACCCACGCCCTTTCGTCAAACTACCACCTCTATGCCGATGACCTCCAGATTTACCGTCACTTCGATGCTGGGTCCGACCCTAACGATGAGGGTGCTAAACTCAAGAACGCGGTAGCAGCGTTTGCTGCCATGAATAGTGACCTGCTGGCTATCCGGGATTGGGCACAAGACTTCGGTCTTTTGGTCAACCCGTTGAAGTCGCAGGCCATTGTATTTGGCAGCAAACGGCTGCGAGATAGCTTACCTTGGGAGCAGCTGCCCTCGATCAACTACAATAGTGTTGCTATCCCCTTTACGGACAAGGTTAAGAATCTCGGCCTTATCATGGATTGCACTCTATCCTGGCAAGCGCAAGTGAATGAGCTCAGCAAACGCATGCACTTCTCGTTTCACTCTCTTAAAAGGCTGCAATTCTTCTTGCCATTCAGAACGAAAGTGCTGCTTGCGCAGTCTCTCATGTTGCCGCTGCTGGACTATGCCGACGTCTGCTTCATGGATGCGACTGAGGCCATTGTGGATAAGCTCGAGCGCCTCCAAAATCTGGCCATACGATTTATATTTGGTCTCAAAAAGTATGACCATGTATCGGACTACAGGCGGCAGTTAAAGTGGCTTCCAATTCGTATGCGCCGCAATGTGCATATGCTGTCACTCCTGTACAACATTCTCAGGAACCCCAATGCCCCCCAGTATCTGCGACAGAGGTTCTCGCTTCTGCCCCCCCGAACTAGACCTCAGAGGGAGTGTGACAGGAGGACATTGCTGGTCCCAGACTGCAACACTGAGTTTTACTCAAAATCCTTCACTGTGCGCGCCGCTCGCCAATGGAACCGTCTGCCAAAATATATAAGAGAAAGTTCTTCTGTCTCCGCCTTCAAGACTAAGCTAAAAGAGCACTACCTTTCTACGTTATAAAAGCTAAGTATTATTATTATGTAGTATATGTACATATTTATGTAATTATGTAGTGTATATAATCCTCATATAAGTACTGTTTAAATACATAATCTTTATATATTTATCGTAGTATGTATATTAGTATGTATTTTATTTATTGTACACTGTTTCCCCTCCTACTATCTTATGCCATTTCACCACACCAAGGGTTGACTGGAAGAGATTTCTACTGAAATAAGTTCGCCGTGTACACTACCACTTTCTTTTATGTAATTTATGTTATAATTTTTTTTCATGTGTGCAATAAAGTATAAAGTATACATTTGGCGCAGTACTGAGTCGACCTTTTGTATAGAACAGCAGATATTTTTTTCACTCCAATTTTTTCGCCACCTAGTACAAGTTGTTTATATTGATCATTAGATAGCCTACTTAAAGTTTCGCTATCGACTTAGAGTGCACCCTGTAGTGGTTCGCCCCGAACTATGAACTCGCGACCCCATATCTCAGCAACCCCTCGACCGATTTGGCTCATGTTCGAACAAAAAATTCTCATTGCCTCATTTGATCCGCCTACGAAATTTCATGACGATCCGACTGAATTTACTCAAGTTATCGTCGAACGAACATTCATACATACAAATTTAAATAAATACATACAAACGCCGGATTGTTCAAGTAGACTCGGAGAACTTCTATCGCTTCGCTCGCTCGTTCAATATTTTTTTTCTTTAATCTTATTTCCTCTCTTCTTCGGAGCCTTCTCGACAAGCGTCCCTTGGCAGCAACACTTGTCGCCGTACGGGCTTCCGACCGATCCTTGACACCGCCAAGTCCTTCGGGACCGATGTCAACCCCCAAGCCTGGCTCTATTCATAGCTATTCTGAATCTTCCGCGGTTTTGATACCGGTCCAGTCTTTGATGCAGCCAAGACATTTTCCTTATTCCTGGCCTTTTTCTTCTATCTTGCCCATCATTATGGTGCGGTGGTTCCACTTTTTTCTGCATAGATGCGTCTGAGTACATCAACATTCGTAATTCTGAACGTTAGATACTCCTCCATAAGTGCCTGAAGCGTTTTTTTCTTAAGAACTAGCACAGTCTCCAACGTAACTATCATGCACAATTCAATTTATATTTATTTTATTTTATTTACCTAAATATTATGTACACTTCTTGTAAACCTACTTCTTTTTTGTTTTTCTAAAGCACTAACCCGTGCTAGGGAATAATTTAAACATGGGTTCTAGTTCTGTCCCGAGTGAATTTTTTCAACTTATTTTAAATGTTTAAACCTACTTCTTCTTGAAATATTTCGTTTATTTTTTATGTTGCATTTTATTTTATTTCCTCTCCTTTCCGCAGCCTTTTGGACAAGCATCTGACGATGTCGGAGCTCGAGCGGTCCCTTGGCAGCAACACTTGTCGCTGTACGGGCTTCCGACCGATCCTTGACACCGCCAAGTCCTTCGGGACCGATGTCAAACCTAGTCTGGCTCGCCGGGTCGCCGACATCGAAGAGCTGCCGCTCTGCAAGGTACTATAGACCTTATTACTAACAAGGGAGAGGCCTTTTTTCCATCCTCGACACCGCAAATTCCTATGGGACCGACGTCAACACAATGAATCAAAATTACGAAGTTCTCTCCACTCGGTGTCAACTGTTTGTAAATCATTCGGCAAATTAGGAAAATGACGACAAACGAACTACAAATGAAATAAAAAAAAGGAACCCGCCAACAAGAAAGAAAAAGAATAATGCTCGGTTTCATCAACCACCCTAATTTTAAAAGACCTTTTAACGAAAATTATCTGCACCACTGCAAGCGTTGTGAGTTGAGTTCGTATGGCACATTATCCATGACCACTAAACTTGCAGAGGTGCAGATAATTTTCGTTAAAAGGTCTTTTAAAATTAGGGGTGGTTGGCGAAAACAGGCATAAGGCTAATATTAAGAAATGAGCTCTTTTTGAGACATCCTTTATTGTCAGGTTGTAGGCAAAATTATTTTTAATGTCTCTGAAAAGCCTAAAATAGCAGATTCCACTAACGATCCCGAAAAATGGTTGTTTGAAAATGCGCGTTGAAAATCACTGTTTTTATTTTTCAGGTCTCCAATAAACGCTGCGAGAGAAAATGCTCAGAGCGAAGCGACGACAGCGAGTGGTCGGTCATATCAGGCAGGAGTTGCCTCAAAGATGTGCAGAAGACCATAGAGCTCGACTTTGGCAAGCAGAAGTTTCACAAAGTCTTCGATGAAGAGCAGATATTTGACGTTTTGCGACGGGAGGGCTTTGACTCCTATATGTTCGTGTGCGGTAATACTGGAAAAGGTAATCGCCCCTCTCTTTCACATAAGTTCCTATTTGGTTGAAGTCTACCTTTGTCAATTTGGTACAGTCTCTACAGAGTGCACTCTAAGTCGATAGCGAAATTTTAAGTAGGCTGTCTGCTGATCATTACAAACAACTTGTACTAAATGGCGAAAAAAAATGGAGCGAAAAAATTATCAGCTGTTTCATACATGCTCCATTTTTTTTTTGTATTGATCAGTAGACAGTCTACTTAAAGTTCCGCTATTGACTTAGAGTGCACCCTGTATTATTTTATGATAGCTGCATTGGAGGGTTATGATTTTAGCAGCGTATGTACCTATGTATGTTTGTATGTATCTTTGTGTGTTCATTTGTTCCCTCGCAGAACCTTAAGTATATTTTAAAGATAAGCAGGACTTGTTTCAATCCTTTTGGTAGTCGGGCTTTACTTTTTAACTTCTATTTTTTCAAACATTTATAATAAGTTGAAAAATTCACTCGGGACAGGACTTGAACCCGCAACCTCTCGCATACCGTGCAGGCGCAGGTGCGTTCTATTTTTTCTCTCTGCTACTATTCGCAGCGGATATTCGCTTCCTGAGACTGAGTCACTATTCCCTCCGTGCTTCGGAAGGCACGTTAAACCGTTGGTCCCGGTTGTTATTGATTAATAATGTCAGTGGCCCTTTGGGTGGCCTAAAAACTGACAACAGGGGTGGCCACAACCTCTTACGATTACCTACCTATTCCCTCTTCCAGGATTGCTTGAGAACTACGAATACCCGCGGAACCTCATCGATATAAACGATGTAAAGTCTCTCCGAGAGCACAAGTTCGACCAGAACCTCGTGCTTGGCGCCAACATGACGCTTGAAGATACGCTGAAGGTATTCAACGAGGCGGCGGCTGAAAACAGCGACTTTTCTTATCTGGTCGAGTTTGCGAAGCACTTTGAACTCATCGCCCACTTGCCCGTGAGACTGGTAAGAATAAAAATATTCCCGATTGGGTGTACGGTCGGCCACAGTTATAGATACCCCATGGCAGCTCTTACCGCGCGCGGCATAAGGGCGCCAATCGAACAAAAAGGGATATCCTAGTGTGTGGCCGACTGTACGTGGGTCTATATGGCACTATGATTAAAAAAATAAAGGCCCTCGCATCTATGTAATGAGATTATTTATACAGCTTCCAGTGGTACCTTCACTCACACTACATAGATGGGTGAAGAGACCACTCGGTGCTGCAGTGCCTGGGACATTGTTTTAGTTTCGATGGAGTAGGCTTGCCCAGCACCTATACCATCCTGACAGATTAGTCAGCCGTGGACAAAGGGAGCCTAGCCCACAGGAAAGACGGGCCAATACTCCGTGCAATTTTAGTGGTTTTAAAGCCGAAGGTATTTTGTTGCACTGATGATTCTGAGCCAAATTACAAAATTTCATTCCAAAACGCGAGAAAAAAAAATTCACTTCTCCATACAAATAGTGTCTATTGGCGATAGCTGTTTGTATTGGGAAGTTTTTTTTTTCGCTCGTTTTGAAGTAAAATTTTGGTATTTGGCTCAGAATCACGAGTGCAACTAAATACCTTCGGCTTTAAAACCACTAAAATTGCACGGTGTATATGTGGAGCCAGCGAGCGGATGTTATCCAGTTCGCTGTGTGGAGCCAACTTTTGTGTAATGGGGGATTTTCTGACAGCTCATAAGTTGTAGTTCCAAATTTGTAAGTATAGATGTCGCTGACGAGACATGTTTTTTTCTTCGTAGATACGTCCAAAGTTCCAAACACATTTAGGTATTAGTGGTGGAGCAAAATGAAGTGTTTCCGGTTTTACCATTCACTCATACAAGACAAAGTCGTGTACTTTTTCATGCATCAAAATGAAGTCACAGAGCAATGAAGTGAAAGACTTCTCTTTTCTTAGCACTAATTTACTCTGTGATAGACCCCATGCCAGATCAACGCCATCTGTCAAAGCTTTAAGAGCTATTTTATAAAAAAATTTAGATGTCAGAAAATTCCCCATTGTCTGTCAACAAACGAACAACAATAATTCAGCCGATTATGTGTTCTGGTCTACGAAGCAGTGGCACTGCCCAAAAAACTTGTCGTAGATCAGAACAAATAATCGGCTGAATTATTGTTGTTCTGTTGTTTACAATAATGAAAAGAATACTATGTTATTTCCGCGTACGAAAAATCGCTGAACAAAAATAGCTCAGTTTAGCTGCAAAATGTAAAAAACTGTGAAAATTTTGAATTTCCCACCACGTTGCTATCGTCTACCCTTAATGCATATTTCTCATATGTTTATAGATCGGATCCTTAGCTGGCAACCTGATGGTGAAGCATGCACACCCAACGTTTCAGTCCGATGTGTTTTTGCTGTTTTCATCCGTGAGGGCTGTGATCATAGTTCGTAAGTAGCGTTCCTTGGCTGACAGGTATTGCAACGTCCGAGTGGTCGCTTCACCCATGTAGTGTGAGTGCAGATGCTCTGGACGCTTTATAAATATTCTGATGTGATATGATGTGCCTTAGTATTTTTTGCTGGCATTTAAATTTTTTTATTGTTCTTTTAAGTTCCAGATTTCCGATAACTTAGGAATGTGGTCTGACTTTATATGGACCTCAAATAAAGATCTCATGAAAATAGTATTGTTTGTCGCTATTAGACAAAGTTATATGTCGTAGATATTCAACATCCGTTAGCAAAATAATCTAATAGAATACGGGTATGTTTATTCGTTTCCACTAACCAAAAGAACATGTGCACCATCAATCGATCATACAATTTTCCATTTATAATGGGCATACCTATCATGAAATGACCTCAAATACAATGTACTTAGGTACCTATTTCTTTTGTATTTCACAGGAGACGCAAGTGGCAACAAAACCAGTATAGCTATGACCGATTTCTTGAAGTACGACATGATGGGAAAACTGATGGTCAATATTGAGCTACCACCACTCAGTAGCTCCAGCTATTTCAGGAGTTACAAGGTACACATTCAATAACCTTGTATATATATGTAGATTATCGTCATGTTCGATTCCCGGGTGGTGGCTTTAGTGCTCGGAGTGTTTTTGCTGAGCTTTTAAAAGCTCTAAACATTTATAATAAGTTGAAAAAAGTTCACTCGGCACAGGACTTGAATGTTTAAAATATTCCCTAGCACGGGTTAGTGCTTTAGAAAAAACAAAAGGTGTTTTAAAAGCTCTCCAAACGAAACAATTTTCCGAAAGTTTCTGATCGCCGAAAGTATATCTCTAACGACATTTTATTTTTACAACCACTGCTGTTGTATGTAGCTACATGTGGAAAATGGAAAGGTAGGAAATCTTACTTTTAAACTAATAGTCCACTACAGTCGACAGCACGTCGACCTTTGCACTCTATTCAGTTAAGTGCAATTAAAATTAAAAGGTTACGTGTCTATAATAATCCTTGTTGTCATTATCTGTGCTTCCTCCACTTGGAGTTCGTCCACCATCTTGAAAACCCCGAAAAATTTTAGTTTCTTCAGTATATCGCCTAAATTCCATAGTAACATAGCACAGGATATCCTAGTTTGGGAGCCAACCTCTGTATTATCTAAAATATCTTAGTTTTTAAATGTCAAAAAATGTTTGTTCATTTCAATAAAAGCGGCGAGCAGAAGAGGCTTTTTTCGAGTGTTTTGACCCGCGGAGGTTAACTTATTTTGCAATAAACTTTTTTGAATTTTTGAACATTCCAGATAATGCCGCGCAACCAAAACGCGCTCGCTATCATGAACGCAGCTTTCCTTCTCAAGCTGAAGAAAACCACCAACGAAGTGGAGGACGCGAGCATCTGTTTCGGCAATGTGGCCGACGATTTTGTACACGCGACCGACACTGAGGAGTTCCTGATGCATCTTGACGTCTTCAATGACTCTACGGTATGTGTTTCTCTATGCAATTACGCCCGATTTCTGCAAGAGATTTGGTCGCGCTAACAGGTGATTAATCGAAGATTAATTCATCATTGCGGCACGAGATAGATTTGATTGGCGTAAACAAAATTCCCGTACCCTCAGGGCGTCTATGAGCCGAAGTAATACCAATTGGTTAAATACCAATCTACTTTTAAGATAGTTATAAGAGCGGTGGTGGCCTAGTGGTAAAACATTGGACTCGGAAGCGAGAGACCCAGGTTCGATTTCCGATGCAGGCTGACGTGAGTTTGACGTAAGATTAACATGTCGGTTTTGATCGCTCTTCCATTTAGATTTTTATAAGGTTAAAAAATTCGCGAGAGGACTTGAACCCGCAACTTCTTGCACACCGTGCAGGCGCTCTGCCAATTGAGCTACCGAGCCAAGTAACTGTCGATGCGAATTTTAGAACCTCATTGTTACTTATTGTTACTTATTGTTATTACATTGTTACTTATTGTGCCCGAGCTAATAAAACCTTATAATGAAAATCTTTAATTAAACTTTAATTGGTTAGAGCGACCAAAACTATCGAGATTTATTATTATAGGTCGCTACACCTGTCTATACGTATATTACTCTACGTAGATCCAAATATGCTATCTAACTGTCTATCTGTGCGAGTGTGTGTATAAGTAATCTCTTGCATACCGTACAGGTGCTCTACCAATAATTGGCTACCAAGCCAATGCGACTAATTGCTGATGCGATTTTATTAAATTTTTGTCTTTGAAATGTTCCTTAGCACGGGTTAGTGCTTTAGAAAAACAAAAAGGTTAAAGGCTCCAACACAGGCGCATTTTTGCGTTTGCGTTATAGCGATATCTGTTTTCAGTACATTTTGTATTAGGATCGCCATGTAGTTACACACTGCTGCGGTAAGAACGCAATGGCATTCCTAATTCAAAATGTACTAAAAACAGATATAGCAATACGCATCCGATGTTACCGACCGATAAAACGCACCTGTGTGGGGGAGCCTCAAAGGTAACATGAATAAATAATTCCAGGTGCATGGAGCAATGCAGGTACTAAGCAGAGAGCTGGTGGTGAAGGATGAGCCGCCTAAAGCTTCGCCTGCAGCCAGGAAGAAATTGGCCCTCGGCCTGTTTTATAAGGTGAGTAGAGAGGCGACTTAGCTGGGAAAAACTAGATTTGATTCCCTCCGGTCCGTAAGGACCGAATGTCAAAACGCCCTAATTTCATTGTGACTAAATTTCAATTTACCTTAGTCCCAAATTGCCTGAAATCCATAATGACATCATTTCAGTGATTTATAAATGTGTTCATAGACAATTTTATCCGTTGAACAACTTAGCCACAGTGGTCTGGTCACTTCACTAAGGCTAAGGTTATAAATACAGGCCCACTACACCAAGCAATATGTTTTTAGCAAGGTGCCATAGACAAAACACAGTAGGTCTTCACACCTCCGTTTTCGCTTCGGTACTCATGCAAGTCGCTTATACATTCTCCACTACAATTTCTTCAGTATGGTACGAGTTCGTTTAGTCTCACACCATACGCATTCCGAAGAAGCTAGCGGATCAATACCCGATAATGAAGTCAGATAGGCTGACTTCCATATTTCCTCAATGGTACGGTCACAGATACCCCATGGCAGTTCTTAACCATGGGCCCCATGGGCGCCAATAGAACCAAAAGGGGTTACCTAGCGTGTGGCCAACTTTACACATGACAGCACGTCGAGGCTTACACGCTAGCACTCTACTCGGTTACGTTACGGGCGACTTTACAACAAAAGTGTACACTCAGACATTCTGTCGTGTGTACTAGCACAGTAAAGCACAAGTCGGTGACTAGATGAGTGAAAATACTCATAATCAAGGGCCTTACATCTGTCACAGCTGATTTATACAGCATCCCTGTGGCATTTTTGCTCGTGGCGCCTGATGAAAAAACCTCTTCTTTCCTAGTACCTTCTGAATATCGCTCCCTCGGGCTTGGCCAGCGCTCGACTGCGCACCGGGGGCTCCATGCTAGAGCGGGCCCTGTCGCAAGCACACCAGGACTACCAGAGTGACCCGGCGCTGCACCCGCTCAATAAACCGGTGACCAAGCTCGAGGCGCACCTGCAAAGCGCCGGGGAGGCGCGGTATGCGAATGATATCCCACCCATGCCAAGAGAGGTGAGTCTGGGGGGTTAAATCCTCTTCTTTCCTAGTAGAATAGAATAGAAAACGTTTATTTACTGACCACAAATTTACAACTTATAGAATTAATACATGCACTTAGAATTAGGTAGTCTCTAACTTAAAAATACAACAGATGGGACGACCTACACATACCTACCTAAGCCTCGTACCAAATTGCCACTGTGCACAGTGGTCAGTAAAAGGGCTCTGACTCAGCATGTGCTATGAGACGAGTAGGTAGCTACCCGTGCTCAATTCATTCTGAATATCGCTCCTCGGGCTTGGCCAGCCCTCGACTGCGCACCGGGGGCTCCATGCTAGAGCGGGCCCTGTCGCAAGCACACCAGGACTACCAGAGTGACCCGGCGCTGCACCCGCTCAATAAACCGGTCACCAAGCTCGAGGCGCACCTGCAAAGCGCCGGGGAGGCGCGGTATGCGAATGATATCCCACCAATGCCAAGAGAGGTAAGTCTCACCAGTGGCGTAGCTAGGTAACCGGGGGCCCTGGGGCAAAAAACAAACTGGGGCCCCAACTAAACTGTTCAGGTTTTATCAAGTCAACATTTAGATAGAAAATACAATTGAATACTTGAAAGGGCCCCTAAAATTTCTGTCTAAAACGGAGAAACCTCTATAATAATAATAATTTCAAACTACTTTATTTGTTCCAAGTAAAAAAAATGCGCGCAGCGCGCCCCAAAATACATTTTACATTTTTTTCTAAGCCGAGGGGGCCCCCTGAGCTTGGGGGCCCTAGGACATTGCCCCTCCTTGCCCCTATGTAGCTACGCCACTGAGTCTCACCCAGAAGGCATAGCACGCGGGCCATTTTGCCTACTCTCAACTGTCACCTTAGCTACTTAACACTACTGAGGTGGGGGCGCCATGCTAGAGCGGGCCCTGTCGCAAGCACACCAGGCCTACCAGAGCGACCCCGCGCTAGACCCGCTCAATAAACCGGTGACCAAGCTTGAGGCGCACCTGCAAAGCGCCGGGGAGGCGCGGTATGCGAATGATATCCCATCACTGCCCAGAGAGGTGAGTCTCACCCTTTTCCCTTTTAATAAGTCGCAAATAGGTATAAAGGTGCTGAACCGGTGCCGAATTACTTAACAACAACAAAAACGCGAAGTACTTACAAGGAACAATTAATTTGACTTGCAGGTATTTGCCGCATTTGTGCTCAGCACTATTCATAAAGGAGAGCTGGATCAGATCGACGGGAAAGATGTGTTGGTGAGTAAATCCAAAACATCGTCAATTTTCAATTTAAATCGAGAGAACAGGACCTTTATCTCTGGACTTTTTCAATAGAAAGAAAATATAGCGTTTAGTAATCATACGTTCTTTTATTTTATTCAAGTTTATTTGTCTTGAACACAAGGGACGGTAAACAATAATTAAGCTGATTTGTTTTTTTACTAAAAAAACCAGTGGTATTGCCCAAAAAGTTGAATTATTGTTGTTTTATTCTTAGGAATATTGAAAAGAACGCTGTTTTAATCTGTCGTGAAATAAAAATCGGTGCACAAAAATAGTTCAGTTTAGCTGCAAAATTGTAAAAACTGGAAATTTTGCGTTGAACCTTAACGTGTGTTTCAGGCGAAAGAGGGCGCTGTAGCCCTCTTAACAGCGAAAGATATACCGGGAATAAACTCTTTCACGCCTCCAGGCATCCAGCTTGAAACCCTTGAGGAAGAAATACTTGCCTCTAAAGACATACTCTTCTACGGCCAACCAGTGGCCATTGTTGTGGCTAAAACTGAGTATTTGGCCAAACAATTGGCCAAGGAGGTAAGAAAGAAGAATAGAATAATTTATTTTAGCAAAATGCATGCACAATATTATGCATATATTATTATTATTAGTATTAACTCAAATAAAAATAAATTACAGAAAAAGGTATAGTTAGGTACCACGACAGCACGTAGACGCTTACACGCTAGCCCTCTACTCGGTTACGATACGGGCGACTTTACAACAAAAGCGTACACTCTGACGTGCTGTCGTGTGTACATTGCAAATCTACTTCATGATGACAAAAATACATGGTATTAATGGTGATCCCCACACTAGGCCTAGCCTGTATCGTGGGAACCATAAAAACGCTTACAAGAAAATGTTTTAGCCGTTGACTTGTTGAGGTAAGCAAGTACCTTACCTATGGTGAGTAAGGCCCGGTTTCTAAATTGAGAATTTTACAAAGTAAATACTTAACTATCGTTCTGTCACGTTCTTTTGTGAGAAACCCGCAGAGGCCGAACGATATTTAAGTGCTTGCTTAGCGAATTTCTTAAATCAGAAACCGGCAGTAAATATAATTATAAAAACATATTATTTTTGAAAAGTTATACATATTTACAGAACAGAGACTTGAAGAATGACAATGGGCATTGATCAGTGAGGCATCGATTGCCGTAAATTGAAAACCATGTCGAGGAATAGGGATACTGATTACTACGAGTATTAGGCGTTTAAATTAAAACGGATTATTAATATTTATCGCCAAAAATGTTTACTTCATTTTTCTTTCGATGACGTCATCATAGCCTCTAATGCGGTAGTTCCATTGCCTACAAATATTAAAAAAAAACAACTGTCAAAAGTGTCAAATAACTGAGAAAATAACCTACTTGTTGACTTGACACTGACATTTGTCAAACATCAACATATTTTTATTTTTTAAAAGCATGAATGAAGGCAATGAACTTAATACATAATGCCAGTGGTGACGTCATACACAAAACTTTTAGAAATTTTAATTATAAATATAAAAAAAAGTACATAAAAAAATTAAGAAAATATCCAAATTAGTTTCTTATATTTGTCTATATTTTCGATTTATAGATGAAAAAAAAAATGACGATGCCCATTGGTTATATCTTATTTTTTTAGGTCAAAGTTACGTATAAGAACGTAAGCTCTGGCCCGCCGGTGTTGACGATTGACGAAGCTAAGAAGGACAGTCAGAGGCTATTTCCGAGCCCGAATGACTCTATACAGCCGAAGGGAAGGGGCACTAATGTTACTAAGGTCAGTGCATTTACACATATTTTTAACCAGTGGTTCGCCCCGAATTGTGAACCCACGACGTTCGAACGTAAAAAATATTTTAATTTCATTTACCCGCCTACCTTTCACAACGATTCAACCTTTACTACGATTCGAACATTCATACATACACACATACATACAAACGCCGGATTGTTCCAGTAGACTCGGAGAATTGTTCAACTAGTGGTTCGCCTCGAACTGTGAACACGCGACACCATATCTAGGCAAACCCACTACCTATTTGGATCATGTTCGAACTTAAAAATTCTCTTCTCAGTTGCTGAGATATGAGGTCGCCAGTTCATAGTTCGGGCGAAGCACTAGTTACTCTAGTTATCGTGGAACAAACATTCATACATTCATACAAGCGCTGGATTGTTCCAGCAGACTCGGTTCGCTCGCTCGTTCAATTATATCTAAGTAAGTAAGTATAACCCGTGTCATTACAGAAAACATTTAGGATTTCAAAACACTCGCCCTCTCGCTCTAATTAATACAGTCAAAGCGAGACAACGCTAGGGTTTTAACTCCGTCCTAAATGTTTTCTTTATTGACACGGGTTATAAGTGAATTTTTATTCGGGCCAAAAAACTTATTATAAAACAGTAATTCCGCCAAACCACTAAGTAAATTTATTAAGAGGGAACGCGAGTAACCTCAAATCCATACAAAAGGGGAGACCGGTTTCCTCCCTGGATAAAAAAAATATGTGTATGCCATTCAATCTATATTTATCTCTGCCATGTCCCTATGTTTTCCTTTTTTTACTATTTTTATTATTTAAATAAATTTTATTAAAAAATAAATAATTGAATGGAATAAACATTTTTTTTTCTAAAATAATCATCCAGGGAGGAAACAGGTCTCCCTTTTTGTATGGAGCAGCCGGCTACCCGCGTTCCGTCTTAAGTCTCTAAATTTGTCAGGTGATAAAAGGCGTGCTCGAGCTCGACGCTCAGTACCATTACTACCTCGAGCCTGTGACGTGCGTCGTGGTGCCGGTCGACGACGGGTTCGAAGTGCACGACTCGACACAGTGGATAGACTGTACACAGATCTCCATCGCGCGGGCGCTGGCCAGGAATGAGAGCGAGTAAGTATAGTAATAGTAATTTAAGTAATAGTAATTTATTTCAATATAAAAAAATACAATCGACCTTAATGTTACTAAGGCAAGGGTGCCCTGCTTTCTAAGAAGGTAATACCTGTAATATAGGGTAAGCAGTTCTCTCCAAAATTTTCACAATAAAAGTATGACATTACAATGCTCAATGGAGTTGTTACAGTGCGCTCAATGGAGTTGTTGTGTAGCGACCCCTGTCGGGTGCACAGGAAACTGCTACATACTCTAGCTGTCAAAACGCTACTCGCTACAGTCCTGCATCGCGCCAGCAAAATGTTTATCGTAGCTGAGTATGTAAACTTCCAACTATATTCAGTTGGATCCGGCCGGTCCCCAAGCATAAGATATGCTTGGCGGGAAATTTCCCTTTATAGTCGAGGAGCACGATCACCCGCACCTCTTAAATTTTTTACAATGCGCTCAATGGAATTGTCGTTACAATGCGCTCAATGAAGATGTTGTTACTACGCGCTCAATGGAGTTGTTGTTACAATGCGCTGAGTGGAGTTGTTGTTACAATGCGCTCAATGGAGTTGTTGTTACAATGCGCTCAATGGAGTTGTTACAATGCGCTCAATGGAGTTGTTGATACAATGCGCTCAATGGAGTTGTTGATACAATGCGCTCAGTGAAGTTGTTGTTACAATGCGCTCAATGGATTTGTTACAATGCGCTCAATGGAGTTGTTGATACAATGCGCTCAGTGGAGTTGTTGTTACAATGTGCTCAGTGGAGTTGTTGTTACAATGAGCTAAATGGAGTTGTTGATACAATGCGCTCAGTGAAGTTGTTGTTACAATGCGCTCAATGGATTTGTTACAATGCGCTCAATGGAGTTGTTGATACAATGCGCTCAGTGGAGTTGTTGTTACAATGCGCTCAGTGGAGTTGTTGTTACAATGAGCTAAATGGAGTTGTTGATACAATGCGCTCAGTGAAGTTGTTGTTACAATGCGCTCAATGGATTTGTTACAATGCGCTCAATGGAGTTGTTGATACAATGCGCTAAGTGGAGTTGTTGTTACAATGCGCTCAGTGGAGTTGTTGTTACAATGAGCTAAATGGAGTGGTTGTTAAAGTGCGCTCAATGAGGGGTAGAAGGCACTACAACTCGGGGAAAACTACCGATGCGATGGACTGACCAAATCATTTTATCAGAGAAATTGTTGCCTAGTTTTGGGGTTACTTTTTATTTATGGATTTTAGTTAAGTTGTGTTCTTAATGTGTACAGTTATGAAGTGGAGTAATCAACACGTAACTGTACTTACTGACAGTTACGTGTTGATTACTCCACTTCATAACTGTACACATTAAGAACACAACTTAACTAAAATCCATAAATAAAAAGTAACCCCAAAACTAGGCAACAATTTCTCTGATAAAATGATTTGGTCAGTCCATCGCATCGGTAGTTTTCCCCGAGTTGTAGTGCCTTCTACCCCTCATTGAGCGCACTTTAACAACCACTCCATTTAGCTCATTGTAACAACAACTCCACTGAGCGCATTGCAGTCAGTGTGAACATCATTTTCTCTGAAAACCCACAAATGAAAAGTGCCACCACGATTGGGTGGTAGTTTCTTTGATGAAATTGACCCAAGACCAATGTGGGGAAAACACTGTATGAATGCACCCGGGCAACCTCTGACCGAGATAAATGGTGTGGCATCGTAAGGCGCGCAACATCAGCCACGGATAGTACCTACTACATGTAGACCACGACTGCTCTGAAAAGATTGAAACGACGAAGAAGAGTAAGCAGAACAGAGGCGGGATCTATTGTAAATTTGTAACACGTTGTATTTTAAATTCCAGCATCCACGTAAAGGTGCGCCGCGTCGGCGGTGCATTCGGTGGAAAGATCAGTCGCAACGTGCAGGCGTCCACTGCCTGCGCGGTCGTGGCGCACAGTCTGAACACACCTTGCCGGTTTATACTGCCTATAGAGACCAATCTGACCGTCTGCGGTCGCCGGCCGCCTTGCCAGACCACTTATGAGGTAACTTACTACAAGATCAGTCGCAACGTGCAGGCGTCCACTGCCTGCGCGGTCGTGGCGCAGTCTAAACACACCCTGCCGGTTCATACTGCCTATACAGACCAATCTGACCGTCTGTGGTCGCCGGCCGCCTTGCCAGACCACTTATGAGGTAACTTACTACAAGATCAGTCGCAACGTGCAGGCGTCCACTGCCTGCGCGGTCGTGGCGCACAGTCTAAACACACCTTGCCGGTTTATACTGCCTATAGAGACCAATCTGACCGTCTGCGGTCGCCGGCCGCCTTGCCAGACCACTTATGAGGTAATTTACTACAAGATCAGTCGCAACGTGCAGGCGTCCACTGCCTGCGCGGTCGTGGCGCAGTCTAAACACACCCTGCCGGTTCATACTGCCTATACAGACCAATCTGACCGTCTGCGGTCGCCGGCCGCCTTGCCAGACCACTTATGAGGTAATTTACTACAAGATCAGTCGCAACGTGCAGGCGTCCACTGCCTGCGCGGTCGTGGCGCACAGTCTAAACACACCTTGCCGGTTCATACTACCTATAGAGACCAATCTCACCGTCTGCGGTCGCCGTCCGCCTTGCCAGACCACTTATGAGGTAACTGCACTAACGGATTTAGGGGGGGGGGGGGGGGGGGGGCTTGAGCCTAAATCAGCTCAAAAATATTTGAGACCCTCTAAAATTATTTTGTATCCTTTTTAATCTTGAAAACCTACGCTCATTGGAGCCACCCCCAAACTTCATTAATTTTAAAAACTTTTTAAATTTTATCGCAATAGCGTAACCCCCCAGATATTTTTGCAGCCCACTTAAAGTTCCGCTATCATATTCAATTGCACCCTGTAGTTATGTTTCCTAGGTAGGCGTGGACGACGACGGCAAGATCCAGTACCTCGAGGCAGCGGTAGTCGAAGACAAGGGGTGTCTCAATGAAGACATCCTGAGCTACGTCACGGGGGGCTTCCCCAACTGTTACGTGCCGGACTACTTCCATCTGACCACAGCCAACGTGGTCACCGACCTGCCGTGTAACACCTTTATGAGGGCACCAGGTAAGTTACACTTAGGCCCGGTTTCTGAATTGAGAATTTTACTAAGCAAATACTTAACTATCGTTCTGTCGCGCTCTTTTGTGAGAAATCTGCAGAGACAGAAGGATACTTACCCATTTGCTTAGCGAATTTCTCAATTCAGAAATCGGCAGTTAGACTTCGTAAGCACTGCAAATTTAGTATTTTATAAACAGTTTCACTTACTTTTATTAGGGTTCCGTACCCAAGGCCAACCCCCCTAAAAAAAGAAAAAGATATAGGTACTTCTGCTACCACAAAGTTATAAAGCCACCAAAGACCAGCTGCGCACAGAAGACGGGGGTTGTGGGAGCGGTGCCTCCACTCTAAAAAAGCTAAAAATATACTTCTGCTTGCACAAAGTTATAAAGTCATCAAATACCAATAAATTGTGTATGTATTTAGCGCCATCTCGTAAAATTCGAGCGAAGCTCGGTCGCCCTGTAGGCTTAGCACGCGGGCCATTTTGCCTACTCTCAACTGCCACCTTAGCCACTTAACACTACTGAGGTGACATTGAACAGTGGCTAAGGTGACAGTTGAGAGTAGGCAAAATGGCCCGCGTGCTAAGCCTACAGGTACTATTAATTTATTACAAACAATTCATCACTGTCCCTATGTAATCATGAGTATAAAAACTCTCTTAAACCAGACCTGTGTACCACACGGTGTATTTTTGTTTCCAGGCGACCTAGAAGCGATAACATCAATAGAACATATCATGGAGCACATCGCGTACGCGGTCCAAAAGGACCCCACCGAGGTCCGACTGAACAACATGAGAAAAGACGACAACGACCTCCCCGAACTGATAAAAACCATGAAGCAGAAAGCCGACTACGACAAACGCTCGCAGGACGTCCAAGACTTCAACAAAGCCAACCGATGGATGAAGAAATCCATCAGAATTACCGTGATGTTATTCCCAGTTATTTACTACGGGAATTACTCAGCTTTCGTCTCAATATACAGATACGATGGCACCGTAACTATAACCACGGGCGGCGTAGAGATGGGGCAAGGCCTCAATACTAAGGCCGCCCAAGTTTGTGCGTACATTCTGGGAATACCGCTCGAATGTGTAACCGTCTTACCAAACTATTCGTTCGCCTGTGCCAACAATGTCTTCTCGGGATCGAGTATCACGAGCGACAGCGTCTGTTACTCGGTGATTAAGGCGTGCGAGATTATATTGGCCAGATTGGAGCCCATCAAGCAGAAGTTGGACAACCCTAGCTGGCTGGATTTGATCAAACAAGCTGGTAATTGGTTTATGTATCCTTTAATTAGTCAGGCTGTTATTTGATACGAAGTGTCATTTAACGTCTTTAATTAGGGTAGGCACACTAGCAAAGCCAATGTACAAAAAAATCGTTCTTCTTTTTGGCTGCAATTTTTTTTTTTTGCAAAAACGAACTCCGATGTAACTATTTTAGGAATGCCAGAATCTACCCGGCTAGGATGCCAGGCCGCGACTCGACTTTTTCCTTTATTCCATCCTCAGTAACAAGAGAAAAAGTTATCCGTCGCGGAGGGCAGCCATGTTTGTTTGCGTTTGCGTGTGAGCGTTTGCGGCATATTTCACGCCAGAGTTTTTTTGCGCCTTGAATGAAGTCGCGTGGCGACTGGCTATGGCTGTTGTGTCTACAACCGAAACAGTGTACATTATTGAGTGTATAAAATTTCACACCGATCACGATTACAAGTCATGTAATAATTGATACCATAAGTAATTTTTAGACAATTTACAGACAGGATAATCACTTCGAATAGTTCTCGCCAAACAACTAGTCCGATCTGATGTTGCCGCGCTAGTCGCGCTACGCATTGTGCAGGTGCACGTTTCATATAACTACAATTAATAGTTTATTATGACAATTCAATGTACTCGTATATTGCGTAGCCGATTTGACATGAGGAAGGTTACAAAAAATGTTTGTTTACTTACCGAACACTCAATGAACATCGAATTGTCATAATAAACTATGAATTGTATTTATATGAAACGGGCACCAGGTTTTCAATATATGGCGGCTAGGGAGTAGACTAGATGTTGGGGAGAACTATACCTCTGAAAGGCCCGCTCCATACTAACATCTATCTTTGACCTCCCCTCCAGGCGAAGACGAAATAGACCTCACAGCAACGTACATGATGAACGATAAGGAGCCAGACTTGTCAGACTACAGCGCCTTTGCCGTGTCGGTCATCGAGACTCAGCTGGACGTGTTAACGGGTCGCTTCCAGATCCTACGGGTCGACATCCTCGAGGATGTGGGCCTGAGCGCCAACCCGCAGGTTGACGTTGGACAGGTAATTTAGACTAGATATCCGTGTGGTCTACTATACAAGGTGTTACAAAAGATCCTAACTCTTTTTACAGAGTAGTAGCACCCGGTGGTTGGGATCACAACCTAAAAATTGTTTTTGCTCTATGAAATTCTGTTGATCTTTAAATTTATAAAATGTGAACGCCGTGGCGGGAGAAAAGTATTTTTGACGTGACAACGTCTTATAATTCGATGGAGCCGGCTGCACGCACGAAAAAACATGACTCATGCGGCGTTACCTCGCTCTGAGGCGTTCCATTTAAGGCTTGAAGTGCAAGCGAGAGCGCGGAACGAGCGACAAAGAGCCACAATCGGCCTCCGCGTTCGGTAGCGTTCGACATCTGTCTCTCTCCTACTTGAGTGAGCGATGCGTCCGCGTAGACAGCTGCTATACATAACAAAAATTCAAAAAAAAAAAAATTACATAATTGTATTTATGCGTACACACGACAGCACGTCAGACTGTACACTTTTGTTGTAAAGTCGCCCGTAACGTAACCGAGTAGAGTGCTAGCGTGTAAGGGTCTACGTGCTGTCGTGTGTACAAATAAATGTAACTTGATCAATTCAATTGTGATTTCCATTTACCTCCTTCTCTATATACATACAAAATATATATCAAACAATAGTTATTTGTTGTGCAAGAATGCAAAATTATTGTTTGCGGCGAGTGCTTGTATTGAAAAACGAGCTAGCGAAGGTTTTTAAAATTGAGCACGAACGATCACTTTCGCTGATATACTCGAGTAAACGAACTATGAATGAGGCTCTTTTTTTCTGTCGGGATTTGGCATCTACGTAAACGGCCAGTGTTTTTTTCTTTTTCAACACCATAGCGCGCGGGAAAGACTGTCCCGGCGTCGCGTTCAAATTTTGAAGCGCACAAAAATTCAGATAGTTTAAATCCGGCCTTTACACGATCGTAAGTTACTAGTAACAGCAAACTTTCCGAGCGTGGGAGATGAAAATAAAATTAAAATTTTCTTTTGAAAAATGCAGGTGTTTGATTTGACAAGCTAGACCCGGTGTTTGATTTGACAAGCTACACCCGGTGTTTGATTTGACAAGCTACGCCCGGTGTTTGACTTGACAAGCTACACCCGGTGTTTGATTTGACAAGCTACACCCGGTGTTTGATTTGACAAGCTAGACCCGGTGTTTGATTTGACAAGCTAGACCCGGTGTTTGATTTGAAAAGCTACACTCGGTGTTTGATTTGAAAAACTACACCCGGTGTTTAATCCCAGATCCCAAAGCGGCGATATTGTAACTTAAATCAATCACGGTTTTAATCAAAAGGAGCTTTCTAAACTATCTGTCGATTAATTCTCATACAAAGTGCGATCCTTGTCTCCAACCAATGTTTCCCAATTTCAGGTGGAAGGCGGCTACGTCCAAGGCCTTGGTTACTACCTGACTGAGAAGCTGGTCTATGACGTCACGACGGGCCGGCTTCTGACCGACTCGTCTCTGACCTACCACGTGCCGCTCGCGCTCGATATACCGGAGGACTTCCGAGTCTATCTGCGGTACAACTCCAAGAATCCTAAGGGCGTGTTGAGCTCAAAAGGTAAAGTAAAATGTGAACGACGTCGCACTAGCTGTACCTATGTATGTAAAGTTATTTATAGGTGAACAAACAATGACCCAGGCCAGCGCCGAGTGGTCTCTTCACCTATCTAGTGTGAGTGAAGGTACCAACTGGACGCTGTATAAATCATCTCATTACGTAGATAGATAGATAGAGAACTCTTTATTGCACAACAAAAAGAATATTAGATACAGATCACTTTGCCTTTATTTTATAGGCGAAAATTGAGCAACTACCGCGGAGGGTAGTGGTTGAGTTAGGCGGTTCACACTCACTAAAGGCCTGCGCAAACGAAGGACAGTGGCGGACAAAATGTTCGCGGCGCGCTCTTATTAGTACAGAAATAAGGTTGCACTTTGTCTGCTTATACCGCCAGGCGAGACGAGGTATTGCGCGGCAAGCTAATACTGTATCCTTATCTAAAGTACCCACATGTAATACTGGCTTGTAGCTGGTTACGAAACAGCGATAAAAAGTCCACATTCGTAACTGGTTACGAAAATTTGGTTACGAACGTGCCTGAAGGGATAATGTTGTATAGACTGTATGATAATTTTAACAAGCAATAATAATTAACCAAAAGGTATTATTGTGTGTAACTGCATGAACATGTCTTTCTTCGGTCGGTAAAGATTTTGTACCTCCTTTCTTTTCAGCTGTTGGTGAAATGGGAGCCTGCTCATCCCATGGTGTGATGCATGCCTTGAGGCAATGCATCACGGAATCGAGAAAGGAATCCGGATACGATAGTACACAGTGGATAAACATAGGTAAGTGATTGTTAAAGAATGAGCCGTTTTCAAAGAACTAATTCAAAGCAGTTCATCGATGGCGCTTACAGGTGTGGCCATAGAAGAACCGGACTACGGATCTCAAAATTAATCTGTGCAAAGCGAAATTTGACAGCCGTATTCCGGTTCTTCTATGGCCACGCCTATGAACTGCTTTGAATTTTTTCTTTGATTGTTCTTCGAAAATGGCCCATTAAAAGATTTAATTCCTTAGTTAGCAAAAGAATCAAAAATAAATGGAATGTTTTATTTTACAGATGTGCCCTATGACACGGAATCAATATTAAAAGCATTGGATGTGAAAATCGAAGAGTTTTGTATAACCGAAAAGAATTAATGCTAATGTACCTGCATGTTGTTAGATTGTTATTGAAATAAAAGTATGGTTGTTTAAATTATCATCATGTTTATTTCTCGTAATTTCAAACAAAGTCTAGTAAATCAGGTAATTAATACATAAATTATGAAAATAAAAACTTAGGCCTAATTTTAGTGGAGTCTTAGATTAGGCCTTTATTTAACAAAATAGTTAAAGACGGATGATTGATCCCATTTTCTAGTAATAATTTTACCAATTAGTCAAATTATAAAAAAAGAAAACAAACAAAACCAAAGATAGTTCTTAATAAATATTAACTGCCTAATCAACTAATAAGATCATTAAAATTCGTCAATTTCCAAAAAATCATTATACAAAAATTCGTCAGATCTAAAAATTCACATTCAATTTATATTAATTCTATACACAATTATATCAACAGTTATGTGTTATGTAAAAAGTGCAACCGAATTATCATTATTAGTTCTAAAGTAGGATCATTGTAAATTGACCACAGGCTTACCTTACTACTATGTAAAATTACTTTAGTTTGATTCTCACAGAAAAAAAAAGGAGGGCGCGTCGCCTAATAGCTAATGAGTTATGTAAGTGATTAGATGCGCTTTTTTATTTGTCATAATGGCCGCCTATATGCCTATCTATATTGAAAGCACTCTGTGGCTTGTATTACTTTTGATTAGGCGACATAGGCCCGGTTTCTGAGTTGAGAATTTTACTAAGCACATACTTACGTATCGCTTTGTCGCGCTCTTTTGTGAGAAATCTGCATAGACAGGACGATAGTTACCCATTTGCTTAGCAAAATTCTCAACTCAGAAACCGGGCCATAAATTCCTTTTTCTGCTTTCTGGGTTCGCTTAATACTTTGCTGAGGTACAGACATTATAAAAACCAAAGCATCTATACAGCGTTGTTAATGGTTTGCGTATTAAAGAGTGGTCAAATTATATTACCCTGATATTATGAACAAAAGTAATACTATAAATACAAGTAATACACTTTCCAAATACTCTTCAAAATAAATACTTTAAAATTAATGAAGACACAGTTCAAAGCTTTTCATATTACAGATAGCTAGTTAAGTATCGTTTGGTACACGGACATATTACGCAATGCAACGTGGCGCCGTCGAAACAAGTAAGTTTTGTTTTATTTGTATCTTGTAGCGATTCTTAACAACTTTTACATGGAACTTCCCAGAATATGTTCGATACATAGGATATATTCAAAGAACAGCTGGCGTAGCACAAGAATGGGGTATGTATATCCCACTCTATGTAGATATCAAAAGTGTGAGATAGATATAGTAATAAACCAGCAGATACGGCCTATTCCAATCTGTGCTAGGCTTATTGTTATTAACTCAGCGAATGTTATAAAGAATCACCAAATCACGTCTAGAACAAGACTCTTGAGTTCGAAGCAAGTATATTAGCATAGTTTTATTATTACATACTTTAGTTAGTTACGGTTAGTTTACTAACCGAGTGAACATTTGGCATTTGAACACTAAAAATCTCAGTTGGGTGGTTGACTTCGATGACAGCAATTCCAAAAGTTAATCAAGAAATCTCTTAAATGTGATGTAGAGGTAAATTTGAGACATATTGTCTCTAATCTCATAGCTTAAATTGTAACAACTAAAACTAAAGGGTACTGAGAAAGTAATGAAAATGAGAAGACACGAAAATTGGTCTCTTTCTTGAATCTGTATTTTCAAGGAACGTCTTGTTACGTTTCGGTGTCTTCCTATTTTGATAAACCTGTTAATTGTGTGACCCGTTTTAAATATATAAAAAAAGCCAATAAAATCACCAGTACAGCGATCATCACGTAACCACGAGGTCTTCTGGCGCTCCCCCACCATAAACTATCAAAGCAAATGTGATTGAAATTTCAATAGAAACTACGTTTACTTCATCAATATAATTTCTTAGTGAATCCCGAGAATCAAAATCGAGACTAAACTAGATAAGTCATCTGCCGGATTATACAATGTCAGCTGATTGCTAGTTATGTGTATCGATATTTTCAAGGAACGTTTTCGATTATTGTTGTGCGTTTGTTTGTAGAACGCACATTCCCTGGGCAGATAACCCTAGTCTAGTACTGTGTGACGTAACTCTACCTAATGGTGTATGGTCGCAAGATCTTACTCTACGCTTCTACCTAGCCTACAGAATTAGTGTTACCTCTCTACAAGTTAAAGCTCGATTCGTGATGTCTTTGGTAACCGTAGTGTTGCATCCTATCTATGCGCTTGCAAAAACCTATTGAGAAAAAATCGGTAGAAACATCTGATACAAAGCTTTAGTTTAAAATGGACTTTTGTTACTATTTTACTTTTAAATAGGTATTTTTTATTCGCTACCGTCTAAAATTGGCATTGTTTTTTTAGAATATTACAAAGTGTTACCGCATTGTTAATATACACATACAAAGCACTTAATTTTTGTATTCGAATAAAACGTTATAAACATCAATCCTAAACTCGTTAATCGCATTAATATTAAATAAAAAAACAATAAATATAAATACAAACCTGAGTAAAGCGAATCATATTATAAAAACCTGCCGTTAGTCGTAACCGCTACAAAATATGAGGTATTATTTCAGAATTTGTTCTTCAGCCACCATTTTTTGCTTTACTATTAGCAACGTCACAAACTGGAATGGTAAAACGCGTTTAAAACAAAACACACACCCATTTACACTCAGACCGTCTAACGTAACGCACTCATTTCTATAACTACACATTTCACGCCACACTACTGTCCTGCGCAAGGGTTCTCTTCTTATCACTTCTATGATGATCCGGCGTTGACTTCAGTATATCTGGCTGTCCGTGAGACAAGACTCTTGCCTCCACGTGTTGGTTGAAGGTGTTAGACGTGTGTGAACTGAGTGTTAAGGTCGCGTTTCTGTCGGAGCCGAGGGTCATGGTGGTGGTGTGTGAGTTAAGGGTGTTGTGTCCGGTGTGGTGTGAGTGTGAGAGCTGGTGTGTGTGAGGGAGGGTGGAGGGTGACGAGTGTGGTTGCGGCGGACGGGTGCGGAGGGAGCGGTGACTCCCGTTGCGGGTAAGTGAGTTCATCTGGGGAGTCCCCGGGCCGGCGCGGAGGACCGCGTTCTTGTAGTCAGCTATAAGGTGCGTCAGTTCGGCCATCTGGGAGGAGAAAGATGGTATTAGTTAGTAGGATTACGCTCTGCTTGCAACGTAAAACTCTCGATTCACAGTGGCAGTTGGAAGGATAATTACATATCTTTCGATCGCTAGTGTTAGTTGTTTAATGAACTGCATTTATAATTCTGTTACTATTGTTTATTAATACGATTATTTTTGTTGAAGCTTTCCGTGGGAATGATTTTGGTTCAAATTGCAAGATACGTAATAAATACTGCGCCGTTCGTTTGCTTGAGCATATTTTAGGTACGTGACCGAAGGTCGCGCGGCCTTTTGACCCGTAATAACAAATGACAGTCCTGCTCATCTACTCTTGACGCAATTTGGAGCTATCTACAAAATTCAATATTTCACGAATTTTATATTTTTATTGCACAAAATAGTCTTATTTTAAAATAAGCATTACAAAGTATATAAAATCAAAGCTAGACTGTGCGAATATCAAGATATTTTAATTTAAAAACTGTCGATAGGAGCTCAATAGCGTCAAGAGTAGCCCCCCTGCGCGTAGTGTCGTTGCTCCAAAGCTGATATTACTGTGACACTTGAAAAAAACTTAGGCCTTTACAACTACATATTATTGAGATGATTTATACAGCGTCCAGTGGCACCTTCAGTCCGACGAACAGTCCGATGACTTACCGTGGGTTTGTTCAGACTGATGCGCATTTTGTGCAGTCCGCCGAGCAGTCCGATGACTTACCTTGGGTTTGCTCAGACTGATGAGCATCTTGTGCAGTCCCTGCGAGTCATGCGTCTCTATTCGCATCCTGAGGTCATCCTACAGGCCGATGACTTACCTTGGGTTTGCTCAGACTGATGAGCATTTTGTGCAGTCCGCCGATGACTTACCTTGGGTTTGCTCAGACTGATGAGCATTTTGTGCAGTCCGCCGATGACTTACCTTGGGTTTGCTCAGACTGATGAGCATTTTGTGCAGTCCGCCGATGACTTACCTTGGGTTTGCTCAGACTGATGAGCATTTTGTGCAGTCCGCCGATGACTTACCTTGGGTTTGCTCAGACTGATGAGCATTTTGTGCAGTCCGCCGATGACTTACCTTGGGTTTGCTCAGACTGATGAGCATTTTGTGCAGTCCGCCGATGACTTACCTTGGGTTTGCTCAGACTGATGAGCATTTTGTGCAGTCCGCCGATGACTTACCTTGGGTTTGCTCAGACTGATGAGCATTTTGTGCAGTCCGCCGATGACTTACTTTGGGTTTGCTCAGACTGATGAGCATCTTGTGCAGTCCCTGCGAGCCGTCAGTCTCTATGAGCATCATGAGGTCGTCTTGCAGTCCACCGAACAATCCGATGCAGCTGAGGGCATAGCGGCCCAGCACCGACATGGACGCTAGCTCTAACACTGTCACTCCCGCCTCGGACACGGCTAGCCACGCCATGGAAAGGTCCGGTTGCTTTATCTGTGGGAACGAGTTTGACAGTGGGTTATTTCACAGGTGTTTGAAGCCCAACAGCACTTTCTTTGAAGTGGACGATAAACCCACAATCTAATAAGCGTACTAACCGCTGCGTGCCACATTTCACCAATCATCTAAGCTACCCGGTAACAGTACCACA
This sequence comes from Zelleria hepariella, assembly GCA_949319315.1. NCBI lineage: Eukaryota > Metazoa > Arthropoda > Insecta > Lepidoptera > Yponomeutidae > Zelleria > Zelleria hepariella. The sequence goes on from OX439381.1 coordinate 21,504,494, forward strand.
CAGTACTACGCGGAGTATAGTGAATGCCGAAGTCCGAAGAAGCGCGGGCAGAGGCATCGGCAAACTAGAAGCAAATGGGTACCTAGTACCTATGGCTCGACTAGTACGCATATTGGCTTGTGCATTTATTGTCACAGCGGTAGAGTAGAAGAGCATTTGTGATGATAGTTACGACGATTCTAGGCGGTCTCTAACGCGCTTTTGAACCTTCGAAGCAAGCAGAGGAGAGTTATAACTTTATCTGTGGCATCGTAGCTACCAGACAGATGAACCGATACTGATTTAGATTTCAATGTGGACGGCGTTCACACATGGCAAACAAGCGAGCTGCGAGCCGTTGGGCTGAGCTGCTCGCGTAGAATGAGGGTGGGCTAGAGCGTATCCATGGGTTTTTAACTCTAGCTATCCCGCTCTACGTCAAACAAAAGAGTGAGATACATATAGTTATAATCCCCTTATGTACTGCGTAACCGAGGCTCATGATAAGCAAGCTGGAGCGAAGTCAGAAGAGTTACTGAGGACAGGAAGGCGTGGCGTGACCTTGTAAAGGTCCTCTGTACCTCTGGTGCCTGTTTCATAAAACTACAATTCATAGTTTATTATGAAAATTCGATGTACATTAACTACCTTTTTTTTAACCTTTCTAATGTCTAATAGATGGAGTAGGCACTGCAGCGCCGAGTGGTCTCTTCAGCTATCTAGTGTGAGTGAAGGTGCCACTGGACACTGTATAAATCATCTCATTACGTAGATGCAAAGGCCTTAGTTTAGTAATGTCTAATAGGCCACTCAATGTACGGTCGGCCACAGTCACAGATAGCCCACGGCAGCTCTTACCGCGCGCGGCATAAGGGCGACAATCGAACAAAAAGGGGTATCCTAGCGTGTGGCCGACTGTACATCGAATTGTCATAATAAACTATGAATTGTAGTTTTATGAAACTGGCGCCTGGGCTCTGGATGATTGAAGCTTTTCAACGTTACATACCCTAGCTTGGAACAGTGTCGCTCCGAAGAAAGGCCACTTTCTGGTGCAGTTGAGGTATATCCGCACGCAGTCCTGCGTGCTTCGCCCCTTCAACGCCACCCATTTGGACCGCAGTTTCTCTTCCAACTCTCTGTAATTGGAAAATAATGGATTCACAGAACTTGAATAAAATGTACGGTCAGCGAAAAAATGCTAAAATTAAATTTTGTTTTGGCACCATTGAATCCTCTTTCATGTAGGGATCTTATTTGATTTGACATTTCTCTAAGGTGCCAACTTAGGTTTGAGTACAAGGAATGTTAGAAATCGCGAAAAACTTCTTCACGTAATTTTTTTACGGGGGAAAGTTTTTGCCGATTTCTGTTATTTCTAGCACTCAAACCTCAGTTGGCTCATAAGAATCTTTTGACCCCAATACGAAAAAGGATCAAATGGCATTATAAAAAAATTTTTTTTTCCATAGAAAATGTATGGGGAAAGTATTTTATAAATTTCTGACATTTCTAGTACTCAAACCTTAGTTGGTTCCTTAGAGTCTTTTGATCCCTATATGAAAAAAGACCCAATGGCATCAAAAAAATAATTTGGTATTTTATCATTTTTTCGCTGACCGTAATTTTTTTCCAAGTTCTGTGAATGCAGTTCATAATATCTCAAAAAGGTATGGAAGGTCTCCTACATTTGGAAATACATTTGGACTACGAAATTTGGAATAGAGATAGCTTAGACATCAGAATAACACATAGGCTACACACACGCTATTATCACGCTTTTACACTTAGGAGCAAAGTAAAGCATATATCCTTTTTCTGTAGTCCACACGGACGAAGTCGCGGGCAAAAGCTAGTACTGAATAAAAATATTTGAGTTTGATAGGTAAACGTACCGTAGTTGTGCGTTGTCGAGCGGCGCGCGGTACCGGAAGGGGTAGAACCGTCTCGCGAGCGGCGCCGCGTGCGCAGGGTTGCTCGCCGAATGCTCGCCCATGTCCAGTTGAGCCATCAGAGCGCCTAACTCAGCTGCCAACTCGCGGGTCACAGGGAAGCGGCCTGCTACCACTGGGAATAAAAAAAAAGTGATAATGAACGGGGATATAGGGATTTTAGTGAACGGTAAGGTCTACTCAATATTTGTACACACGACAGCACGTCAGACTGAACACTTTTGTTGTAATGTCGCCCGTAACGTAACTGAGTAGAGTGCTAGCGTGTAAAGGTCGACGTGCTGTCGTGTGTACTAGTGGTTCGCCCCGAACTATGAACTCGTCATCTATCGTCGAACGAACATTCATACATACAAACTTAAAAACGCTGGATTGTTCCAGTGGGCTCAGAGAACTTCTCTCGCTTCGCTCGCTCGTCCAATTATTAGTACGAATCTTTGTGATTTTACTAGTTCTTGAAATAAATTGTATAAGATATTTTACTGGAGATCTAATTACTTAAAGGTATATACCTAGTAAATGCCTTTTCGCCTAAATAAAAAAGCAAGAGACAAAATAGTTGTTATTGAAGCCCTAAAGACATGTTTCATTTGACGATCGATTTATTACATTCGCTAAGGAAGACATCTTTAGGGGCGCCTATTTTCTTTAATAGTAAGTTTGTAGCGATCCCTGTCGGGCGCTCAGGAAACTGCTACATACTCGAGCTGTCAAACGCTACTCGCTACTATCCTGCATCGCGCCAGCAAAAAGTTTATCGTAGATGAGTATAGAGCATAGGACGTCCGTCTTCCCACTATGTTCATTTCCCCTTATAGTGAGGAGTATGATGACAGTAATGAAATTTCATACAACTTTGCTGGCGCTCATCAAAGTAGCCGGCAAGTCCCTCTTTGCTCAAAGAAGGTTGTCAAATTAATGACCACATTACGAGCGTTATCTGAGAAAATGTACTAACCTTGCTGATTAACCTGGTAGCAAAGCAGCAGTCGTTCCTTGTCAGTCTCTGTCCGCACCGATGTCTTGAAGTACAGTCGGTTCCGGTACGTGAGCCGGATCACTCTCGAGTTCTCAAACTTGCCGGAGCCCTTTTCCCGGAGCGCTGTCTCCCACTTTGATATCACGTCGCATAACTGGAAGGAAGGGGGAAATGGAAAGTCGCATAACTGGAAAGTTTGGAACTGTTAGCCCAGGGACTGTCCTCTATGGCAGGTTTTTCGTTTGACTGAGTGTCACTGTAACAATATCAGTTTAGGCTTCGTAAGGGAAACAGATGAACACACAAACATACATATACAATATACATACATGGTGTTGTTTTGTAAAGTGACACGCGACTCAGGGGTCCACGATACTCAAGCTAAATAAGATATAAAATAAAAATAACTCAGTGAAAAATACTCAAAAAATCATTAAATTGTGACGTACACGCGACAGCACGTCAGACTGTACACTTTTGTTTTAAAATCGCCCGTAACGTAACCGAGTAAAGTGCTAGCGTGTAAGGGTCGACGTGCTGTCGTGTGTACTTACTATTATACTATTGACTGCGGCTGCAATCGCAATATCGGGCGCGCGCGCTTTGAGAAGGCTAGGGTGTCCGCACGTCGCGATAATAAACCAAATAATTTGTAAATAAAAAAATATATTTGAAAAAAAAAAATGTTTTAAGCGTTACTAAAACTATCGTCTCTGAGTCGGGTGACACTAACCAAAACAACACCCCTGTAGTGCTCTCTTTTACACTAGTCGCAAGTCGCGACGCAATACATAGTTTGTGTATGGGAAGTTTTATTGGTGAGACTTGATACATACGCTGCTGAAATCATAACCCTCGTCTATGATCTCGGGTAAAGAAGGATATACAAGTTACAAAAGATGCTAACTCTTTTTACAGGGCCATGGTACCTAATGTTAGGGATCACAACCAAAATACTTTTTTAGCTCTATGACGTTCCGTTAATTTTTAAATAATTAAAATGTAAGCGCTGTGACGGGAGAAAAGTATTTTTAAAATACTGTTTCCATAGAATTTTACCATGTTTTAACAGCCTGAAGCTATTAAAATACAACTAAGCAAACAACCATATTTTTTAATTGGAGCTAAATCCAAAAACGAAAAAGTTTTGAAAATTTTATAATTTAGAGGTTATAAAAAAAAAGTTTTGTTTTTCAACTTTTTTTTTGCAGATTTGTCATTATGTTGACCAGCAGGTTACACCCTGTAAAAAGAGTTAGTATCTTTTGTAACACGTTGTAAAGGGACGTACCTTTTTATCAGGCTTGATATGGTGCTCCAGCTCCTTCTCAATGGGATCATCACTGAAGAGCGCGAACCCGGAGGCCGACGCCTCCCGGCAGCCGAGTTCAGAACTGAGTGTCGATAGGAACTCTTCCACCGTCGTTGACCCGTCGAAACTTATCACCTGGTGACAATTTGGGTTTAGTTGGATTCGTCGTATCGAGGAGTTGCAGTGGAAATAAATTTGGGGATCCAATGAGGGGTACCGCGCTCAGATTTGCCGCCAAGGGCGCTGGCGCTAGCGCGAGGTCCAAAAATGACACAGTTTGTATGGGCTACGCGGATTTGTTTCTAATTAGAATAACGTTGGGAATATTTGGCAATACCTGAGATTAATTATGGCTAATAGTTGTTATCCCGCCACTAACTATACTGCTTTGAAACAGTTTTATGTTTCGGAAAATTGTGTTCAAATTTTTTCGAACCAAACGGGTCTTGCCCGATTTGTTATACAGGGCGTCCCACGGCTATGCCACATGGAGGGAAAGTACCTTGAATATTGTAGATGGAACATTTTACTGAAAGAAGACATTATTTTAATTTAAAAAACAATTTAAACTGCATTCATAGATATTTAAATAATTACATGGTTGAACCGGGAATCGAACCCGTTACATGAGAAAAATTATTACCCTGTAGTTTTATCATACCTATCGAAAGGCTTCATCATAAGGATTATTTTTTGCTAAATAACATAATGTCGGAAATAAAAGGAAGACCATGAATTTTAACATTTTTAATACAACATTAATTAATTTATCAATGAAAATCACTGTAACAAAAGATTAAAAGTATGAAAATGAAACACATTTTTGAATTATTTCTTTATAATCAGCCAGCCGCATTGCGAAGGACAAAATTTTACGCGTCTTTCGGCTCAGGATACGGCTCGATTTGTTGCATACTACCAGGTAAATGTTAAAATTCATGATCTTCCTTTTATTTCTGACACTATGTTATTTAGCAAAAAATAATCCTTATCATGAAGCCTTTCGATCGGTATGATAAAACTACAGGGTAATAATTTTTCTCGTGTAACGGGTTCGATTCCCGGTTCAACCATGTAATTATTTCAATATCTATGAATGCAGTCTAAATTATTTTTTAAATTAAAATAATGTCTTCTTTCAGTAAAATATTCCATCTACAATATTTAAGGTACTTTCCCTCCATGTGGCATAGCCGTGGGACGCCCTGTATAGTACAGTTTTAATGTAGGTACTAAATATGATTTAAATGTAAGTAAACTTTTTTTACGTACTAATTTTAAGAAATATCCAACTTCATGGCCTTACTCGACATTGGCGCCAACTAGTTTTAGCACTAAAACGGTAGCCCAAATTGCCTTGTCCGTAGTAGGTCGCTTTAAACCAGTTGGTCCGTTTATAGGAACTTTGAAAAGTATTTTTTTTAAAGTGGACTAAGTACGCAAATCATAATCCTGGTAGCTATTTTTAGGACCTAGAACTGTATAACCTGCGGCCTTTTACCAGCTATGATTCTTATTCAAACCTGACCTGGTAAGTGTTATTCAGCATGTGCACGGGGATGGCATGCGGTAGGCAGTGGTGGTAGGGGTTTTTCAGCAGGATCGAGAGCACCTCCATCCTTGAGGGTTTGTCCTCCCTGCCGCCGTTCCGTATGCTCCGTTCGAGCGCCCGCTGGCAGTAGGCGGCGTATTTGCCGCATTCAGACCTGTGGAGCCAACATAGTTAGTTAAACTTTCGTGGTTCGTGGTTCTTATAAGTCATTGTTGTAAAACATCCTAACTCTTTTTATTACAGTTTAGTTCAACAACAACCTTTAGTTCGGTGGGTGTAACCTACTGGGCAACAAATAGTCAATTCTATAAAAAAAAAGTTAATTGACAAAATCAATTTTCATTTTATAAGCTCTATAATGGTAGAGGGAGAGCGTCGATGGTCTCTTCACCAATCTAGTGTGAGTGAAGGTGCTATTGGACGCTGTATAAATCATCTCATTACGTAGATGCAAAGGCCTTTATTTTACAAAGGCTTGAGGCTAGAGGTCACGCAAACAATTCGTGAACAGTGGCGAATGCCGCGAGTAAGGGGTGGATGAAGGATGTACCATTCATGGATGGACCATGAATAAATCATCTCATTACGTACGGCCTTAGTTTTTTGTTACAAACGGCATAACATATCGACTGTACCTTGTGTAGGTTAAGAGTAGGTATGTTATTTTCTTTAAGTATGAGTGTTGTGGTCATTGTTTCTAGATAGTATACAAATTCATGTGAAAACCAATATTTATTCACAGCATACTGTGTATGTAACTAATCTGTTTATGACCCCAATAAAAAAATTAAATAAAAAAATAACTTACTTGGAGTCCGCGTGTCGGCTCAGATGCAGTTTCAGATACCACAGAAGCCTGTTATTTCTCGGCACGAACAGACTGACAGCCAGGGCCAACAGCTGCCATCCTTGCACGAAGCTGTAGGTGGGCGGGTTACTCTTGCAGTCCACGGAAAGAAGCGGAGCCTGAAATTGGAGCTGGGGGATGTAGGCACATGTCGTAGACTAGACTACAGATGGGGTAAAAGGGTACTGGAGTGGAGACCAAAGACAGGTCGTGGAAAAGTGGGCAGGCAACCGATGAGATGGACCAACGACCTGGTCGAAGTGGCAGGAAAATACTGGATGAGAAAAGCCCAAGACCGTAAAGAATGTAGTGCAAAGACCTACACTCAGCATTGGGTGGCTATAGGTTGAAGAAGATGTAGCGGTAGCGTTTCGGCTTTTCAATAGGCTGTTTCGTGACAGGTGGAAAAATCTTAGTAATAATGGAAAAATGTAAAATGTATGGGCCCCTTTTTTCAAAGACGGACCAGCGCGTCTATTCTTTGAAAAATATACTCACGCGTCAGCAGTAAAAAAAACTCGTTTATTTGCGGGAAAATAATAATTGTTTTTTTTTTTTCTATAATGGTATAAAATTTACTAATAAGCACCGGAAATTTAAATTCCCGGTGCTTGTTTTAGAGAAAACAGTTTGAAAGTCCTTTAATTAAGTCCAAACAAACAGTTTGAAAGTCCTTTAATTTATAAATTCGCAATTAATATTTCCCGAGCTGAATTGTCATTTCCCATTTTTCAACCTGCCCTAGAATCGGACCTAAGGGGTAAACTATAATTTATTAGAATCCTGTAAATGTAAATAGATGGTTAGATAACACTTTATTGCCTTTCTCATATGACAAGTTTGTGGGGGTTTATCACGACTAGAAAAAAGGAATACTCCGCACATCGCCTGACAAAAACTGCCAACTCCCTTGTAATTTATTACAAATCATTTGATGCACTCAATATCATGGGAGGGATATAAGTCAATGAGCCGTTTCCAGCTCAAATTCACAAAGCATTTCATAGATGGCGCCTACAGCCTAAATTAATCTGTGCTAAGCGGTATTTGAGATGTAAGCTTAGCACAGATTAATTTTGACAGCTGCAGCCGTATTCCGGTTCTTCTATGGCCACGCCTGTAGGCGCCATCTATGAAATGCTTTGTGAATTTGTGGTCAAAACGGCTCATTGGTGGGCTGCATATGCCTGCGATGTCATACAGAGTGAAATCAAACTCAACTAATATGTGCAAGAGGAGTCCTTTGTTTTTAGTCAGTTTGATGAGCATGTTAGGATCTATGTCATAAAGTGAAAGTAAATAATATTCTATCGGCTTCTAATCACTACGGGTTGTGATAAAAACATAAAACAATACATGAGGTTGTGGGGAATACAATAAAATCCTACTTAAAGTGTCATTGAAATAAAACCAACAAGATGCTAACTTTACTGTAGGTACTTAAATTAAAGTTCTAATTCCACAATTACAATTTTATTTTGTTTAGAATTTCATAGCTCTGTAGACAGAAGTTGAGTGAAAGATTTAGTTGATTATTTTGTTACAACAATGCTTTGGACTATAAACGGATTCATTCGCACATAACTCGAGTAAAACTGGTAGTATGAAACGAACATAAAGTGTAGTGAACCCCACAGTCCTCCAATATCCGACACGTTACCTGTATAGAGCTCGGCGATCCAGCCGGGTCGGGCCGCGCGTCCGCCTTGTTGTCACCCGCCACGGAACCCACGGACGACCCGGTGTCGCAGGTGAACAGCGACTGAGTCGCGCACAACAGTAGCTGCTGCAAATGAAATGTTGGCGTTGTTGCGACCGCGCGCGTATGGGGGGAGCTTACTGTACTGCTTTGTTTACTTTGTGGTCTGTTCTGAGCGTATGGGGGCTTACTGTAGTGCTTTGTTTACCTTGTGGCCTGTTCTGAGCGTATGGGAGCTTACTGTACTGCTTTGTTTACTTTGTGGCCTGTTCTGAGCGTATGAGAGCTTACTGTACTGCTTTGTTTACTTTGTGGCTCTGTTTTGAGTGAGATTTTTGTGGAGTTTTCTAATCTCTGACATAACTGACATATAAGGGTAGCTTACTGAACTGTGTGGTTTTGTTCTCAGAGAAAGAGCGTTTTGTATGGGGGAGCTTACTGTACTACTTTGTTTACTTCGTGGTTCTGTTCTGAGCGAGAGGGGACTTTGGGGAGTATTCTGAAAGATTGGGTCGGTGTCTTGTCATATGGATAAATATTTGTGATAAATATAGCAGGATTATTAATAATCGGTATGAAAGGGGATTCCAATCAGCACCTCTTTGAGAAACGTTAAAAATGATGGCTTTGAACGAGTCTCTGTTTACTACATTGTAAATGAGACATGATGGTAAAAGTAACTGAGAAGTATTTTAATTTTACGATGCTTGTTCTTTCAGAATACAATAAAATGGTTAGTGCAAGTGCTAAATGGGCACGTGGATTGTGTGTTTTTATGAATACCAGAATACCCATGATTTGTGCACGTTATGAAACCCATCCCAATGACTATTTATATTTAATTAAATATATTATTTACATCGATGAAACTAAGGACTAAGGACATATAAAATACACATATTATTATATACAGTAAGATTAGGTATGTAATTTTGTTTATATTCAAAGGATTTTATATCGAAATGTGACAACTATTGCATATTAAACAGTCCATTAGCTATATTTCCAGAATTTCCTGAGCTTTTAAATAAATTGGACAGGACATCAAAATTTAACCGTTTAATAACAGGTTGCATGAGTATAATACGCAATAGTTTTTAATATGTCTAGGCTAGAGTGCTTATCTCCAAATATATTTTAAAGAATAAGTCACCTAGACGTCCGGAATACTCCGCATAAATACTAGCTTACCTTTTAGTAGAAAGTGTATCACCAACAACATAGGTACTTATAATATTTGAGTAAATATTTTTCTATTCTAAGTAAAAACATCAACCTTTCATAACAAAGGAAGATCTCAGTGCTAGGGCAAGAGGGCCAAACTTTCTAATAGAACAGTTGAAAATAAACCAAAAGTTTAAAAATACATTCCCTACAACTAAGGGGCAGGGACATTCAAGTGGGTATAAACAGTATTGAAAACAAAAATAGTAACGAGAAAAGGGGAACAAAATGTACACCAACATTCCATTTGATTCGCAACCACCATTTATAATTTTGTATTTACAACGTGTTACTTTTGTTCGACAACATTCGGTTTTTAAATGTTTTACTACACTTTCTAAAAATGATTTCTTTCTTTTCACGATGTTGCCGGAAGTTAACAGATCAAGTTGGAATAAAACCTTCTTTTGTCACGTATTCTTTTCTTTTTATTATCTTAAAATAGGTCACCAGTATCGTCGAAGAAGCCAATAGAATATCAAATTCACGTACACAATTCCAAATTGATCAACCACTTGACTGAAGCGTTAATTTTTGTTATTTGCAACACACAAAGCTTTTCTACCGTTGTACATATTTAATGGTTTGTTAGTGTATATTTACAAAGAGTACCTATAACTTTTTTTGAAATGAATATTGTGCTCTAGTATGTCAATTATTTTATTTATTATTGAGGGAAATTTATTGGATTAGAGCACAATATTTGAGGACTTAATTCTTCTCTAATGTGCAAAGCAAAAGTTTTTATTAAGAATCTCGTGATATATTGAGATATGTATGGTTATATTGTGATGTAACGATATAGGATGACATATGAGAAAAGCGTTAGAAGCGTTACAGCCTCAAAGCGTAAGCTGTGGCGAATATAAAGCATTTTGAACCTTATTTTTGTCTGTCTTTAGGAATATTTATTGGACTGTACGTTGGGCAAGTTCTTACCCAACATGTAGCCATGACATTTTGAAAAGTGTGTTCATGGAAATGTTATGTACGGTCGTCTACAATCTCAGATACCCCATGGCAGCTCTTATCGCGCGCGGCATAAGGGCGCCAATCGAACAAAAAGGGGTATCTGAGACTGTGGCCGACTGTACCAATTTGGGGACATCAAAAGCCATGCTTTTTGTATTTTTGCAAAAAAGTATTCCTTTTATAACCAGAAGGAGTGCTCTTTTGTCTGGCAACAAAAAATATAAATGGGTGGGGACGCTCCTGTTTTCTAGTCTGGTGAGGGTTTCAAAACAATTCCTCCTTTACTTTCGAACTTACTGGTTTGGTACTTCGACAAAGGTTTTAAGCCAAAGTTTGGAAAAGAAGAACGATTCGAAATATTATTTCAGTTTTTTGTAATAACTTCTCTTTTTTCGATACATAACAGTTACTATTATGTAACTACAGCAGTTCATTTGTCGTACTACTTATTTACTGGCCTCAATACAAAAAACAAAATTGCATTATCGTCTCTACATTTAATTTTAGTCTTAAATCTTTCCTTCCGCCAACGCGAACAAATTCTGACAGGCCAAATCGAGGTGATTTTTAGGCAAGAAAAAAAAATAGCGAACCAATTTGTATCGAGTACTATACGAAACGTTTCGTATGTCCAAATGTTCGCGCCTATAGTAGGTATCTTATTTGCCTTTTATTATCGGTGAATATTTCGTCGGTATAAAGGTAAAAGTCATTAAGTGACATTTTGGTCAAAAATCTGTTTTTTGGTTAATTAAATACCAAAGACTGTTATCTATTAAAGGTAACATTCATTAAAATGCCAGCATTGCCTGCTGCATTTTGCTGCTGGCATTTTAATGAGTGTTACCTTTAATAGATAACAGTCTTTGGTATTTAATGAACCGAAAAACAAAACAGATTTTTGACCAAAATGTCACTTAATGACTTTTACCTTTATACCGACGATTTGCTAATGCTTACCGCAGGCGTTAGCGTCATATCGTCAGATTGTTTTCGGCACTAGAGCAGGCAACATAAGCTTCCCTTTTTGTGCTATTTTGAGTGATTAAAAACTCTTCCTAATACAAGTCCTGTTTCAATTATCTACGAGCAATAACAAGGATTTGCAAAGGAGTACAAACTCTTCACCAACTAAGGCCGACTTGCACCACTTTCTTAAATGTGGTTTAAATGGCAGTTAACTAAAATCTTCATACAAAAGTCGACTTAAATGGCGAGTTAAGTGGCATTTAAGAAATGGTGCAAGTCGGCCTAAAACCCTTATCGCACGGGAGCGTCCCAACCTCGAAAACAAGGACCAACTTACATTCCTAAGCTTGCTGGGCTTAGCTTGCGTCAGGCTATCGCGGAGACGGGGCGAGGGGCACCCCTTGCGACGCGACAACGGCGTTACCTGGACCCCGTGCTTCGTGCCCGCGTGGGGCGCCGTCTGTCGTGCTAGCACCGCCACCAGCTCGTCTTGAAGCTCGGTGACCTCGAGGCACTGTTGGAGGGCGTTCTGGGCGAGCACCACGTGATAGTCTATGCCGGCTTGCTCCACGCACACTGACATGAATAGCTGGACGCACTGTGAAAGATAGATAGATAGAGAACACTTTGTTTTACACTAGCTTTTGCCCGCGACTTCATCCGCGTGGGCTACAGAAAAAGGATATACGCTTTACTTTGCTCCTAAGTGTAAAAGCGTGATCATATGCCTATGTGTTATTCTGATGTCTAAGCTATCTCTATTCCAAATTTAATCCAAATCCGTTCAGCCGTTTCAGCGTGAAAGAGTAACAAACATCCATCCATCCATCCATACTTACAAATTTTCACGAATATAATATTAGTAGGATAGGATAGTAGGAAATAGGATCAGAAAAAAATATTGAGATAAAACATCTGTACCAGCGAGTACGCTTAGTACAGCTTAGTACATCTGTACTAAGCGGATTGTACGTACTTTGAATAGTTTTAGTGCTTCAGCCTGTAACGCCTCCGAGTTGAGTGACGTGAGCGGGGATGTGATGTTGTCTTTCGAGTACAGTAACGTCGGATGCCGCCACAGGACGCAATCTGCAATGGAAATTGTTAAAAATATTACAGAGAACCTTTAATAAATCATCAAATAAAAAATGCTTTATTGTCCAGTCAACAGCAGAAGAATAAATAAATACAGTGATCTAAGCCTATGGAATTAATTAAAAATAAAGATACACACACATTAATTAGATAAATACTGAATTTATTGATCAACATGATCAACGTATTGTTGAATGCAAAAGGATGCATGCTCAGAATATGCTGCGTATGATGCCCTGATGTTCATTAACAGCGCTGGTTTTCAGCAGACATGAACGCAAAAAAAAACTTTCTTATAAATATTACCTACATTCAGCTGCTCGAATTTTCAAATTAGTCCATTCTAGACAAACAAATTAGACATTCTGGTAAACCCACCGCGTATGGATCTGATGACAATCGAAATAAAAATGGCAGCTATAAAATCTAAGATGGCTGACGGAATCTAAGAAACTCTCGCTCGCTAACTGTGGAGGAAAACATGATGAGGAAACCCGCGGCTTAGTCGGCTCCACACGTATTTGAAGCCACAGAACAGCGCGTCTGTTCTCGAAAAAATCCGCACGCGTCAACCGCCAAAACTACTTATCTTTTTTAACTTTTAATAATGGGTATATTTTACGGTGCTTATTTTAAGAGAATACAGGAGCTGAAGTTTGTTGTTTCGAACTTGCAGCAGTGGAGTAATACACAATGTACTTGACATGCGCGAAACAGTGCTCTTCGATTTCATGATGTATTTCATACAGCGTACAGTGCTACAGTAAGTGTGCTGAAATGCCATGTGCCATGCTTTATTCTCCCGTGTAATGCGTAATATTTCAGGACACCGTTGTGTGATATGTCTTTTATAATATTACGAGCATTACAGGTAGCGTCACGAGTTATGAGCGCTCGAAGAAACTGGTGGGGATTTCTGCGCATGTGTGTACAATCGCGCGCAAAATGTCTAATATCCACGCAGGATCTAAGACTGACGCTGAGCTGAACTATAGTTGAGTGAGATACTATAAAAATCGGAGAAACTGACTAAAAACTTAACGATTGAAAGTATTCTTTGCGGATTTTGCACTCGTTATATTATTATTTTAAATGGTTTTCTATACAATTATTCGGACATTACGATAAAACGGGTGTACAATCAATGAAAAATAATCTCAATCTAATATGTATTGTTCTCAATAACTTTTTTGAATCTTTCTGAACTGTCTTTTTAAAACATTTTGTTTCGGCTTTCTTTCTGCGAGGAAATAAAAAAACGATGTGTGCGACTGTACCCCGAGGCTACAGCGACTGATCTACCAATCACGCGCCCGCGCTCGCCGGCGACCGCGCCTCTCCGTCGCCCCCCGCGTACCCCGCCAAACAGACCAAAAAAATGAGTTCTGCGCATTCAAGGTCAGCGCTCATAACTCGTGACGCTACCTGTACCTACACCTGTCTACAATGTACTCACTGGGATCGCCGTCAGTCTCCATTAGCTTCTGTACCAGTTGTTCGAAGTGGGTCCCCTGACTCAGGCCGCCGCCACTGACGACTGTCAAGTGGTACAGCCACGAGTCCTTGTCGGCTTTGCACTCGAACAGCAAGTACGTTGGACCCTGTGGTGTAAGAGGGAATTTTATATTAGTACACGGTATTGACTTACCATGTTACACTTTATTCAGTAGGACGCACAACAACTAGCTCCGCCAATGAAAAAAAAATCTTCTTTTTGGATGCGTTTTTTCCTAAAAACTCTCCTGCGATTTCTCAACGCGAGGCTTAACTATTTTTAGGATCTAAGGTTTGGATTCCAGATCCTAGAACCTACGTATTAAGATAGTGGGATATTACAGGCAACATATTGCTTTTTCCTCCCATGGTGGCTAAATATAAAGTGCAGAAAACGGAAAGGGATGATACAACACAAGGGAGACTAATAAATCTCTTCGGAGAGATTCTAAACTAATCCGCCGTTGGGCATGACTAGGCTACATCCGGCACTAACTGAAAATTAGCGCTGAGCGCTCCCACCCTCACTGACAGTGACACACCGCGACATTTTACATGACCAATTATGTCTTCTGTCTTTTTAATTCTGTTTTTTTTTTTAGTTTGTTTTACTTTATGTACGGTCGGCCTCAATCTCAGATACCCCATGGCAGCTCTTACCGCGCGCGGCATAAGAGCGCCAATCGAACAAAAAGGGGTATCTGAGACTGTGGCCGGCTGTACCTAAGGTGTGTCTGTCTTTTTCTTTCTTTCTTTCTTCTTTCTCACATCCTACTTTATTGAGTTTTACTATCCACAAACACAAACATCTACGTTATTAGGCTCTTGTTTCACTGACCCCGGTTACCTGGTGCTGCGGGTAGATGGCGACGGTGAGATGGTTCCTCGTATCGTCATTCTTTTCCTCCGAGTCTGAGTCTGACACATGCTCCACGTCTTCCACTCTCGCGTCGCGCATGTTGATTTGGCCGATTGGGTTCTGAAACGTAAAAAAAAGAGTGTTGAAAAGTGTTGAACAAGAAGCGTGTTTAAAATTGTTTACTGAACGACCGCGTGAAGCGAGAAGAAATTGTTGGAAATCACATTTTAAAGTTAACGTGTTTCAGGAATAAAGCTATTTAAAAACTGCCCTGTAGAATACAGGATTAATGTAATCTATACTTATAATAAAACTCTAGCGAAGTCAATTCTGTACATTGAATATTTTTAGAAAAAAACTATCAGGGGTTACTAAGTAAACTATACTGAATACAGAAATGCAAAAAAATTGGTCTATGTCTGTCTGTCTGTCTGTCTGTGTGTTACCTCATCACGCGAATACCGCTAAATAGTTTTCAGTCAAATTTAGGACCGTGATAAGTCCTGGTTCTGGGAACAATCTAGGCTATGCGATGTTCAGAATACATTGCGGGTTGCAATTTTAACTTCGTTTTTTGTAAGAAATATTCATAATTTTGATATAGCTTCTTGAGAAGATATGTTAATAACGTGATACAGAACACATTTCCGAAAAAAAATTGCGTTTCCGGAAAAAAAACTTGGAACCTCATTATCTCGGAAACCGTTGATTTCCTAGGCATAGTTCCTTGGGCAAAAATGATTGTTATGATGAGGACTATACAGGGTGTTAAAAGACCGCCAACAGACCCGAAAGCCACTAGACACCAAAACAAAACTAGACACTAGACTTTTTCGATAAATTATTGTTGGGAAATTATTTTGGTTTTTAAGGTTATAATTTTGAAAAATATTTTTTCACGCAATGGACGTGTAACTCACACAAGTCATATTGCGCAAGCGTAGGTATCAGATTATGTTACTTAAGCTTGAAGTGCCGATGTTTAGAATACATTGCGGGTTGCAACTTTAACGTCGTTTTTTGTAAGAAATATTCATAATTTTGATATGGCTTCTTGAAAAGGTATGTTAAGAATCCCCTGAAGCTCTGCAGCCCTCTCGCTCGCACTTTTGAACATTTTAATTTATTGTAAGAGAATGATTCAACTTTGGACGATAAAATATAGTTGCAGACATAGATAATAAAGCTATCGACATGTAGACATACTTTAAATTTCACATTTATAGTTTAAAAAATCAATTACTGAACTACTACTTTTAACCGAAGTTCAGTGATATTTTTTTTTATTAGTAGGAATATGAAATCAAAAGTCTGTCCACATGTCGATAGCTTTATTATCTATGTCTGCAACTATATTTTATCGTCCAAAGTTTAATCATTCTCTTACAATCAATTAAAATGTTGAAAAGTGCGAGCGAGAGGGCTGCAGAGCTTCAGGGGATTCTTAAGAACTAGATACTGAATACATTTCTGCAAAAAAAAAGTTTTGAAGAATCCGACTTTGAACCTCATTATCTCGGAAACCGTTGATTTCCCAGGCATAGTTCCTTGGGCAAAAATGTTTCTTATGATGAGGTAAATGCGTGGTTTCCCGCTTTGTTGGCGGTCTTTTAACACCCTGTATGTGGTCTCCCACTTTTTTGGCGGTCTTTTAACACCGTTCTGTATTCAATACAAGCACTCGCCGCAAACAATAATTTTGCATTCTTGCATAACAAATAACTATTGTTTACCGTTGAGCTGGATAGACAGAGTTATTAGCCGTATGATTTGCTTGCTGGCTTAGCATGAGAATGAGTAAGACCTTATCTATGGGCTTATAACTTTATCTATCCCACTCTACGTCGAGGGAGATACATATAAACCCTTTTACTTCCTAATCAATTCTTATGCTAAGCTTCCTGGTATCTTATCACGGGCGATACCTTAATGTAAACAATACATATTTATTATTAAATTTATAAATGTATTGTTTAGATTAGGGTTTTTATTCTATTTTATTCTATTGCTTTCTTTTGAGCCCTGCTACCGCAAGTTAAGAAGTAATAACTATTAAAATACCCCCGACATTTTAGCTTCGAATAAGCATATATAATAAATTGCTGAACCAATTTTGACAAAACATAACTAAGAACATTCGCTAGAAAACCTGCTTTCAAATAAAAAAAAAAACCTAAAGCTTCCAAATCGTTCACCCATTTAAGAGCTACGGTGCCACAGACAGACACACCCTCATAAACACTTATACAGACACACTCACAAAGCTGTCAAACTTATAACACCCCTCTTTTTTGGTCGGGGGTTAAAAAAAACCTTCCTTTTGAGTTTTCCTCCACAGTCGAATTTAAATTAAATGTCAAATGTGTAAAAACGCATACGAAGTCGCGGGCACAACTAGTAAAATAATAAATTTCTTAGTGCTTGCTCGGTATAAGTAAGTCCTGTGCAAATTACCACCTTTTTAGACCCATGAGTATCAGCAGTAGACTATTAAAAAGCATCAATAAATAGTGTGAATAGTGCATAGCTGTTCGCCGAGTGACTTAAAGTAGAGGAACTTTTCCCCAATCAGGACACACCTGGGGCACGAGTCTGTAACGCAATGGCACCAAAATGGGCTACCAATTGACGGCTTCAATAAAGATTTATTAATGCTGTCGGTCCTTTTAATATTTTTTGCACAGCGAAGAATATTCTGATTCTAAATCTAGAGGATCACTTAGCTGGTTGTAGTAGAAAAACGAGGAAACCCCGGTTTTGTTTTTCTACTGGGGCGCCATCAACACGCCATTGCGTTACAGACTTTAACCCCAGCTCTTTTTGGCATCACCGTTCTTGACCTTAGTGAGTCAACCCTGTACAGTGCGCTTATCCTTTTTTTTTAATGATTTGAAAGTCAAAAAGTTATTAAGTTATTATTCTAGATATACGACACAAATACTAACCATTATGAATCTTGTTATTTGAAATAAATGAATTATTATTATTATTAATAAATAGCTCATACCTGTTCGCCTGGCGACTTGAAGTACAGGAACATTTTCCCTATGAGGACACACCAGCTCTTCTTGGCATGACCGTTCTTGACCTTGGTGAGCCAACCCTGTATAGTGGGCTTATTGTCTTCTTTACTCAGGAGGAGTTTCGTCGCGTTGCGCCTTTGGACGTTCTGGGGTTGAAAGATAAGACAATGATGACAATGTTAGGAATCCTGTGATTATCTTTATACAAAAGCACGCGAGCGAGGCGTGGCGAACACAGTCATACAGGGTGTTAAAAGACAGCCAACAAAGCGGGAAACCATGTAGTGTCCACATTCTCCCTCGATACTGGCACTAGAGTAAACATTTTTGGTATGCTGGGACATTTTTACTGTTTTTATGGGGGTTTAGATTTTTTCGATAAATTATTGTTCAATAAAGTGCAAATATTAAATACCAGTTTTGAGAGAAGAAAGTGGGGAATACGAAACCTCGATTTTGTAGATTTTCATCAGGTTGTCCTTTTCGCTTAGTATTTTCGCACGCGAGACAGCAACAGATTTTTCAAGAGATTTGTCTGTGCTGCTACAAGCTCTTAAGTTCGACGGAAACTAACCTGTAACACCCTAATCAATCCTCCATAGTGGCGGTACTATCTGCGGTCAGATAGTACGTCCGTGTTTGACTTATGCCCTGACCATCACTTTAAGTTCGACGGAAACTAACCTGTAATAATGTGTTTGAGTGTATTTTTTAGAGAATAGAGGCTCTGATCCCAGAACCTACGAATAAGTCCCGCCACCGTCAAAAGTGGCCGTTTTTAGTGGCGGCGCGGGTGGACGGACAGGCTCTTCAATAAGGGAGACCTGTTTCCTCCCTGGATAATTTATATGTACCTCTGCCATGTTTTCCTTTTTTTATTATTTTAATTATTTTAATAAAATTCATTTACTTAATTCAAATAATAAAAAAAGGAAAACATAGGGACATGGCAGAGGTGAATATAGATTGAATGGCATCGACATATTTTTTCTAAAACTAATATCCAGGGAGGAAACAGGTCTCCCCTTTTGTATGGAGTTGAGGTTACCCACGTTCCCTCTTAAGCTCGATGCAAACTAACCTGTAACACCCTAATCCAGTCCTTCATGGTGGCCGACCTCCGACTGCGACTTCTTTCCCTGAGGCTTACCCCTATAATACCCTGATCCAGTCTACCACAGTAGCAGTGCTGTCAGCGTAAGTGGGTCAGACTTGATCAATTTGGTGATGGTCAAGGCACACTAGCGCCGCCAATGAAAAAAAATAATCATGTTTTCTTTTTGGATGAGTTTTTTGTCAAAAACGAGCCGTTAAATAATA
The DNA here is from genome assembly GCA_949319315.1 of Zelleria hepariella. Lineage (NCBI taxonomy): Eukaryota > Metazoa > Arthropoda > Insecta > Lepidoptera > Yponomeutidae > Zelleria > Zelleria hepariella. The sequence goes on from OX439381.1 coordinate 21,523,770, forward strand.
ATACCTAGGCTTAACAATTTTTAGGTCTAGATGCCAGCCCCTGTATTCTCCAAACTATCCACCGTATAAATAACCGTTGTTAAATGTCAATAAAAAAAGATTGTTAATTTCATTAAGGGCTATTTTCAAGTGTTTTGACGCTCTACAATTGAGTGCATTTTTTAGAGAATAGAGGCGCTGATCCTAGAACCTACGAATAAATCCCGCCAAAAGTGCCCGTTTTTGGTGGCAGCGCGTATTGGCGGCGCGTGTGGACGGACCAGGGCCCTTAGCCTGTAACACAATGGTGCCTAAATGGGCTTCCGGTTGACGGATTTAATTACAATTTATTGATGCTGTCGGTCCAGTGTCGGTCCTTTTAATGTTATTGTAGTTCAGCAAAGAATATTATGAGTCTAATCTTAAAGGATTAGTTCGCTGGTTGTAGGAGAGCAACGAAAAAATCCCGGTTTTGTCCTTCCACCTAGGACGCCATTGAGACGCCATTGTGTTACAGGCTAAGGCCCCAGGCTCTTAAGCTTGACGGATACTAACCTGTAACACCCTTATCCAGTCCTCCATAGTGGCGGTTCTATCGGCGGTGAGGTAGTAGGTGCGTGTGCCGGTGAATATCTCGAAGGTGGCAGCGCCGTCGTTGCGCGATATCTTGCACGCCTCGCCCAGACCGATCTGGCCCTGCGGCTTGCGACCGACCTCCGACTGCGACTTCTTTCCCTGAGGCTCACCCCTATTATACCCTGATCCAGTCTACCACAGCAGCGGTGCTTAATTGCTGTCAGTGTTGTCAGACTTGATCAATTTAGTGATGGTCAAGGCACTCTAGCGCCGCAAATGAAAAAAAAAATCAGCTTTTTGCTAAACACGAGCCGTCAAGTAAGAATCCCTACGCTTAACTATTTTTAAGACCTAAGGTCTAGATTCCAGATCCTAGAACCTACGAATAAATCCCGCCACCTCCAAAAGTGGCCGTTTTTTTTCGCAAAAAACGCATCCAAAAGGAAGATATGTTTTTTTTTCATTGACGGCGCTAGTGAACGAGTAACCAGGCTTTTAAGTTTGACGGAAACTAACCTGTAACACCCTAATCCAGTCCTCCATGGTGGCAGTACTATCGGCGGTGAGGTAGTAGGTGCGTGTGCCGGTGAATATCTCGAAGGTGGCAGCGCCGTCGTTGCGCGATATCTTGCACGCCTCGCCCAGACCGATCTGGCCCTGCGGCTTGCGACCGACCTCCGACTGCGACTTCCAGTAGGACAGGGTGCCGTTTTTGAGGACGAACCTGATGAAGATAAAAAAATCATCATCATCAGCTCCTGGTATCCCTAATCAGGGACATAGGGCTCTCAAAACAGTTTTCTAAAATGGCCGACTTTGCGCCTTCATCTCAAGCTCGGATATGCTCATTCTGAGACTGTTAGCCTCCTCATAAAAGATAAAATATTCTTTATTGCTGTAAATACAAGTGTGTAATTGTAATGGCCATTCAAGGATACCATGGCAGCTCTTACCGCGCGCGGCATAAGGGTGCCAATCGAAGAAAAAGGAGTATCCTACCGTGCGGTCGACTGTACATAAAGGTTAGTGAAATTAGTTTCATTCTTCTTTACTTTGACAGATGAGTATGTGGCATTGCCTAGCAAAGGGTTGTTGAAGTATAATGAAATCAACAACCCGTTGCTAGGCAAACGCCACAAGTCAAAGAAGTTCTCCAGGGAAAAATACGTACTTGTCACTTTTTTAAAAACCAATCTGTGAATGCAGTTTTGTAGGGGATTTCCGGTGGATAGTGACCCGAACAAAGTAAAGACGAATTAGTCTCGGAGTTATTGACTCTTATTGTGGAACTTATGGGTTTCCGTAGCACAAGGTTCCAAACTTTCAAAATGCGATATCTCCCAATGTATGTTGCCCGACTACCTATTTTGTATTTTCCTGGGGTCTTCATTTATTTTTAAAGGGTGTTGAAACGAAGCTCGCAAAAATGAAGATAGCTTAAAATATGCTTTCCTTAGAAGATAGTTTAAAATATGCTTTTCTACAATCGTGTAACAGCATACTTTCCGAGCTTAGGAGGAGAAAGGATATTGAACGAAGCTCACCATCGTTTCCTCCAGGTTTTCAACTTCCCGCCCAGCTTGGCCAGATGACCGCTCTTCTCCAACGCGTCGTGCCGGCGAGGGGAGTCCGCGTGGGAGAGCACCTGGGCCCGCCCCAGTGAGGGGAGCGAGGGGGAGGCGCTGGTGTCGCAAGACACCGCGTCCGGCGGTATCGCGTAGTCGTCAGACATGCCGGATTCGAAGGAGGTGTCTGGAACAGAGTTAGTTGGTGCTGTAAAATAGAACTACGCAATATAATGCAATTTTGTGTGATTGCATGTCCTATCTCGAGCGATTATTTAACCTTACAATACCTTTTCAAAGTTATTTTATAAGTGAATCTTTAATAGCAGTGCCAGCCGCTCACTAGGCGTGAAGGAAAGATTGTGTGGAAATCAAGCTTGTGTGCTGGTCTTTCATGTGGACTAGGCTGAGATAACAAGCCTACTCCATCTAAAAACATGTCCCACTGTAGCTTCCGAGCGGTCGAACTTACACCCAGTGGAGTTGCCATTGGACTCTGCATAATATATCATCTAACACAACTAACCTCTAACACAGGTTTACTAAACTAACACACTAACCTCTAGTCTTGCTGTGTTTACTGGGCGACCCACTGCTACATCTCTTAGCTGGGACCAAACGTGCTAGTTTTGCTCTTAGTAGGGCTGCTGGCACAACCTAGTGTCATCTACCGGTCATAAAATAAACTAACCTCTAGTCTTGCTGTGTTTACTGGGCGAACCACAGCTAGATCTCTTGGCTGGGATCAAAAGAGCTAATTTTACTCTTGGAAGGGCTGCTGGCACAGCCTAGTGTCATCTAGCGATCATAAAGAGAACTAACCTCTAGTCTTGCTGTGTTTACTGGGCGACCCACTGCTAGATCTCTTGGCTGGGACCAAACGAGCTAGTTTTGCTCTTGAAAGGGCTACTGGCACAGCCTAGTGTCATCTACCGGTCATAAAATAAACTAACCTCTAGTCTTGCTGTGTTTACTGGGCGACCCACTGCTAGATCTCTTGGCTGGGACCAAACGAGCTAGTTTTGCTCTTGAAAGGGCTACTGGCACAGCCTAGTGTCATCTACCGGTCATAAAATAATCTAATGTCTAGTCTAACTGTGTTTACTGGGCGAACCACAGCTAGATCTCTTGGCTGGGATCAAAAGAGCTAATTTTACTCTTGGAAGGGCTGCTGGCACAGCCTAGTGTCATCTAGCGGTCATAAAGAGAACTAACCTCTAGTTTTGCTGTGTTTACTGGGCGACCCACTGCTAGATCTCTTGGCTGGGATCAAAAGAGCTAATTTTACTCTTGGAAGGGCTGCTGGCACAGCCTAGTGTCATCTAGCGGTCATAAAGAGAACTAACCTCTAGTCTTGCTGTGTTTACTGGGCGACCCACTGCTAGATCTCTTGGCTGGGATCAAAAGAGCTAATTTTACTCTTGGAAGGGCTGCTGGCACAGCCTAGTGTCATCTAGCGGTCATAAAGAGAACTAACCTCTAGTCTTGCTGTGTTTACTGGGCGACCCACTGCTAGATCTCTTGGCTGGGATCAAAAGAGCTAATTTTACTCTTGGAAGGGCTGCTGGCACAGCCTAGTGTCATCTAGCGGTCATAAAGAGAACTAACCTCTAGTCTTGCTGTGTTTACTGGGCGACCCACTGCTAGATCTCTTGGCTGGGACCAAAAGAGCTAATTTTACTCTTGGAAGGGCTGCTGGCACAGCCTAGTGTCATCTAGCGGTCATAAAGAGAACTAACCTCTAGTCTTGCTGTGTTTACTGGGCGACCCACTGCTAGATCTCTTGGCTGGGATCAAAAGAGCTAATTTTACTCTTGGAAGGGCTGCTGGCACAGCCTAGTGTCATCTAGCGGTCATAAAGAGAACTAACCTCTAGTCTTGCTGTGTTTACTGGGCGACCCACTGCTAGATCTCTTGGCTGGGATCAAAAGAGCTAATTTTACTCTTGGAAGGGCTGCTGGCACAGCCTAGTGTCATCTAGCGGTCATAAAGAGAACTAACCTCTAGTCTTGCTGTGTTTACTGGGCGACCCACAGCTAGATCTCTTGGCTGGGATCAAAAGAGCTAATTTTACTCTTGGAAGGGCTGCTGGCACAGCCTAGTGTCATCTAGCGGTCATAAAGAGAACTAACCTCTAGTCTTGCTGTGTTTACTGGGCGACCCACTGCTAGATCTCTTGGCTGGGATCAAAAGAGCTAATTTTACTCTTGGAAGGGCTGCTGGCACAGCCTAGTGTCATCTAGCGGTCAGAAAGTGAACTAACCTCTAGTCTTGCTGTGTTTACTGGGCGACCCACTGCTAGATCTCTTGGCTGGGCTGAGGCTGGAGCTAGTTTTGCTTTTAGAAGGGCTGCAGAACAGCCTAGTGTCATCTAGCGGTCAGAAAGTGAACTAACCTCTAGTCTTGCTGTGTTTACTGGGCGACCCACTGCTAGATCTCTTGGCTGGGCTGAGGCTGGAGCTAGTTTTGCTTTTAGAAGGGCTGCAGAACAGCCTAGTGTCATCTAGCGGTCAGAAAGTGAACTAACCTCTAGTCTTGCTGTGTTTACTGGGCGACCCACTGCTAGATCTCTTGGCTGGGCTGAGGCTGGAGCTAGTTTTGCTTTTAGAAGGGCTGCAGAACAGCCTAGTGTCATCTAGCGGTCAGAAAGTGAACTAACCTCTAGTCTTGCTGTGTTTACTGGGCGACCCACTGCTAGATCTCTTGGCTGGGCTGAGGCTGGAGCTAGTTTTGCTTTTAGAAGGGCTGCAGAACAGCCTAGTGTCATCTAGCGGTCATAAAGAGAACTAACCTCTAGTCTTGCTGTGTTTACTGGGCGACCCACTGCTAGATCTCTTGGCTGGGACCAAACGAGCTAGTTTTGCTCTTGAAAGGGCTACTGGCACAGCCTAGTGTCATCTACCGGTCATAAAATAAACTAACCTCTAGTCTTGCTGTGTTTACTGGGCGACCCACTGCTAGATCTCTTGGCTGGGCTGAGGCTGGAGCTAGTTTTGCTTTTAGAAGGGCTGCAGCACAGCCTAGTGTCATCTAGCGGTCATAAAGTGAACTAACCTCTAGTCTTGCTGTGTTTACTGGGCGACCCACTGCTAGATCTCTTGGCTGGGCTGAGACTGGAGCTAGTTTTGCTCTTGGAAGGGCTGCTGGCGCTTAGGCTGGTGTCTGAGGAGCTGCACTGTCCGTTGGCGGTCAGGGCGAGCCCTTGCGAGGAGGTCTGCTGGATGGCGGTTGGTAGCGCGGCGGTTAGGTTCACGTTGTTTATGGGCGGGAGCGCGTGGTGAGATGCTTGGGGGCCTGTGGAACAAATATACTTTAAGTTCCACAATTTGTATTGTCTGTAAGAAGAGACTCTCTTTCTCCTCCTTCTCTTCTTTCTATATTTCACTGGGACACCATGGCGGCGCAACCAGTCACCGCTAACAACAAAATGTATACAGCTCGATAAATTGGTTGCGCAACCAAACGGACACCAGGGGGGTTACCCTTGACGCTATTGCGATCTAATTGAAAAAGTTTAAAAATTAATTTCTCTTTGAATTCGCATAGTAATGCTTTGATTTTAAATACTTTGTAATGTTTATTCAAAGGTAAGGCTGTTTTATTCAATAAAAACACAATAAATGTTGTAATTTGTAAAATATATATTTTTTAAATTGCGCCATGTTGCGGCCGTATTGGAAAAAATGCGTCAAGGGTAGAGGAGCAGGTGAGTAACTTCTCATATAACTGTGTGTTGCGCCGCCATGGTGTCCCAGTGAAATATAGCCCTTAGGTATGATAGCTAAATATCGACGCCTTATTTGTGCATTAGTACATTACTGCCGCGGTCTTTAATGGGTGCGTTTCTGGCACGCTTTTGATGGCCGACAGATGGCAGCGTAGCGCAGCTCAAGGCCTTCACAGCGTGGTCAGCATTGCAGCCCTTGATGGACAAGCTGAAATGAAGGCCGAGACCGAAGGTCGAGGCCTTTATAGCGCGGACAGCAAGGGCTGCAATGATGACCAAGCTTGACGGCCGAGAGCGTAGCTAAGCTAAGCTCGAGGCCATCATAGCGTGGCCAGAAGCGCACTCATTGCAGACCAAGGCTTGTATAGTGCTTTACTCAAACAATGCGAGTAATTTAAATAGAATCAGCTTACCTTTTGTCTTAGTTTACTTTCTGTTGATTTTTCATTCCGCAAACTTTTCGTAGATAAACTTGTATTTTTCCTTTGGCTTCGGTAGCAATAGGTACCTTTAAATATCTTATTTCGCTTCCTTTTTATGCTCGGCGTTGTTAAACACATTGAATCGGAGGATTCGTTGCTTGAAGAGTTCACTTTTATTTACAACAAAAACAGCACGCACAGAAAAAATCACTTCGAACAACGCGCGAAGCGGCGAAAACAATATGGCCGCGCTTTTTTTTTCTATGCAATTTGTAGACTGCCAGCACCCAAACAGCCAAATTCTAAATAAATACTTTTTGTGCCTGACTTTTGAGTTCTATTTTTGAAACAAAACTCGACATTAATGGATTTTCATACAGTTTTTCTGGCCGCAAAACACGACATTAATGAAATTCCATACAACTTTTCTGGCGCCTAATCAAAGTAGCCCGCAAGTCCTCCTTTGCTCAAAGAAGGTTGTCGAATTAATGACCACATTACGAGCTTTTTTGAGTAAAGTAATTAATTAGTCTGCTCAGTTAAAGAAATAAAACCTTTATTGGTAACGTATATTGTACAGTCGGCAAAAGCCACGGCTACCATAATATGGTAGTTCATATCGTGCGTCACATAAGTGTTTAAATTGAACAAAAAGACGTGTCCCCGGGTGTCACTGAATTTAACCATATCATCTGTGTATTCTGGCACTGCAGTAAATGGAATCTTAAAATACAGACGCTTGATTCAAGCAACAATAGATGCCTCAATATCTTACCATAAACAGTATTGTGATGGGGTGTGTTATGGGCTGTTACACCCATGGACTCTTCACCGTCTGAAGAGTCGTCAGAAGATTCCCCGGTGAAAGGCATCGATCGGATTTGACTCGCTCGCTGAAATAGAAAAACGAAATTAACTGTCAGACCATACATTTTACAATTTGTGTAAAAAGTGGTAACTAAAATTTGCACTTTTATTGTACACATTCTGGCAGGGACACCTATTATTTCCTAATAAGTAGCATGATATTTTTTTGGCGTTATGGCCCATGTATCATTTGGCAATACGCTAATCAGCCATACCATAACAACATCCAAAGAAGTTGGATTCTATGCTATATTCCTCTTCTTTGCGTGCCGTCTCCTATCGGTCCTCCTACCAACTGTGTTATAAACCAATATAAACTGACCCCTTTAACGGTAGCATAGACAGGCACGGAGATGTCTTGGTAGCTGGTGGACTCTGGCAGCGGTCTCGCACAGGGAGGCGGACTTAGTTCCTCTTCCACCGACTGTTGGAGGCCGTCGTCGGCGACCTAAGGGGATAGAATAAAACGTTAGTTGATTTATCTTTTTGTTATTTTAAAGCTCGAGGTAGGTACACGTACGTAGATACGTACGAATAGTTTTTGGCAGCGTAGGGATATAGAATTAATAAAAAAAAAACAATATAGCAGCCGCTGGCACCTTCCTCTTATCCTAATAGGTTTTATTACAGCGACTTTACCGACAACTAAGGTTACGAAAGAAGCACACAACTGCGGTACGGTATGTCTTGCCGCCTCAGCTTGCCCTTAGGTAGTCATCAGAAGCGAGGGCGGTTTGCTGACGCACCTTTAATTTACCACTCTAATTAGTAAAAAGTAAGTACATACAAGGTGTTACAAAAGATGCTAACTCTTTTTACAGGGTCATGGTACCTGATGATAGGGATCACAGCCAAAATATTTTTTTAGCTCTATGACGTTCCGTTGATTTTTAAATAATTAAAATGTAAGCGCTGTGACGGGAGAAAAGTATTTTTAAAATACTGTTTCCATAGACTTTCACTATGTTTTAACAGCCTGAAGCGATTAAAATACAGCTAAGCAAACAACCATATTTTTTAATTGGAGCTAAATCCAAAAACAAAAAAGTTTTGAAATTTTTACAATTTTGAGGTTATAAAAAAAAAGTTGTGTTTTTCAACTTTTTTTTGCAGATTTGGCATTATGTTGACCAGCAGGTTACACCCTGTAAAAAGAGTTAGTATCTTTTGTAACACGTTGTATATTTTTTGCACACAGCAGCAGCGTCGTATCCTGCTAGATGACTTTACAATGATTTAAATGTGTTTTAGTGCGTTCTAACTCCAAATCAACCTAACCTGACCGCATTAATAAATCGTAATTGAAGCCATCAACTTGGAGCCCATTTTGGCACCATTGGGTTACGGACTCAGGCCTTGTAATTTATCCACATTCTCACCCTATAGATATGCGCCTCCCAGCTCGGGAACCGATGCAGCGGCGGCGTGGGCGGCCTGGGCGCCGGCTCCTGCTCGCTGTCGCCCGTGCTCGAGTTGCCGAGGCTCTGCACGTGCACCGTCACCGTGCCCGCGCCCGTGCACGCGCCCGGGGTCGGCTGTTGCCACGCCGGCGTGCGCTCTGGGGAATGGAACGAGCCTGAGAGGGTGGCGGGGGTTTAGTGGGGTGGTTTACTGGTGTGATGAAATAATGGTAGCAAAAGCGAAGCCACCACCGGTTTTAAATTTCAAATATTGGCTGGTATGCGTTGCGTCACGATTTATGAGCGCTCGACGAAAGTGGTGGGGGATATCTGCGTATACAATCGCCTTCTGTCTGCCATACAAAATGACTTTTGCGCATTCAAGGTCAGCGCTCATAAATCGTGACGCTACCTGCACCTATAGGATGAAACCTGCGCTATGGGGAATGGAACGAGCCTGAGAGGGTGGCGGGGGTTTACTGGGGTGGTTTACTGGTAAGTGTGATGAAATAATGGTAGCAAAAGTGAAGCCGGTTTTAAATTTCAAATATTGGCTGGTATTATAGGACAAAACCTGGGGCCTTAGCCTGTAACACAATGGCGTCTCAATGGCGTCCTAGGTAGAAGGACAAAACCGGGATTTTTTCGTTGTTCTCCTACAACCAGCGAACTAATCCTCTAGAATTAGACTCATAATATTCTTTGCTGTACTACAATAACATTAAAAAATAGAAGTTAAAAACTAAAACCCGACTAATAAAAGGCTTAAAACAAGACCTGCTTATCCTTAAAATAGACTCATAGATAATTAATCGTAGTCGGAGGCCATCGGTTTATCAAATGCGAATGTGGTGTCCTCCGACTACGATTAATTATCTATGAGTCTATTTTAAGGATAAGCAGGTCTTGTTTTAAGCCTTTAAGTAGTCGGGTTTTAGTTTTTAACTTCTATTTTTTTTTGAGCTTTTTAGTTAGTTATTTTGGATGATCAGTGATCACCTAAAATAGAACCAAGAAGGAAAAAAAAAACACATTTTGGAATATTTTGTTCTATTTGTTATGTTGACGCTACATGTGTTATACATTTTTGAAAAGGTCTTTTAAAGCCCTTTAATTTGATACCCATGACGATGGTATCCGATAATTTTTATTTTTAGGTCCACCACTTTAGGGCGCAGCACAGCCGCCTTCTTGGTTTTTTCAAAATTAAACTATCCTATGTTACCTGGGTGATTAAGACGAATCCAACGACACCTCATTTGTTGAAATCGGCCGAGTAGTTTAGGCTCTGCGGGGGAACAGATGAACACACAAACATACATACATACATACATAGGCTGCTAAAATCATAACCCTCCTTTTTGCTTCGCGTAGTCGGGTAAAAAGGACCGACAAAGGACCGAAAGCATCAATAAATCGTAATTAAAACCGTCAACCGGAAGCCCATTTTGGCACCATTGTGTTACAGGCTAAGGGCCCTGCTGTTGGTGTTGTTTGATTTGGGGTTTGGTGGCTACTAACGACCCGTTTTGAAGTAAATGTGGTCTAGGATGACAATATCGAACTTTGCTCAATGTCTGTATGGCTTTAGCCGAAAAGCAGAGATTATACAAACAGCTAAGGTCCTTCGAAGCATTACACCTACGGTTTACTGGCAAACAAATCTATTCAATCTATTCGAGCATTGTCTATCACGGTAAGGTAAGTGAGTAGGTGAGCGAAAACCTATTGTCAGCTATTTTTGTCTTAGGAGTTATAATCTGCTCATAGAGTACGTAATAAGGGCCGGAATACACGAAAGCGGAAATAAGATATATTGTGTTACAGATAGTCTATCACACGAAGTCCGTTTGGTTATGAATGTTGTCGGCGTGCATGTAGAGTAGAGTATCTGTATCATACATTTGACACAGTTATCACACTCTTTTTTTTATCAGAGACCTCAAAAAGCATACCATCACCCTGCAAAGCCACCACAGCTCGTAAACAAGTAGGCAGACGGTTACCTCGGCTAGGGGTGTATATCTCAGCGTAATCGTGGGTGGTATCACCGTCGGTGGAGGTATTGGGCGTGGTGGGCAGTACCACGAGGTTTTCTACCGCGGCCTGGAAGATAAAAGATAAAAGGATGTTTATTGCTTCAAACATGAAAATTAAAAGTACAATAGGAATAAAGAAACTTAAGACTAATGAGATCGGTTGAGTGAGGCAAAAGGATAAAAGATAAAAGTAAAAGTTGAATAGTATGTGCCTTTAAGGTTTTTTTTTCTAAAGCTTTTCGACAGTAACTTGGCCCGGTAGCTCAATTGGTAGAGCGCCTACACGGTTACGGGTTCAAGGCCAGTCCCGACCGAATTTTCGACCTATAATAAATCTTTTAATATTTTTCGGTGTAGATTTTCAGTATGATGTTTTAAGGCTCATTGAAATGCTGTAAGTAACAAAGGTGGACTTACGGCTAAATCGTCCGCCAACAAACTAGAGGCAGTCCGTTCATCCATGGTGCGGTTCATTGTGGACAGAGTGGATGGGGCAGCCGTGACAGTGGTAGCCAGGTTGGTTGTACCGATGGATAGGTTTCTTCTGTGGCGGACCGGCGTACTGTAGTGAGGCTCAGCGGATGATATTGGGAGCTGCGGAAGAGATTATTATGGTGTGAGTAACTTGGGGCTTAAGTTTGTAACGCAATAGCGTGTAGATGGCTTCCCAGTAGAATGACAAAACCGGGGTTGCCTCGTTTTTCTCCTACAACCAGCAAACTATTCCTCTAGATAAATTTCTGTACTCCAAAAACATTAAATCGCAATTGAAGCCGTCAACCGGGAGCCCTTCTTGCACCATTGCATTACAGGGCCCTGTTTCATAATAGTATTTAGCTCAATTAATTCGTGAAAGAAAAGGATGTTCTCTAGCGAAGGAATTAGAACTGTGATAGAGTGAATCCAACCTTGTTTGAGGCGGTAAAGATAAAAAAAGAGTTACACCTAGAACAAAGCTAAATAAAACTGAAAGTTGTAGGTTGCCAGATAGTGGGTTGAAAAAAATTAAAATAGAGAATTTTCTGTGATTAACACTAAAACATATTGTTAGCCACAATAAATAACGTAACAATGGTAATACAATATCAGTTAGGTACCGGTGTTTCTGTTACAGTCCTTTCAAATATTTTTAAACATCAAATAGTGTAAAAAACTAAGATTGGCGATTTTCGCGTTGAGGGTATAATACCTCAGACGCGGTAGCGAGTGGTATTGCTATTACTAATTCACAAAATAAATGTATGTAACTTTAAAATACATTAAAGTCATTGGTACATGTTCGCACCGGAATCGAACGTGGGTCTCTCGATTCCGAGTCCATTGTCCTACCCACTAGGCAATAGTGTAAGTAACCAATAAATATTTTGCTACACATTGAATAAGTGACTACAAACAACAAATAATAATCTACAAACAAACAATATGCCACAACATCCTAGGACAGCAAATAGTCTACCTGGGGCCCCTCCAGGCTCTCAGACCTTCGTCGGCTAGCGGCCAGGAGGCTGGTCGTGGCCCGGGAGCCGTCCTCCGTCCGCACCTCGAGCGAGAGGCTTGCTCGGGACGGGAGGAACTGCTGAGAACGGTATTCCGGTATTATGTTGGAAACTTGGGATCAAGATGTTCTGCTGTGCTTTGATTTATGGTTAGAGTAATTTCATTATGGAATATGCAAGTTTTACTGCCAGTTTCTGATTTGAATTTGATTTTATTTGAGCGAATTTCTATTCACTAAGCAAGTACCTACTTAAATATCGTTCTGCCTCTGCGGAGTCTGCGCATTTCTCACAAAAGAACGTGACTGAACGATAGTTAAGTATTTACTTAGTAAAATTCTCAATTCAGAAACCGGGCCTTAGTTAAGTATTGCCTTTTAGTAAGGAACGGTTTGATATTTCAGTTTTGGGTTTACAGTGAAAATTACTTAAGTAGTACAACTTTACAGGTTGAATGTTAACATTAATGAATTGTTTTCATTCGCTGGTTTACCCATGCTATTCAAGACTAAATTATAATCAGCATTGGCCCCACAGTAGAAGTTGTTTGTATTGTTGAGAACCACCTGCTAATACTTACTGCCGGTTTCCGAATTGAGAAATTTGCTAAGCAAATGGGTAAGTATCGTCCTGTCTCTGCAGATTTCTCACAAAAGAGCGCGACAGAACAATAGCTTAGCAAAATTCTCAATTTAGAAACAGAGCCTTAGAGTATGACAGGACCTTGTTTTAAACGGCTTTTATTTGTTAACTTACTAATATTTTAATTTAATTCAATTTTGGTTTGGTGCCACTATCTGTAAAAATAATTTGGGAACTGACTGACATCACAACTGCTAGCCTTGTCTACTTCAGTTATATCCATAGTGTTATGAGTTTGGACTATCAAACTTACCGCACTGTTCCTGCTCCCCTGTGTGGCGATATGGTTCCTCAGCAGCTCCAACTGCTGGTTGCAGCGGTCGTTTTGCTCGCGCAGCTGCTGGTTCTGTTGCTCGAGCTCGCGCAGCTTGTTGGTGACCCACTCCTTGATGCGGGCCGCCTTCGCTTCCACTTGCTTCGCGTCCTGAAGGCGCAACTGCTTCTAGAACGAGGCGACGCGGCGTTGTTATGCGTTCTTACAATGGTTACGAGGGGCAGATAGACCTTATCGATCTTGCTAGAAGGCGCCAAGGGCCAAGAACTTAGAAAAAATCATTAAACAAAATTTCAATGACCTTGTTTTTTTTTACACCGAGCGGAATGGGTACGTCTCCTAGGGAGCAAAAAAAAACCTGAGACTTGGTGACGGGAAACGCACCGATTTCGAGTTAGGAAGCTTTAACCCGCCCCAACCCTAGCGTCTTCTATATTATCAAGAAAGGCCGCAGGTTGGCTGAGTGCACGATAACTAGACGATAACATGAAAAGCAAAGGATGGGGAAAAGAGTTTGTACTTTGTATGAAAATTTGGTCGAACCTGCATGGTTTTGATTTGGAGTTTGGAGTGGAGTGGAGGGAGGCTGGAGGCGAAGAATCTTTTTGTTGTTCCTTTTTCGAATTTGAGTTGGATTGGATTTCGTGTTTTTTTTTCAGAAATGTCCTATTGGAATTCAAATCCTGTCGGGATAATTATTTAAGTATGTTTTAAAACGTGACATTTTATTGTTTTCATTTAGAAAATAACGAAAAACAAGAATATAAATAAGTTTTGTTTTGTCAACAAACAAACAACGTCACGTCACTCGCATAAGTCGCATACAAAATTTTTACCTGTCAAAAACCGGTTATGACGTCACGCATGTCATGAATTTTATGGGCACGTTCAAAAATATAATCAAAACAAAGGATGGACTCGTTCACATTTTGCAAAACTAAAAAAGGCAAACATAGCTAACACTAGAAACAAGGGGATTGGCACTAAAGGTAAATTAGCAATCGAAACAGCCCACCTGCTCCTCGATCTGCCCTTCGAGGCGCGATATGGCTCGCGGCGCGCCCTCAGCGCCCGCCGGCCAATCGCACAGCCGCTGCTCCATGGCGCGGACCTGCAACAAATGAGACAAAAAGGTTTGAAAACAGAACGAGTTATATTCAGAAGATTGGAATGTTTTTATTTTTCGATGGAGTTGGCTCAGATCCGAATATCAGATAACTTGTAAGGGGGAGCAAAGTGCTGTAGGTACCATAAAATGTCATGATGGTAGATTGTAGAGCACCTTCTTTCGATCCATTTTGCGTCCAAGCGAGAAGCGATGGATCGTTGCCCTGGTGCTGAAAGGTACCAATCTGTAATACCTACTTAGTCCGTGCTCTTACCTAAGCCACGTCCTATTGCAAGTCAGAATCTATTTTAGTCGTTGCGGTTGTGGTGTGCAAGCACACATTCCATTTCGTTCCTTTACCACAACACCACACACCTAACAATAGTCTTACTTAAGTTACATACGAGTAGGGTACCTACCGCTATCCTATCTTACTCTATCGAGCTATGTAGAGCAACCTCTTGTAAGAATCAAGCGTCTAACATAACCCAAAGGTCAACTTTACTGTGCTCTCTCTCTACATAATCAATCGCACGTCCCCAATATTGTATTCGATCGATTTCGGAAAGGGATGTAGACTGGACAATCCATCTGCCAACGGTAGGCAAGTAGCAACGCAGCCGAAACTTCGGGATAATAAAAATAAACCTACTAAACTAACCGCGATTCGACCCGTTTCGAATCAAAATTATTAATTTTACCAACTAAAATGGTCTCTAAAAGCGTGATGGCTGTTCATCAAGCCGGCCATTCACAATCCGGTCTCGTAGCGGATATTATGCCGAATTCGGATAATCCAATCAGTCGCGGGCGGGTGGGTGCGAACAAAATATGTACCTACACAAGACAGCACGACCACCCTTACACGCTAGCACTCTGCTCGGTTACGTTACGGGCGACTTTACAAGAAAAGTGTACACTCTGGCGTGCTGCGGAGTGTACCACGGGATTAACGGATACAATCCCTGTAACGAGGTTGGTACAGTCGACAGCACGTAGGGCCTTACACGCGTGAACTCTATTCAGTTAAGTTACGGTTACGGGTGACTTTGCAACGAAAGTGTTAGCGTTTACGTGCTGTTGTAAGATCTTACAGTTTAGTAAGAGAATATGGAATAAGTTTAAAATCCACACATAGCGGCGCCAAGGTATTATAGAATTAGAAAGAGGACCAAGGAGAGAAAAAAATCTATATTTTGACGTCATTGACGAATATGAACGTGAAATGGACGACACAGGAAAGTGGACCGTATCACCCAAAGCCACAACGTTATTGCCAACTGTACCGAAACTACAAACCTGCTGTAAATACAGTCGTAATCCGATAAGGGATTATTCACGCCTTTGAGAACTAGGCAGGGGCGACAGACGAATTGTTTTACCGGCTCGGGAAATGCGTGACAGGGAAAATTGATATGCAAGATGGCGTTTTCATTACCAGGCGTTGCTGGAATTTGGAATTCGTCTGTTTGAAATAAATTAATAAGCGACATCTAAGTTTTTTATCATCATATTATTTTTATTGTGCATCTGCTGCTACTGTGTTTTCGCTCTCAGTCCCGTCCATCCAAAGGTTGTCTGGAAGAAATCGCTTTTAGCGATAAGACCGCCATTTGTACTTTTATTCTACAACTCTCAACTAACATGTAAAATGATTTCTTTTGTACAATAAAGAGTTACTTACTTACTTACTCTAACGACCTACCTAACTAAGTACCAATTACTATAAGTACCTTTTTTCTCAATGTACATTGTTATAGTGTCCAACCTAAGTAGGGAATGTATAATAATACAAAATGTGCTTTTGCAGTTAAATAAAAAAAAAAAACATTTTCATTTTCAGCTAAGTACAGCCAGCCTTGTAAGCTGACATGGTGAATTTGAACTGCCTGAATTCTTATCTAGCGTTTGATCACAAGTTATAGACAGTAATTTCCCATGTCCTTTCGTGTAAATGGGGTCATGAAGCGTGGCAAACATCGTATGTGTGACAAATGATACATGAGAGTCATAAAGGACCCTTTTCTCGCTCTCTATCGTCATTTTATGTCCCTCGAACGCTCGAGTGTGGCATACTTTCAACTGAACGCGATAATAGGGTTGGAAATAAACTGTACACACGACAGCACGTCGAGGCTTACACGCTTGCACTCTACTCGGTTACGTTACGGGCGACTTTAGAACAAACGTGTACACTCGATGACTTGCTGTCGTGTGTACCTACTTATGTTCACAGTGGAAAACGTCATCTTAGCTTGTTTAATCCGATGCACTAGTAGCCTGCGACCTTCAAGATAATCCAGTCTAATAGACTTTTGAGGCCTCTCCTTTCCATACAGTTTAGCTCATCAAGAAGATGACAAGAATAAAAGTAGATTTTAGGTACACTGTAGAGTTGTATATTAATGCAGTTAATCTACTCACAGTGGCTTGCCGGCAGCATTTTGATGGCTTCCTTACGTCTCAGCATTTTGTCAGTATGTCACTACACAAGTACTGTACACAATTATATCCATCCATCGGTGTATCACTTGGATAATCCACTGTCACTGAATCCTTACTGTTTCACTGCCCAAAGTTAAAATTTACACTTATGTTCTTTCAACTTAGGGTTATTAAAACACGTGGATTTCGGTGTAAATCGGTTCGTTGACCCTGTTGTTAAACGTAGCAGTAAATCCAGCTGGACGTTGGCTGTTTATGTTTGCCGGTGTACACGAAAATGATTTAGTTACGGCCATTACTTTGTTTTGGTCAAGCTACGCAGGTAGAGCTGTGCGGTGTACGGTTTATGGGCTACCCCTAAAAGTCGTAGCTAATGTGTATTTATGTCTTTAGATTTGTAGATTAGTTACAACATCGTGTACAGACCTAAATCTACATGGGCTGGTTGGAGCGAAAACCATGGACCGAATACTTTAAAATACCTTCCAACCTACATTGTAGAGTTTTGTAGAGCCTACAACCTCATATCACTCTGATCTAATAAACAGCTAAGCTCGGAACTAAGTCGCAAACCCTGCGATTCACTGTCATCTATCATGGCTACCCTCTCTAAAGTAAGCCAACGTCCCTAGCTCATAATTCAGCCTTAGCCAGGACTAACAACTTGACACTTTCCAATCCATTAGCTAGGACCGCTTGCAAACAAAGAATACGAAGAGGGCTGACGGACGGACTATAGGTCTGAGTGCTCTGGGGAACTAGGGGTTTGTAATGTTAGCTCTAACTTTGTGGCTCTAACAAAGAGATCGGCTATTTGGAGAGAATGGCTAATAAAGTAAAAAAGGAGCAGGTTACCACGATAAACGTTATCGAGCTTTGATAGCCGTAAATCAACATCAGAAAGTTCACTCTAAGGGTGGACGATAGCAACGTGGCGGGAAATTCAAAATTTTCACAGTTTTTTTACATTTTGTAGCTAAACTGAGCTATTTTTGTTCGCTGAATTATTGTTGTTCTGTTGTTTACAATAATGAAAAGAATACTGTTTTATTGCCGCGAACGAAAAATCGCTGAACAAAAATAGCTCAGTTTTGCTACAAAATGTAAAAAACTGTAAAAAAAATGATTTTTCCGCCACGCTGCTATCTTCCAGCCTTAAGTAGGTATCGCGCGCTATCGAACTCTACATTGTCCATCTTGCTAGGTCAGCAATGGGGCTGATGGGGTGGATTGAGTTGGAGTATTCCAGAGAGCTATGAAGCGAGCTTGTGAGCGCAAAAGACAAAAGGGCCCCTACCCATTTTGTAATTACATAATTCGGTTTTGCGAGAGGATGGATGACGAACTAAGGCACAGCCATGGATGCGGGATGGGTACATGGGGTAGATAGACAAATACTCTATTAGTTGACCGAGAGGGTTGGCGTGAAAGGGAACAGGCCTATGCCCATTGGGCGTTTCTCATGGGCTGAATAAATGACTATAAATAGTACCTACTTATACCAAAAGGATCGATGGTTTCCTACCTTAGTCAACTTGGCCTAACCCAGGAATAGCGTGCATTAATCAGCGCCCAGCATCAATTTGCCTGACTCACTCACGGCCGAGGGGACTTTCTATATC
Source organism: Zelleria hepariella (assembly GCA_949319315.1). Taxonomy (NCBI): domain Eukaryota; kingdom Metazoa; phylum Arthropoda; class Insecta; order Lepidoptera; family Yponomeutidae; genus Zelleria; species Zelleria hepariella. The sequence continues at coordinate 21,541,932 of OX439381.1, forward strand.
CGTCCATTGGATGAAGACAGTTTAAGTTTGGACACAAAATATACACACTGGTGAGAAGTTTAGCTCAGTGCGTTCAACTCAGCTGAAGTCCAAAACTATGACAATTTTACAGGGGCTCAAGGACAAACGCTCAAGTATCTGAATACTCCGTTAGATTTTCTGGACATTTTCCTGGACCAGATGTTGGGGAAACACCAGGTATACTAACTTTTATTATTCTTCTTACGGTGCCTCTTCGACGAAGCGTAGGTTGGCGGTCAGCTCCACATATTTCTCTTTGTTTCTTGCAAGGCAAATTAGCTTGGCAGCACTCGCGATTCTGTCCAATCTATAGTAGGTTGCTGAGTCAGGAATTTCTCCTTCGGCCGACGCGGCTCTTGTCAGCGACATTATGTGGTTGCCCTGTTTTACATGAAGCCCTAAGTTTTTCTCTTCTTCTTGTCGAAAGCGTCATAGCCCGACCGATAAGCTTGATCACGCAGTTCTTACCGCGCGCGGCATAAGGGCGCCAATCGAACAAAACGGGTATCCTAGCGTGTGGCCGACTGTACAAAGTTAATCTTCTGTGAGTGGTTTGTTCCTGGACGAGTGAGCTTATGAATCATACGGGGCGTGAATGATCGCTTCCCTTGTATGGCGGAGACTAGCGTTTATAAATGAGAACTCTTTACAGAAACTCACTTCCTACACTGTAGAACATGTTCTGCGATTAGCCAGTCTACGAAATAAAGATTCAAGAAACTCTAAGGAAAAAAAACATTGCCACCGCATTTAATTTTATCAGTCTCGTATTTAGGAGGAATAATAAACACATTAATGCAATATTTGGACATAGGTAAGACGTATAAGTATTATTTATGCTACAAAAGATTATAAGGAAAGTAATACAACCATTCTCCATAAACCTCCCCTTTCCTATGACTATCCAAGCGTTTTCGTCGCCTATCAACATAACAATCCAAAGGCTTAACTCTAAGTCCAAAGCCCCATAACACTAACTCTTTCCATTCACGCTAAGCCTTTTAAATTTGAAAGGTTAATCCAGCAAAGTGCGTGATGGCTCGGTGCTTTTTAACAAGTGTGATCAATCAGTAGTGTTTACAAATAGGCCGTTTTGGCCTATTATTAGATCAAAAGGCGCCCTGAGCGTCAATAGCTCTGGATAGGAGGATGTAGAAGAGCGACTCAACTTGATGGAATACGGGCCTTATCCCGCTGGCTTTGGGAGGAGGATAAATGGCGTTTTGGAGCTTTGGGCGAAACCAAAAATATGTGCCGACACAAATGGGGTGACAATGTAGAGTCCTATTCATTTTATGCATTACCTAAGTAGTTAATGCACAACTCTTTCGTACCTACTATTTTGTTTTTGCGAAGCCACGAAGGACAACTAACTGCTATACACCGATCAACAATCAGACCCATAATATGCCCATCAAAAAAAGAATACTGTTAAAGCATTTATAAAACAAATTCAGATGTTTCTTAACCCTTTCTGAGATCCTCGATCCACGACTTGTACGGGGTTTAAATAAGCCATTTTAGACGCAACAGTAGGTACTGTAGCAGTATTACAGTATAGAAGCTACTGCTAAGGTTAATTGGTCGTCGTAGGTAGGCAATTAAAAGCTCCACTGGAGTGGCCTCTCTGTATCTCGCCACCATATTGCATTAAACCAGGGGTTCCCAGACTTTTGTGCGTAAGTTAAAACAAGACGTTTCATGAGGATGTATTTTGTAACTCCATCGTGTGCATGGTACCTACTGATAACGCAATATTTGCATGTTAAGAATTTGCATGGTACTGAAAACGCAATATTTGCATGTAAAGCATTTGCATGTAACGCAACATTACTTACACCTTCAAAGGCTCTACAAAAAGGGTTTAGTTTTTAAGATTGTCATTACCTAAAATTGGACGGAGTTTAACATTCGTGCAACCAGAGTATTTTTCGCCATGGACCCTTTTTTTATGTAGCCTTTTTTGTGTTCCAATGCTGGGCGAAGGCCTCCCCTTGTGTCCTCCACTCTTTTCTATGTAGGGTACCTACCCCGGCAAAAAGGTTTCGAGATCATCCCGCCATCTCCGCGGCGCCCTGCCACGGCGCCGGTGTCCATTGTGCATTGGATCCATGTGGCAGTTTAAATTTACCTCTGGTCCATGGAGTTTGAGAATCCATGGATTTAGACTGTCTTGATGGTGATCGAAAGAGGAGTGAGTGTCTTACCGAGATGTAGGACATCCGGCGTGAGTCGCTTCGTAGAATTCTACTCCGATACTTTTGTTCCTAATTGGTGAAGCTTATTTGGTTTGGCGAGAACAGAGGAGTGTTTGTGGTCGTAAATTAGAGCGAGGGTAAACAGTTTGGTGGAGGATGGTTCTGTTTGTGATTTTGAAGAAAGTGGAATAGGTACGGTCGGCCACAATCTCAGATACCCCATGGTAGCTCTTACCGCGCGCGGCATAAGGGCGCCAATCGAACAAAAAGGGGTATCTGAGACTGTGGCCGACTGTACTACAGCGTCCGAGTGGTCACTTCACCCGTCTAGGTGTGAGCGGACCCGTCTAGGTGTGAGCGTGAAACTGGACGTTACATTGCGTAAATCATTAATTTAACGAAGAGCTTGCTAGGTTTTAAAATTGCACAGCCAAGATGCTAAGGCGTATGTAAAGAAACATTGCTACCCATTTACGTAAGCCTTTATCAAAAGTTGTGATAAGGCAGACCCGTAGAAGGAACCCAAAACCCTCATTTTCTCTGATGGCAAAAGTAGGATCACATTGTATTACTTTCCACACATACAACAGTTGTAGCGGTAGTGAGTGATACTGGAATTACTTTGTATGTAGAGCTTCGTAGCCATTCTATTATTTCTTCAGTGCAACAATCTATTCTGCTCTATAGGATATTTTATACTTAGGACTCTAGGGAAATTCTTTAGAGAACTTTCTAAGGAAGCTAGCAGCAACTTTTTCTGTTTTCTAAAAAAAACTCTCCTTGTTAAAGATTTGTTACAAGTCAGGTAAAAATAATCGCTCGGAACTGGACTTGAACCCCCAAACCCCGGCTTGCCGTGGCATCGCTCTACCTATGCCTCGTTTTCAAAGCTCAAATTCAAAGCACTTCAAGCTCAAATTCAAAGCACTTCACGTCCCGGTTCTTCTATCGCCACGCCTGTAAGCACCATCTATGAACTGCTTTGAATTTAGCTTTTAACTGTCAGTTGAAAACGGGCCATTGACCAACCCACTGTATATGCGAATAATTAGTAATTATCTTTTCTAACGGATGCCGATGCCGAAACGAATTGCATAAATAAATTATAAATTACGTAGTAAAAAGTGATCTTTATAGGAAGAGAATTAGCTAGTCATTTGGCTTATTATACGGAATTAAATGAAGGAGCTCTTTAAAAGCCTGTAAACTTAGAACACTTATAAATCTTCACTGACATAGAGCATGGCTCGACTCTAAATATTCTAACCTACATTCTCATTCCCGGAGTGCAGTGAGTAAACATTTCTTTGTTTTAGCCCCCAGTGGGAATCCGATAGCCTATACCAGCAGTAGGAAATGGGATTTCTCCCAAGCGACCGTCGGAGAATGCCTTGCATTTCATTTCGCTGAGCTTTCTTAGGAATTTAATAATATTCCTTCGTCCGTCCGAGCATTCGTCTTATGACGAAGCCTCGGGCATTTACTCTAGAATACTCGCAATTGACGAATGTATCTTCAAGCTTTTGATCCGGAGGTGTAAGCAGAGGCATCAATTTGTCTGGTAGGGTCTGGTATTCCGCCCTAAGCTGACATAGTGACCGATTTGTAGCAAACCTAACTTTCCATTTGCTATACAGAGAAGAACAGTGTGCGCAGCACGTCTACTTCCTACGCCCAGTGTGCTTATTGTGTAAAAAAAACCGCACTGTTGTTTGACCTCAAAACCGGTTTATTTGCGAAAAAAAAAACAAAATGTCTAACGACTGTGCAGATTTTTTTGACAGAATAAACACACTGGACCAGGGTGACCAGATTAGGCGAATTGTCGCCATTTAGGCTACCTCAGGGGGTCAAACGGCGACCATAAAATCCGATCGGCGACCAGTAGCCATTTAGGCTACCTAAAAAATGGGAACGGGCGATTTAGGCTATCTCGGGATTATTTCGCATTTATTTAGGCGATTTAGGCTATTATTGCAAATTTATTGAACCATTCCTTGATTATTCCTTAGAATGCTTGTAATGATGGAATGCTCCACTGATGGTGACGGAGAACTTTTGCAGGAAGTTGTTATTTTAGTTTAAAAGTATCTGAAAACTAATATTAGTTTTTTTTTGCTGTACAACCTACGCTGTCTTTTTTTTTTGTTTCTTCTTTATTTTGGGCTAAATTTGGGCTACTAGGCTCAAAAAGTTAAGCGAATTAGGCTAAATAGACGAGAAAAAAAATTAGGCGATTTAGGCTACTCGGAAGACAAAATTAGGCGAATCGAGTTAGCTAAAATCTGGTCACCCTGCACTGGACCTAGGTAGTATGTAGTCATGATGAATTTTTAATGTTTTTGTTAACTCTATTATCTGGAAAAAAAATTGCCTATGAAACCTAATTCAAATGTTGTATTGACAAAAAAGCTCCAAAATTACTGCCCTCTCAATCTAAAGACATATTTATGTCTGGCATCAGTCCACGCCTATTCTGACAAGAACACATCCTTAACTAGTTACTTAAACTAATTACACACACTGGCAATCTTTTAGTGCCGCCATATAATTAGATAAATCACCTAAAGATCTACTGCAGTGGGCTTTACATAGGGTGTTACGTTTTAGAAGTCAAACTCCTGTTACTCTCATAAATTCCTACTAAAAATACTAGAGCCAACAGTGTGCTTATTCTGTAAAAAAAAAGCCGCACAGTCTTCTTCTTGGAGTGCCTTTCCATTAATGGAGGTTGGCCGTCAGCTTCTCATACTCTTCTCTTTTTCTTGCCAAGCGAAAGTTGTTCAACGCTGGCTATCTCCGTCCATTCCCTGATGTTTCTGAGCCACGATTTTCTTCTTCTACCAGCACGCTGATTCCCCTCAATCTTACCCACACAGTTGCTAGTCCATAAAACTGGTTTATCTGAGGGAAAATAGCTCGTATCCAAATAAACAATATTTTTTTTAAATATTCTACTGCAAATAAATCGGTTTTGAGGACTAGGAACTGTATCTAGTTTTTACCGAGCGAACGAAGAGCTTCGCTCAACGCGGCTCGACAAAGCCCCACTTAACATTTCACAGACTTGACAGACTCGCAAGGTCTTTAGCTCACAGAGCCACTAGTTTAATAAAATAAGCACACTGGTTATGATTGACAAAAAATAAGAGCAATAAACCAAAGTAAATGTTGGTTACGCACTTACGCATAGTTACAGCGATGGTAGATAAGTTTCTATCTACCCGAGATGTCCCTAAGAAAATACACAAGATTAAAAACTCTGGATAATCCAGCGCTTAAATAAGTATTAACAATAAACTTATGCAATCCAGGATCTAAACGCCACCCTGTATAGCACTGCAGCTAACTTAGTACGCCACTTGGGTGACCATAAATTAGCAAGACTACACTGCACTACCCCTGTGAGTGCTCGGCGTGAATGTATGGCGACAAGGCTAATGTGGTACGTGAAATAGGATATCAGTTCCAAGATAGGGTGGAAATTTAATTGGAAATTGAAACGTTGTTTGCTGGGAAATGTAGAGTTATTTGTTATACGCAACGATTTTAAATATTCTTCGTTGTAACTTTGAAAGCATATCTTTATAGGTATTTTATTTGTGGCGCGTCAAATTTCATACTTTTCACAGATAAACAATGACATTCCATGGCAGATAAAGAATGAAATAACCGTCAAACCCTAAACTCGAAATAGTGGCGTTATTTGACAAAAATCTACAGGTATGGCCGTTAAGACGGAGCAATTTTTCTTTAGAAAAAAATATCAAGTTGATTTTGGTGCACGGAAACGTCAAAACCATTTCCATAGCCTCAAAAGCCGAATTGACATCGAAAATCCAACCGTGCACAATGAAAAACCTAAATCCAGTCACAGACGCGTCAAACTTCACACACTGGCCATCAAGAAAACTGCACAGCACACGCGGGAAAAAAGGAAAAATTTCACTGCATCCGGCGAGCGAAGGAACGAGCGTGCGCGCGAATGGCGGCGCGGAAGTAAACTAACTGGATGGACGAAGCGTGCGGGGATATCCTGCAGGAACTCAGTAAGGAGTGCTACGTGCCGCGTTTACATTTATAACGATCAATATTTACATTTTCACATTTTAATATGCGAGTTTTACGACGCGTTTATTTTTATACGGCACTGGAGAATGCAGCAAAAAGAAAGTGGAAGGATGCTGGCTGTTTGAGCTGTTATGTTATCTTTGGTATAATTTTTTTTTTCAATTTTCAGAGCGAGCTGCTAATATAAAAATCCCACCAAAAACATTCTGTAAAAAACTAACCAGGTCTCGATGGAGCTACTTATTTATCTCTAAAAAGTAATGAAATCTAGACAAAGTCGTGCCAAGTCTAAGGTTCCTTACTGCGATTTCTTTATTATTATAGTTAATGTTGTGAGACTTGGCCGTTGAAGGGTACACAAGCGGTTCTGGCGACAGATTGGTGCAATGGTGTCATGGAGCACCTGCGTCATGGTGCGGTTTTGTACCCTTGGGTACCCTTCAACTGCCAAGTCTCACAACATTAACTATAATAATAAATAAATCGCAGTAAGGAACCTTAGACTTGGCACGACTTTGTCTAGATTTCATTACTTTTTAGAGATAAATAAGTAGCTCCATCGAGACCTGGTTAGTTTTTTACAGAATGTTTTTGGTGGGATTTCACTTCTTTTTGTAGAAACGTGGGCATATTGATTTATTTTATTAGATTTTCTGATTTGACACAGTTTTTTAATTTGTGTAATGTTCGAGTAGAATACAGTTAATCGTTCGACTATTTCTTCTTGTTAACTTGTAAGTACTACTGGTTCGCCCCGAACTGTGAACTCGCGACCCCATATAAACTTAACAACCCCATATCTCGGCAACCCCTAGACCGATTTGGCTCATGTTTGAACTTAAAAATTCTTTTAATTTTATTTACCCGCCTACCAAATTTCATAACGATCCGACCAAATTTACTAAAGTTGTCGTCGAACTTTCATACATACAACCATACATACATACAAACATACAAACGCCGGATCGTTCCAGTAGACTCGGAGAACTTCGCTCGCTCGTTCAACTAGTGGTTCGCCCCTGAAAATTTTTATGAACATTATGAATGTTCGTTCGACGATAACTTGAGTAAATTTAGTCGGATCGTTATGAAATTTGGCAAGCGGGTAAATGAAATTAAAAGAATTTTTAAATTCGAACATGAGCCAAATCGGTCGAGGGGTTACCGAGATATGGGGTTTATATGGGGTCACGAGTTCACAGTTCGGGGCGAACCACTAGTATAGTTTTCCCTTTATGTGGCCATTAAACCCTAACTCTGTACCAAATTTCAGCTCTCTGTGTTTATGTGAAGTACTAGTTCTATTTTGATGATCATGAGTGAGTGTGTGTCATAAATGCGAAACTTTGCTTTCGCTTAACTTCGGAACTAAATGACCTACAGACTTGAAATTTTGGATTTTGAGTATGTGAATATAACTTACTAGATGACGAAAATTTCTGCGTTCTCGTCTTATCCAGAGGTTCTCAAATAGGGGGCTGAAAATGCGGCGAAATGGTTCCAGTAAAGGATGGTACGGCAGTGTTTGCTTCGCGCTCGACCTGGCGGGGGCACTGCCGTGCCCCCAGATATTGCAAGTGCATAGGTAAGTAAATGTATAGAGCTCAGTGAAAGTAATGTGCGAGGACATTGTATCTTCACTGCATAGGCCGATAAGGTGCTGATGGATCATGCATGATCTACAAAAAAAAAAACATCGACGTAGCGAGGTTTTACACAGCGAGGTTTTTCCTAATTTCTGGCTGGGGTAAATAAAACTGCAAACAAGTATAAGTACCAAACACATTATCTCTTTAGAATTTTAGATTGTAAACTAAGCCACTCACGAAGAAACTAGATGGTGGTTCACAAAGGAGTTGCTTTGACTCTCCACGCATACCAATAACCAGACTGATACGTGTACCGACGTAATCTCAACTCTACTGCGCTTTGAAACTCCATTTTACTTTGAAGAGAATATTAAATGCTCCTGTGTGACCTAAGAGGTCAGAGGTTAGTTGGGACTTGGGAACCTTTTTGGTATTTCAATGCCTTTTGTACAGCCAACAGCACGTAAACTTTTACATTTTCGTTGTAAAGTTACGGGCCGTAACTTAGCTGAATAGAATGCACGCGTGTAAGTGTCGATGTGCTGTCGTGTGTAAAATACAATAAGGCAGTGAAATATTACGAGAGGATGTCATGTCAGTAGGTGCACCGCAAATGAACCGACAAAAGAACAGTGGAAATGTTTCAACACGTTTCTTTATTTCCATAGTTTAAAGCACGAATATCTGAGCTTGCAAATAAGTTCTTGCTACAAACTTTTATTTACTCAAAAAAGCTCGTAATGTGGACATTAATTCGACAACCTTCTTTGAGCAAAGTCGGACTTGCGGGCTACTTGGATTAGGCGCCAGAAAAGTTGTATAGAATTTCATTAATGTCTTGTGTTTTGCGGCCAGAAAAACATTAATGTCGAGTTTTTTTCATAAATAGAACTCAAACATCAGGTGCAAAAAGTATTTATTTAGAATTAGGCTGTATGGGTACTGGCAGTCGACACATTGCACAGAAAAAAAAAAGCGCGGCCATATTGTTTTCGACTTTTCGCGCGTTGTTCGAAGTGATTTTTTTCTGTGTTTTTGTTGAAAAAGTGAACTCTCAAAGCGACGAATCCTCGGATTTAATGTGTTTAACACCGCCGGACATTCAAAATCAAGCGAAATTAGTAATTGGAAATTTATTGCCACCGAAGTCAAAAGAAAAATACAAGCAAGCTTACCAACAAAAAGTTTGCGGAATGGAAAATCGACAAAAAGTACTTAATCTACGACAAATGGTAAGCTAATTAAATTACTATGTTAATTACTATTCTAATTAATATTTTAATTACTCGCATTGTTTGAGTAAAGCACTATACAAGCCTTGGTCTGCAATGAGTGCGCTTCTGGCCACGCTATGATTGCCTCGAGCTTAGCTTAGCTACGCTCTCGGCCCTCAAGTTTGGTCATCATTGCAGCCCTTGCTGGCCGCGCTATAAAGGCCTCGACCTTCGGTCTCGGCCTTCATTTCAGCTTGTCCATCAAGGGCTGCAATGCTGACCGCACTGTGAGGGCCTTGAGCTGCGCTACGCTGCGCTCTGTCGGCCATCAAAAGCGCGCCAGAAACGCACTCATTACAGATCGCGGCAGTAATGTACTATTCTTCTCGGCGCTTGGCATTAAAACTGAAAATCTCAGCCGTTTTCGCGTTTATTGTCCAAAATACGCCCGGCGAGACGTCTCTCCATAATATCGCCATTGCCAGCAGTTATTACTCTTAACAAGGGTGACGCATCCCAAGTAGAAAGCATCAAGTGCCACCCAACCTCCTAGAAAGTCTGGAATCGGTCCAGCGTTGGTTGGCTGCATAGCAGCATCCTTTGCCTTGAAAAGTTAAAACTGGCGCGTAAACATGGCGGGATTTCATGCCAAAAATGGAACATCCGGCCTCAGCATTTGTTTCTTTTTTGTTGTTTTATTTTTTACTAGCTTTTCGCCCGCGACTTCGTCCGCGAAGACTTATAAGAAGTTGCCTGGGTACATCTTTCACCATTATCAAATTAGCATGAATAAAGTCATGGGTGTGTATTTTTGTAAGCTATCTCTATTCCAAATGTCATCCAAATCCGTCGTGCAGTTTCAGCGTGGAAGTGTATGTGTTGTGTATGTGTGTGACCAAATTGGTAAAGATCAAATGAATCCAACAAAAAAAAAACATACTTTGAACCTTTTTGGCCGTTTTAGGTTTATCATTATTATTGTTTTCTTCATGCTTAGTAGATTTGCTATAAAACGCAACTGTAGTTAAATGTTCATTGAATAGTTGTAGCTTTAATGGTTCCGGCATTGTTATTGATACTAAATCAGGAAAACTCTTAAAATGTTTCCACCCTTTTTGATGCTGAAACATGTGTTTAATTATTATTTCTGATTTAATACACGACTACTTAGTTTCAAGTTAATCTGAATCCAATAAAATGATAATTTCATACAAATTTTGAACCCCGTTTTGGCCGTTTTAGAGTTAACATTATTACTTTTTTCTTCATGGTTGGTAGTTTTGCTATAAAACGCAACTGTAGTTTTTCAAAGTTGAACCTGAATGGGTTGGGCCCAGCATTGCTACTACATCAGGGAAAAATATTCAACGTTTCCACCCATTTTAACCCTTTATTCGCTGAAATGAGAAAAATGCTGAAACATGTGTTTGATTATTTCTGATTTAGCATACGAATACTTAGTTTCAAGTAGGTATATCAGACAAAAAAAAAGTATTTCATACAAACTTTTAACCCCGGTTTGGGCATTTCAAGGGTTAACATTGTTACCGTCGAAGAAGTTGACACTACAATATTTCTAGGCTTAGAGATCGATAAACACTGTAACTGGAAAGCACAGATAAAGAGAGTTTGTACAAAATTAGATAGGTTTGTTTATGTATTAAAGCGCCTCTTTCAAGTAGCTACCAAAGAAGCTGCCCTGAATGCTTACCATGGCTATGTATCATCCATACTCCGATACGGACTTATTCTCTGGGGTAACTCCGTAAATCTTGAAAGGGCATTTATAGCACAAAAAAAATGCATAAGGGCACTTTGCGGTGCTAATATCAGAGACAGTTGCAAACCATTATTCGCTGCCTTAAAGATTCTACCACTTCCGTCTCTTTATATTTTTGAAATTTGTACCTTTGTAAAAAAAAGCCCAGATATCTTCAAAAAAAACTATGAAATGTACGATGCCAGGGGCAGAAATAAAAATAAATTGTATGTTCCTTCTAAAACAAAAAATGTATACTCAGAAAATTCCTACTGTAAGGCAATACAACTTTTTAACTCCTTGCCAGAAGAGATCAGAAACCTACCTCTAACCAAATTTAAAACTTCATTATTCAAAATCCTAATAGAAAAAATGTATTACACAATTAATGACTTTTTGAATGACTTTAAATAATAGCATCTCAACTTTAAATTCTTATCTTATGTGCCATAATACAATTATTTATAAAAAAATGTTAAAATGCAGAGCTTTTAAATCGTTAAGTTTGTTTGTAGTTTTTAATTTGTTTGTTCTTCAAAAAATAATTTATGTACCCACCTCAATATTTACGCACCTTTACAGGTAGAACATGCTGCACTTTTTATATTTTTATACCATCTTTACATTATTGTAATGGTACCATGTTTCTTGTAAATAAATTCTTCTTCTTCTTCTTCTTCTTACTTTTTTCTTGATGGTGGGTAGTAATGCTATGAAATGCAACTGCACATTCAATTTGAAAGTTGTAGCTTCAATGGTTTGGGCCCAGCAATGCTACTACATCAGGAAAAAAACTTCAACGTTTCCACCCATTTTAACCCTTAATTGGCTGAAATGAGAAAAACTCTGAAACACATGTTTAATTATTTCTGATTTAGTATACTAATACTTAATTTCAAGTAAATCGGACCAAAAAAAAATTTTATTTCATACAAACTTTGAACCCTGGTTTGGGCATTTGGAGGGTTAAAATTATATTTTTTTCTTCATGGTAGGTAGTTTTGCCACAAAACACTACTGCAGTTTCAATTTCATAATTGTAGCTTTAATGGTTTAGGCCTGGCATTGATACTAAATCAGGAAAAATCTTCAAACTTTTCTACCCCTTTTAACCCTTTAATGAGCAGAATTTTGAAAAACGCTGAAACACGTGTTTAATTGTTTCTTATTTAATATACAAATACTAAGTTTCAAGTAAATCGGACCAAAAAAAAATTTTATTTCATACAAACTTTGAACCCCGGTTTGGGCATTTGAAGGGTTAAAATTATATTTTTTTCTTCATGGTGGGTAGTTTTGCTACAAAACGCTACTGCAGTTTCAATTTCAAAGTTGTAGCTTTAATGGATTAGGCCTGACATTGATGCTACATCAGGAAAAATCTTCAAACATTTCTACCCCTTTTAACCCTTTAGTGGGCAAAATTTTGAAAAACGCTGAAACACGTGTTTAATTGTTTCTTATTTAATATACAAATACGAACTTTCAAGTAAATCGGACCAAAAAAAATTTTTATTTCATACAAACTTTGAACCCTGATTTGGGCATTTGAAGGGTTAAAATTATATTTTTTTCTTCATGGTGGGTAGTTTTGCTATAAAACGCAACTGCACATTCAATTTCAAAGTTGTAGCTTTAATGGATTAGGCCTGACATTGATGCTACATCAGGAAAAATCTTCAAACATTTCTACCCCTTTTAACCCTTTTGTGGACAGAAATTTTAAAAACGCTGAAACACGTGTTTGATTGTTTCTTATTTAATATACAAATACTAAGTTTCAAGTATATCGGACCAAAAAAAAATTTTTTTTCATACAAACTTTGAACCCCGGTTTGGGCATTTGAAGGGTTAAAAGTATATTTTTTTCTTCATGGTAGGTAGTTTTGCTACAAAACACTACTGCAGTTTCAATTTCATAGTTGTAGCTTTAATGGTTTAGGCCTGGCATTGATACTAAATCAGGAAAAATCTTCAAACTTTTCAACCCCTTTTAACCCTTTAGTGGGCAGAATTTTGAAAAACGCTGAAACACGTGTTTAATTGTTTCTTATTTAATATACAAATACTAAGTTTCAAGTAAATCGGACCAAAAAAAAATTTTATTTCATACAAACTTTGAACCCCGGTTTGGGCATTTGAAGGGTTAAAATTATATTTTTTTCTTCATGGTGGGTAGTTTTGCTACAAAACGCTACTGCAGTTTCAATTTCATAGTTGTAGCTTAAATGGTTTGGGCCCGACGTTGACACTACATCACGAAAAATATTCATACGTTTCAACCTCGTTTAACCCTTAAACGGCTAAAATGAGAAAAAAGCTAAAACAGGTGTTTAATTATTTTTTATTTAATATACGAATTCTTAGTTGCAAGTAAATCCGGACAATTTTTTTTTTTTTTCATTCAAACTTTGGACCCCATTTTTACTGCCTTAAGGGTTAAACTTGAAGTAAATCTGTCTTAACCCTTAGCGTGTCTACAAATTACAACTATTGTCAAATTTTCAATGTTGTGGCATTAGCGGTTTTGTTCCAGCATTGATCGTAACTGGTGAAAAAAATCGAAAAACTTTGGCACCCATTTTAACCCTTAAGAACATAGAAATGAGAAAAAAACTGAAATAGGTGTCAAGTCATTTTAAAAAAAAAGTACAAAAAAGCAAGATTTAAGAACAAAAGACCAAAAAAAAATTTTTTCCCATACACACTTTCAGCCCTATTTTGACCCACTTAAGGGTTAAATAAAAAAAAATCGCTTCTTAAATGAACCCTCCACCATAAAACGCAACTTTTGTCCAAATTTCATACTTATAGGTTCAGCCGTTTGGGCTGTAGCGTGATGAGTCAGTCAACCTAAGCCTTTTATATATATAGATTTCGCGGTAAAAGTGGCCATGTTGGTTGTCTTTGCGCGGTATTTGCAGTTATAAAATGAGTTTGTATGTTATGCCTCGCCACAGAGGAATTATTTACATAGACTTTTTCTGTTCTTAAGTACCATAATGTTAGTAACGACCAGAGGCACCCAACTCGCGCTAGATATGGATGAAGTGACCACTCGGGCGTTACTGCCTGGGACATATTCAGATAGAGTCTTGCTCAGCACATATCTTCAGAATGGTTCACAGGAAGATAATGTCGATACGTATGGTGCTAACTAATATGCACCCTTACTCGGTTACGATACGGGCGACTTTTCAACAAAAGTGTACACTCTGACGTGCTGTCGTGTGTACCTACATAGTCTCTATGGTGATCCTTTTCCCACCAATGGGAAGCATAATAAGTATCTACCTACCTAAATGAGGTAGGTAAGTATACATATCATACATATAAAAGTTCTTCCATGTAATATAGGAAGTCAGTACCTATGAATGAGTTCCAAAAGTTACACGAGATTGGACTATACGTAGATAGCGGCTGTCAGCGAAAAATGCTGATATCACAACATCAACGTCTGAGAGAATATCAGGGTCTTTTCAATAAACTATCAATTTTCTCTTGGATGTTATCCAAGACACGGTCCAGTTGCTAGAGTTTCCGCCAATGCGACAGAAAAACCTATCAGCATCCGGAGGTTCTATCCGGTTTACTAATGCTATATACCCACGTAGGTACAATATTGTGCAATGTGCATACAATAGGTACACAATGACAGACAACGTACGTACGTACATACCTACACACTCTGGTTATTTATAAACAGGGTAATATTCAAATAGCTTTTTTCTTCAAACAACCCGACTTCTAAATGTGATTTCCGACCACTTTTGTTGATTCGATTGGAAAAACTATATGAAAAACGTAAAAACAATTTTCAACCCATAATGTCCCAGGCAGCGCCGAGTGGTCTCTTCACCCATCATCTAGTGTAAGTGAAGGTGACACTGGACGCTGTATAAATAATCTCATTACGTAGATGCAAAGGTTTTAGTTTTTTAGATATACTATGTACGTTAGGTGGCTGTAAACTAAATCGTCGCTCACAAATTCACCCAACCAATGCCCAGAAGAGCAATTGCATTAACACGAATGGATGGGCTCAGACTATTGCATTTGAAAAGTTTATAGCTAAGGGACAGTTTCACCGTGTCAGGATCCGCAATCAAACGTCGATTTCAGGAAACCGGCCAATATTGAGCAATCAATCTTGAAATCGGGCGATCCTCAACGTCACCATTTTTAAAAAAACACTGACGTAGACTTTTTATCTATATTGGCCGGAATCTTAGATCCCGCAAATTGGTTCACCTCAAAAAGTGTGTTTCAAACAGATTTGGCGTTGATTAATCTGGATTGATTATGTGATCTGGCATCAACTTGCATTTGGTAAAATCCAGTCTAAATCTACTGGTATCACCGAACTAAATCGCATAGAATCCGCATTACGTTTAAAAATCACAATAAAAACTTGTCCCCATAGAAACAAAAGATATCAGCAATAGAACAATACGAAACATCATTTCGACCATACGTCTAATATTCGAATGTCAACCTTATTGCATTAGTGTACAGTTTTACTTTAATTGCATGGACTACGAGCAAATAAGCTCCCAAAGGCAATTTGGACATCTATTTTTCCAGACACATTTCAGAGTTCTATGTTGTATCTAGTTTTATCCTTGATCGAAGACTGGTACAGTATTCACAGATTGCGTGACGCGAGTCGTATAATGCGAGAACTAAGAGCTAGGCACCGGTAGTCGCATCAATGTGCTATGTTTACCTGTATATATAGATGATATACAGTTAGTGACAATCCCAGAAAGGCTGACACGCAGAGAAACAAACATGACATACGAATTCAAAGGGAAACAAAAAATCTGGACTTACATAAAAGAAAGGGTAGGGTTTTATTGCGCTCTACAATTGAATTCGAACTAAAAGTTTCACTGGGATACGCGGTAGAGATAGTGCAAGCTCCAGGTGGAGGATTGGAGAATTGGAGGATTGGAGAAGCCATCTTTTGGCTGCGTAGGCCTGGTTCCACTTTGGGTCGCTGAGCCAGCCAGATTGAACGAATGACAAACACTTCTAACAGAGTTCGATTTGTTGCTGAACCAATTTTAATCTTTGAACTTCAACAGACAGCCATACAAACCTCATCTCTGCATAAAATTAATTAACACGATAGTATCGATCAGTGAGTCAGCCCTAGCGCTAAGGGTGCGTCCACACCCTCGCCCACTGACTCATATACCTACTAGAGGGTCTTTTGTTGGTTTTGCTATGCACTCGCCTTTATGAATGTGTCTATGGCGTCTCCAATTCAAATATTTGGTTTTTGGGGGCTCTACATTTTCTCACTAAATCAGCGAGAAATGTAGAAATTTCATTCGCTTGGCATAGCTGAATTATTGTTGTTTTGTAGTTTAGAATAATGAAAATAACACTGTTTTATTGTTGTGAAACAAAAATCGCTGAACAATGATATAAGTAGCTCTGTTTAGCTACAAAATTGAAAAAAAAAAAAACTTACTCTACTTTCGTAGAACCTTAAGGTTCGAATTTTGTCTTGGTGAAAATGACTGTTGTTCAGTTTTATCTATTAGGGGAAGAACTACCCGTTATAACCGCTTCCATATCTTTTGCAAGCCTAGCACGACACGACAATTATTATATGTCAAAATAAAAATTACTCGTATCTTTTATTTACAATGTTGTTGATAATGTTGCATAATTATCTTTTCAAAATGTCCACTACTCACTCTGTAACTGTGTTATGGCAATTCAATAAACGAATATCTTATCTTATCTTATATGTATTAGGATTTCATTAGTATCTTTTCTTTATTTTCGTTATCAAGAGGTTCCATCTATTCAATCAAATGGGTTGCCTTTTTAAGTTCTCGGCGTCGGTTTTCAATACAGCAGTGGAAAACGTAGGATCCTACATTTAAAAAAAAATCGTCTTGGACCCATCCCGTTATAATAATCAGTCAAATGCCTTTAGTTACCCTCCTTTGCCTCTTATTCCGTGCGAACTCGGACTGTACATCTTTCGTTTCTTTGCCACAAGCAATAGAAATTCCTCCTTGCCCCATCGTCTCAGCGTATGTGCTTGCGGACTGTCGTTCACAGAGTCTAATTAAACCCGCCGCGCCAGCCAGCCAGCCATGTTTACCGGCTTTGCTGTCTGCGAGATTAAAAACAGTATAAAATAATGAAAGAATATAACACCGACTGCGGTAAATATGGCTATAGTCCGTTTCCAGGGCAGGCGGAAAAGCGATCATTGATACGATGTACTATGTTACCGTAAAAATATAACGATTCGTGTCGCACTCCGTCACTCTCCTTACATTTCTGTATCGTTTGGATATCGAAGCGTGTTTTTAGGTACGGGGTGGGGTGAGAGTTCCGGTCAGTCAGAGATAAAAAACCTGTTTCAACGCGCTACAGGTAGCGTCACGGGTTATGAGCGCTCGACGAAACTGGTGGGGATTTCTGCGCAAGTGTGTACAATCGCACATCCTCATCATCAGACGAAACTGACACTGATGAACGTGACATCCGTGTTTAATATACTTAATGTATACTCATACCAACCTGTTTTTTTTTCCGCCACTTTGGTGTCGTTTCACCTTAACATAATTGTTTAATAATTACTAAACCTCATCGCTCATTGTCAAAAATTCAAAAAACCTTTGGCATAAAAAATGTTGTTTATTTCTGTGATCCGCTCAAAGGTTAATGATCGCTTTTCCGCCTGCCCTGGAAACGGACTTTAGCAGCGCCTTTATTCTCTAAGAAATCCACTCAACCTTTGAGCGTCAAAACCGTTAGCCCTTATTGAAATGAACAATATTTTTTTTTTACATTTAAAAACGGTTATTTATACGGTGGATATTTTAGAAGATATTCGGATACCGGCAATTTGAACTGTATGTTTGGTACCCCCAAACAATGATCGACCTCTCATGATGTCCTGCGAGCCCTAACACGCACAGAAGGACCTAACGGCGGCTAATGATAAGGCACTTAGCGTTGCCGAATTCTGGGAGAAAACCATTTAAATTAGACTAAGATATAGTTCCGCCACCGATACTTCTTTTTTTCCTCTGTGCCGATACGCAAAGAAGAGTTCGATCCGCTATCTCGGACTGTAGATTCCGACCAGGCTGGCCTATTCGCAAAAAATCTATCAAGTATCCGTTATCAACTGTCAAAAAACGATTGTTGCTGTCAATGCGAACTGCTTTTTGACAACATTTTTTTACCGTATAGGCCAGCTCATAGATTTTTGGGGATATAGAGAGATATCTGATCCTTTAAAACTTCCGCAATACTTAAGCTTTGATCAAAGAATCTTCTCTGGATACTAATACAGAATAGATAATTAACAAAAATCTTGTGCAGAAAGGAGAAAAAGATGGTACCTAACGTAAAACTGGGTGGTTAGAAACGGAATTGAAACAAGAGAAATTTAAAAACTGGTGACCTACTTAACTACTGAACTTTTTTTTTAAAATTGTTAGAATAAAGACTAGTAGCAGTTGTGTTTCTATTTATACTTATCACCCTGTTTGGCCGTATCTTATGCAGTAAGGATCTTAGATACAGACTCTTTTCTATCGCAACGTAAATAGTGATTCGTAAAATAGCAATATAAGTTACAAAACGGACTTTCGTCAGCTCTCTTTTGTGGAAGATAAAGCTCATTAGAACCTAAGCATGTACACACGACAGCACGTCAGACTGTACACTTTGGTTGTAAAGTCGCCCCTAACGTAACCGAGTAGAGTGCTAGCGTGTAAGCGTTGGCGTGCTGTAGTTTGTACTAAGACCTAGAACGCCCTCGTGAAATAACAATAACCGCTCACAATAATGCCTGCCTGGCGCCCTAGGGTCGTAACGTGGGTGTGAAGATGGCAGCGAGTCTGTCTGTAAGTACAGTTAGCAACACGCTAGGATACCTATTTTTGTTCGATTGAAGCACGTATTATGCCCGACTTAAAAAAAAAAGAGGAAGGGCCTACTCAATTCAACCCGTAATAATGGTCCGGTTTCTGAGTTGAGAATTTTACTAAGCACATACTTACGTATCGCTCTGTCACGCTCTTTTGTGAGAAATCTGCACAGACAGGACGATACTTACCCATTTGCTTAGCAAAATTTTTAACTCGGAAACCGGGTAAATAACAGGGAACCACCCTCACATAATAAAGTTCCAAAGAAAACGATTATGAGTAATACTTTGTTATAATAAAATCAATGGGTTGTTTTATGCGTGACCGAATCGAATTTTTGTCGGCAGCTGAAATATGACGTGATTTTTCACTGAAAGGAGTTTTCATAAACTCTCCTAAAATAAAGAATATTAAATCTACTCATCTACCTACCTAAGATTGATGGGATTGAATACCTAAAAACTTCATCGAAAAGCGAAATCTATGAGTTAGGTACTCCAGCTAACGTCGAGGAAAACCCAAAAACCTCGAGAATCGACAAGGCGTTCCTTGAGCAAGCATGATAAAGGGGCAGAGATGGAAAAAAAGCGTAGGTACTTGTCAGACATGCTTCAGGCAGCATAAACAAAACAAACACGTGCACGCATGATATTAAAGTTACCAGGGAACTAGGTGACGGGAGGGTTGAAAAGTGGGACTCATTTGCGAGTTAAGGCTGGAAAATAGCAGCGTGGCGGGAAATTCAAAATTTTCACAGTTTTTTACATTTTGTGGCTAAACTGAGCTATTTTTGTTCAGCAATTTTTCGTTGGATATGGATCTGGTCCTAAAAATAGTTAAGCCTCGCGTTGAGAAATCGCAGGAGAGTTTTTTGCATCCAAAAAGAAGATATGATTACTTTTTCATTGGCGGCGCTAGTTGTGAGACCTATTGCGTCTTAATTCGTGAAATGTTGAATTTTGTAAATTCCGCCATATTGAAAAGAATGCGTCAAGGGTAGAGGGGTTGTGCAGTGCAATGCCACCTAGTGCGATCCAAACTTCAGTGCCTACCTACTCTCCAAACTTTATATGTACGTATAATACGCGTGCGAGGTGTATTTACATAGAAATGCTTTAGAGCACTCCGCCATTGCGAAGCTCAAAGTTTGACAGCATACGTCTTCGAAACTTGTGAAATCCTCTTTAGCGAGCAGAGCTCATTTAGAAGGAGAACTTTGATGTTTGCGTTTACACAAGAACTTGCAAACATCGTGAATTAGGGATCATAACGATTGAAGAAAAAAGCGTGAAATGACCTCACGCCCATATCCGTCAAAGGGGTAAGGGAGGCCTTATCACATCGAACTGGACAACGCTTTAGGGATACGAGTATTTCGTCTCAACATGAACAGGGCAGTTGACAGCACGTAGGTAGACCCTTACATGCGTGCACTCTATTCAGGCGACATTGTAACGTGTGTAAGGGTCTACGTGCTGTTGACTGTACCATAATATGCATGATGCATGCATGTGCACTAGCGTAGCGACTCATTCGCAGCCTGCAAATTGCAGGTTGCAAGGAGCGTTTTGTTCGAATTAGAATAGTAAAGTTCTGGAGTTCAACATTGTTAGATCAACAGACTCATTTAATTTAGTTACTAAATTATTTTCTTTTGACAGGCGAGCCATTAAGTAGTAGGACAGCTAATCTTTATTTTTAAATCAGTAAGTACAAAGAAAATGCTAACAACCAAGCGAGTAAACCCATTACAACTCCCCCGATACACAAGCAAAGAGAGTCGCAAAACTAAATTATTTGCCATAAAGCAAGCAACAACCCCGTCCCTAGGGGAGAATTCTCGGGAATCTCACATTCGACACATCTCGACATTTCGATCTTGACTGCTCCCGACCACTCGAGTCACGTCGGGCGAAAACGGCAAACATCTCGCAGAAATCTCGTGCCTTATGTCGAGGACGACTTCGTGAGAATAGGAGATGTGACATTTGCCGCAAAATGAGATTTTCTCTTTGAGATGTGTCGAATGCGAGATTCCCGAGAATTAGCCCCCAGTACGTTGTACACTCAGCGACACGCTAGGATTCCCCTTTTGGTTCGATTGAGGCACTTATGCCCCGCACAATAAGAGCTGCCCTTAGGATATCGTAGCGTGTTGATGACCGCACATTGTTATTGAGGACATTACGTACATTACTGGGAAAATCTATCTAAGGCCGAAATGTGTCTAGACATAAACTTGTGTAGCGATATTAGAGAGAAAAGACTAGCGAAACTGTTTATCTTAATGTTCTTATCTTTACCAGGTACAAGTCTGAAAGTTTGGCTTTTCTAGCCCGATATACAGCGTGTTACAAAGAGATCCTTTCATAATAAAGGTGAACTCATCAATGACCCAGGCACTGCAGCGTCAAGTGGTCTCTTCATGCATCTAGTGTGAGTGAAGGTGCGACTGGACACTGATTATTTACCTAGTTAGTTAGTTGGTAGCTCTACTGACTCCCTCGGGAAACCGTCACGTTTATCAAACGCCACGAAGGGTTTGTGGCCTTCAACATGGCACAAATGAAGAAGAGCCAAACCCAAAGCTACCTATCGCTAAGTCAGTTTTCCCATTGTGTGGCGGATCTTTATAGCCGTGGACTTAAAGGCTATTTAAAAGGTTTTCTAGAAACCTACTGCAACTCTACATCAGTTTTCCCATTGTGCGGAG
Source organism: Zelleria hepariella (assembly GCA_949319315.1). NCBI lineage: Eukaryota > Metazoa > Arthropoda > Insecta > Lepidoptera > Yponomeutidae > Zelleria > Zelleria hepariella. The sequence continues at coordinate 21,563,407 of OX439381.1, forward strand.
GATCTAGATCTTTATAGCTTTAGACTTAAAGGCTATTTAAAAGCTTTTCTAGAAACTGCAATACAGCGAGGGAGCAACCGCCCGAAGCGTTGGAATTATTGGCAGTGCTTAGCAAAAGCGCCGGCAATTTGTACTGAGGGAAAAGTCTAGCTGGTCTCTTTTTAAGTGACGTAAAATTAAAGTGTTGATGTTAGTTTAGTTTGTAGGTACTGTTATTTTTTTTATTTCGCAAAAGCGCAACTCTGAAAATTATTAACACATCTGAATGTTTTTTTTCTTTGCTAGAAATATCTGAGTTTCATTGCAATTTTGTAAGTGGGATTGCGATTGGATAGAGATTATCTTTGTTAGGTAGAGATTGAGCACTATTTTGTACGCGTTCGCTTTGGACCTAGTAAGTACCTAGTTCAAGGCGGCTGGTTAAGAAAAAAAGTAAATTACCTCTTGGTAAACGAAAAACCGGACTCTATATTTTACCCCCAAAAAAGCAAAGATCCTTTTATCGCAGTGAGGTGTTGTGCAATGCGTTTTTCGCTAATTTATATTCACGTTTGCCGAATGGAACTTTGGACGGGGGCCAGCACAGACAGCCTGCGAACTGTTAAAAACGCAGAAGTGGATTTACTTATATTGTGGTTCTACGAGTATAACGCGTCGCGGAAATATTTCACGGAAATAAAGATTATTTTCACAGGGTACGTTACTAACTCCACATTAGAGTCAGAGCTGACCCGATACTGACTCGGTGTAAATTAAAGACTTCAACACAATTTAAAATGACGTCAGTTACTAAACGAACTTTTAATAGGTCAGAAATTCCCAAAGACTAGATTTATAGTACGACCTTGGCTGCCCCATACAATGCCTAGGTATCAAGCTATTAGCATGGAACATCAGATTTTTTTTTCTAGGTGTTGACGTTGGCCCCATAGTAAAAGTTACTTTTTACTGTGTAGATGAGTTAAAGACGCTAGTGAATTAAAAGAAAAACTAAATAAATTCCTTAATTTTAAAGGGTATCAAATACACTACATTTTTGTGAAAGTTCTCTTATAGAACCTTAGAATAGAATAAGGTGACACCTATCTAAATAAACTAGTCATATTTATTAGGTACATGACCACTTCTACCTAAGTATAGCAGAACTTCAAACATGGTAAGTTGTCCCTACTTTGCAATATGTAGCCGCAAGCTATACAACCAGCATGACAGGAATGCTTTCAGTAGTTCGTATGTTGCGTTATCGTTTGTAACTTTGCCTTGGCTTTGCAGTGAGAAGGGTAGAACCTATTCTTAGCCTTAGAAAATACCTACACATATTTGTTGAAAAGGGGTAATCAGAAGCACTAACTGCATGAGATCTCTCTCTCTCTTTATCTTCTTCAATGCTGAGTGTAGGTCTCTTCCATAGCACTCCATGCTTTGCGGTCTTGGGCTTTTCTCATCCACTATGACCAGGTCGTCAGTCCAGCTCATTGGTTGCCTGCCCACATTTCTACGCCCCGTTCTAGGTCTCCATTAATGCAGTAGACACTTAGCTTAATTTTAAAGGGTATTAACATAAATTTCGCTTACAAAAAAACGGCGAAATCAAGCCATATCCTAAGCCATATCTCAAATGGGTTCTTAGATTCCCTACAAGCCGTTGAAATAAAAACAAAGTGTGTAGAAATGCTCAAAAACGAATACGACGAGGCAAGCCTGAAACGGTTGGCTCGCTTCCAAAATAGGATACAACTATGTTTATGGTTCGCACCTTAGGGCATAAGCACACTTAGCAAACGTGTCCGCAAAGTTTGTCTACAATTTAATGGGTATACTTAAGTTGTACTTACAGACTGAAGCTGAACAATGCGCTCTATTTATTTATTCTCTATTCTCCGACCTAATACAAGTAAGTTTAACCGTTTACGAAATACAAAATGTGCAGTGCTTACGAAAGTTTAAGTGTACAAATTCGCTTATAAGTTTATCTTATCTTAGAATGGAATAAAAGTACATATCGAAATGGATATAATACTTAGAAAGGAGGACGTTTCGTACAATTTGTAACTACAGGAAAGTTTTTATTTTATCGATGTATAATCACAATCTATCGCTGATCGCGCTTTCGTATTCAGTAAATAATTGAATGTTTCAGTCGGTCGGTGTGATCTGGCCTTTAATAACTTGAATAAGATGGCGCCAGTGGACTAGCTTTAATAATAAAACCTATGCAGAGCGATGATGGATCAACATTGCCGGGTAGAGACCTAGTCATCTAAAGCTGGAACATTCAAAGACTTCTCTCCTTTCTAGCGCGTCCAAAGCGTAGAGTAAAGTATTTTTTTGGTATTAATTATGTTTTCAGTAGACCTAAATAAGATGAACTAATTATGACCAAAGCTGCGAAAAAACACCTGCACGAACTGATCCACATCAACTCAATGGAGAACTCTGCTCTCCCCCTTCAAGTGATGGTCATGGTCACGATCCTCAGTATTGAGGGAAGGACGCGATGGAAAGACGTAAATGGGACGCGGGGTTTTTAAAAACAGTAGCTTTGGGTAAAGCCAAGCTACCCAAACTACCCACAAAAATACTTAATCGGTATCTTCCCTTATGGTGCTCTCCTTAAATCCAAATGAAAAAAAACAAACACATGAGAGACTTACAATAAAATGGCGTGGCATTATCACTACATACTTTCCGGCTATTACAAAAATAAAGATTCAATTTATCTTTACAACACAATACTGAGAATGCACTTGATTTGCAGTCGACATCATTGGCAAGGACTACAATACGAAATGACAATTCTTTTCATGAACAAATCCTTTTGTTTGGTCATCTCTATTATTACCAACGTCACTAGACAAGCCAGTGTTTTGTCAATAGCTTATTGTTCTCTACCTAAGCTAAACCTAAACAAAATATTGCATCATACGCTTCAGCTAGACAGACAATGGTCTTTTCATCTCCCATGCTCGGAAAGTTTGCTGTTACTAGTAACTTACGATCGTGTAAAGGCCGGATTTAAACTATCTGCATTTTAGTGCGTTTCGAAATTTGAACGCGACGCCGGGAAAGTCTTTCCCGCGCCTTATGGTGTTGAAAACGAAAAAAACACTGGCCGTTTAAGTAGATGCCAGATCCCGACCGAAAAAAGATCCTCATTCATAGTTCGTTTACACGCGTACTTCAGCGAAAGTGATTGTTCGTACCCATTCTCTATACAAAACTGTGAATGTAAATGGGGCATAAGGATCGTTTAAAAAGGTAAAGTCACGGAATAGAACGTTCAGAAACGCGGTTTCTTCTTATAGTCTTTTCAATATTTTGTACACTATATTTATTTTTAATACCAGTAAATAAAAAAAAATGCTTCGCTTCTGTTTTATCAAATAGATAATTATGTTTTGGTTTGTTAAATACATTTTTTCAAACGATATTACTAATTTCATTTTTTATCTCCTACAAATTTTTATTTTATATGGTAAAAGTTCAGAATGTACCCGGAAAAAAAAACATTCTTTTATTTACATTATTTTTGTGTCTGGATAAATAAACTTCAGGAAATTATTAATAAAACGAATGGTTTTAATACCAACGAAGCTCAAAACTTTAGTGCGGCAGCCCTAACTACAGTAAAATATGCTTTTAAAAGGAACTTATTTGACTCACCTGTTTTGCCTGTAAGTAGTTGTCTATAGAGTTTTTCCCGCTTGGCTAACAAAATCATTTCCTCGCTTCTGTGAGATGAAAAGTTTTGTGTTTCGCACGAATGCAATATTATTTGCGTCTCGTGCTTCTGAATACCTCGCTACGCTCAGGTTTCTTTTTTTGAACCACTCGCTACGCTCGTGGCTCAATTTTAGAAACCTTCGCCAGCTCGGTTTTCGATACAAGCACTCGCCGCAAACAATAATTTTGCATTCTTGCATAACAAATAACTATTTCATCTCCCACGCTCGGAAAGTTTGCTGTTACTAGTAACTTACGATCGTGTAAAGGCCGGATTTAAACTATCTGAACTTTTGTGCGCTTCGAAATTTGAACGCGACGCCGGGACAGTCTTTCCCGCGCCCTATGGTTTTGAAAAAGAAAAAAACACTGGCCGTTTAAGTAGATGCCAGATCCCGATGGAAAATAAAACCTCATTCATAGTTCGTTTAAACGCGTATTTCAGCGAAAGCGATTGTTCGTGCCCATTCTCTATACAAAACAGTGAATGTAAATGGTGCATAAGCATCTTTTAAAAAGGTAAAGTCACGGAATAGAACATTCAGAAACGCGGTTTCTTCTTATAGTCTTTTCAATATTTTGTACACATATTTATTTTTAAATACCAGTAAATAAAAAAAATGCTGCGCTTCTGTTCTATCAAATAGATAATTATGTTTTGGTTTGTTAAATACATTTTTTCAAACGATATTACTAATTTAAATTTTTATCTCCTAGAAATTTTTAATTTATATGGTTAAAGTTCAGAATGCACCCGGAAAAAAAAACATTCTTTTATTTACATTATTTTTGTGTCTGGATAAATAAACTTCAGGAAATTATTAATAAAACGAATGGTTTTAATACCAACGAAGCTCAAAACTTTAGTGCGGCAGCCGTAACTACAGTAAAATATGCTTTTAAAAGGAACTTATTTGACTCACCTGTTTTGCCTGTAAGTAGTTGTCTATAGAGTTTGTCCCGCTTGGCTAACAAAGTCATTTCCTCGCTTCTGTGAGATGAAAAGTTTTGTGTTTCGCACGAATGCAATATTATTTGCGTCTCGTGCTTCTGAATACCTCGCTACGCTCAGGTTTCTTTTTTTGAACCACTCGCTACGCTCGTGGCTCAATTTTAGAAACCTTCGCTAGCTCGGTTTTCAATACAAGCACTCGCCGCAAACAATAATTTTGCATTCTTGCATAACAAATAACTATTTCATCTCCCACGCTCGGAAAGTTTGCTGTTACTAGTAACTTACGATCGTGTAAAGGCCGGATTTAAACTATCTGCATTTTTGTGCGCTTCGAAATTTGAACGCGACGCCGGGACAGTCTTTCCCGCGCCATATGGTGTTGAAAAAGAAAAAAACACTGGCCGTTTAAGTAGATGCCAGATCCCGACGGAAAATAAAACCACATTCATAGTTCGTTTACACGCGTACTTCAGCGAAAGTGATTGTTCGTGCCCATTCTCTATACAAAACTGTGAATGTAAATGGTGCATAAGCATCTTTTAAAAAGGTAAAGTCACAGAATAGAAAATTCAGAAACGCGGTTTCTTTTTATATAGTCTTTTCAATATTTTGTACACATATTTATTTAATAATACCAGTAAATAAAAAAAATGCTTCGCTTCTGTTTTATCAAATAGATAATTATGTTTTGGTTTGTTAAATACATTTTTTCAAACGATATTACTAATTTAAATTTTTATCTCCTAGAAATTTTTAATTTATATGGTTAAAGTTCAGAATGCACCCGGAAAAAAAAACATTCTTTTATTTACATTATTTTTGTGTCTGGATAAATAAACTTCAGGAAATTATTAATAAAACGAATGGTTTTAATACCAACGAAGCTCAAAACTTTAGTGCGGCAGCCGTAACTACAGTAACATATGCTTTTAAAAGGAACTTATTTGACCTGTTTTGCCTGTAAGTAGTTGTCTGTAGAGTTTTTCCCGCTTGGCTAACAAAGTCATTTCCTCGCTTCTGTGAGATGAAAAGTTTTGTGTTTCGCACGAATGCAATATTATTTGCGTCTCGTGCTTCTGAATACCTCGCTACGCTCAGGTTTCTTTTTTTGCTAGCTCGGTTTTCAATACAAGCACTCGCCGCAAACAATAATTTTGCATTCTTGCATAACAAATAACTATTCCATGAGAATGCATTATCCCGCTTTAGGAGCAAGACCATTCGTTATCGGCGAATAATAACTACAAAATAAAAATAAATACAATACCCCGACATTTTAGCATTATATAAGCACATGTCATAAACGGCTGAACCGATTTTGATGAAACATAGATATAGTCTAAGAACAGTCGCTAGAAAATCTGCTTTCAAATAAAAAAAAAACCGCATCCTAATCGGTTCAGCCGTATAACAGTACGTACTTACGGTGCCACAAACAGACACACACACATAGCGGTCAAACTTGTGTGGGTCGCGAAAAAATATCGCGAGAAAATCCCGCGACTTAGTTGGCTGTGTCTTTCCTGTGTACTAGGCAGGCCAAGTCAACTGAGAGGATGATGGATAGGTGCTACTCCATACTCGATTTCTTTTCTTTACCCATTTCTTTACATAACCCTAAAAAGTACTGGGGCGGGTCATTAGATTATATAATTTCTCACTTTGCAAACTAGCTTTTGTGTCTTCGACCCATAATGGAAAAATTGCGTGCGGATAGAAAATTCGAAGCCGCTACATAGTTATCCATTTAAAGCCAGAGCAAAGGCTTTCCACTGGCCATCTGCGACCGACGGATGGCTTTCTACGGTGGAGCAGTAAAGTATGTAAATGCACTATGCGTCCCGCTATGTGCAAGCTAGGGATGTGATAAATGGTATGGCAGTTTGACCTGATTCCATAGGTTCCTTATAAGCGTTATGATCTTCGATCGAAGTATGTGCAAGACTCATTTGAAAATGGAACATAATTTTGCATTAATTTTGTCAGGATGGAATAGGTGCTGGGCAAGCCTACTCCATCTAAAACATTGTCCCAGGCCCTTCAGCGCCGAGTGGTCTCTTCGCCCATCTAGTAGGTATTAAAAAAAACAAGTTATTGTTTTTAGTTTTAGTTCAAATTCAAACAAATGATTGTGTATGCATTGACATAGTTTTAAGCTGATAAAACACGTATTTTAAAGATACTTTTCTCCTGCCACAGCGCTTACATTTTTATAAATTAAAAAAACAACGGATCGTCATAGAGCAAATATAAATTGGGATATGATCCCTATCACCTGGTGCTATTACCTTCTAAAACGAGTTAGGACCTTTGTAACACCTTGTCATGCAGGTCTGAAAGTGGCGAGATACGGGTGAGAAGGGCGTGGCTTTACACTCTGTATTATTGTTATAGCGTGTATTATTGTTATTAATGTATTTCCAATGACGAGAAAATTGTCTACACGCCCAAGATAGTTTAACTTTAACAAGTCCGCCATCACATCCCAACTCTATCGTCTGCTCATGAATTATTTACACTGGAAGGACTCGCAACTCACGACACAAAACATAAGAGTTACAGAAACTTTACTTTGTGGGTCAGTTCGATGGTGTTCTGGTACATTATCAACTCTAGGCCAATTGTAGAGCCAAAATGAGGCATTAGTTTTCGGCTTCTATCTAAGGCCTCTGCATCTACGTAATGAGGTTTTATACAGCGTCCAGTGTCACCTTATGAAGAGACCTCTCGGCGCTGCAAGATGTTTTAGATGGAGTAGGCTTACCCAGCACCTATACCATCCTAACAGCCATCATATTTTCCATCGTTTCTGTTTAAAACTAACTTGCAAACTTCTTACACAGGTAGCGCTTCCATCAGAAAAACGGCATTCAGGTTGAAAAATTGGCATCGATAGTTACTTGGCTCGGTAGCTCGATTGGTAGAGCGCCTGCATGCTGGCAAGACGTTGCGGGTTCAAAACATGTCCCGAGCGAATTGTAAGAAAATGAGAGAGAGAGAGAGAGAGAAGGAGAGAGTTATGGATCGGAAATACATAGTTTACTACACCGTAACTATCCATCGCTCGTGCAGTACTCGGTAAGATTATGACCGAAACGCAACTTCTATAACATGTCTCGTAGTGTCTCCTCCGTCGTTTCGCCGCAACGATAATAATATTACTGGTAACAGCTTTATGTTGCGCCTGAGATGGGTTTATGCTGATTTTATGTAACAATCGATATAGTTGTAAGTAACACAAAATCATAAGCGTAAGTATTAGTTTTTTTTATTAAATGATATACCTAGTTATTTCACAATAACACACTGGAAGTATTTATTTACAAGATATCATATACGTTTTTTATTGTGGGCTCTGGTGCCTGCACTAGGGAGACCTAACAGGACACTAGCCTCCTTTCTAGATGGATTAAATATTGGAGTGTTGATCCCTATAGGTGTTGGATAGAGATCAAATAAAATGGGCGGATATAGCTATAGCCAGCGTTGAAGAACTGTTTCTTAAACAGTTCTTTAACGGGTTTATAAATCAGTCTATAACGCAGCCCGCTCTACGTCAAGCAAAAAAGTGGAAGCATATAGTTTTTTAACCCTCATGAACTTCCTAACTCAGCCTTATGCTTCGCCTGCTGGAAGACCCAAGATATCTTGCGCGAATGGATCCAGCAAAGTGCCGGCTCATTGCTTCCTTTTGCATTTTCAAAAGGACGAGATAGCTAAACTAGGGCCTTAGCCTGTAACGCATACTTTGTTGTACTGTGCGGAGAAGAAAACAAGATTTTGGTTCGTTTATTTAACTGTAGGTACCATGGTGTAACCAAAGAGACCAAGGGGCAGGCCCAAAAAGCGTTGGATTGACGGCATCGAAGAAGATCTCAGAAAGATGGGCAAATACAACAACTGGCGAAAAGAGGCAAGGGTCAGAGACAAATGGAAATCTACTGTAGAGGTGGCCAAGACCCACCAAGGGTTGTAGGGTAGACCAAAAGCTAACACATTTGCGTCCACCATTCCGTAATTACCCTAGTCCACCGTACGTCCTCGATATGCCGATATGCGCTGCCGATATGCCCTGGATCAAAGGAAGTAAGTTTATGATATAAAATAATGTTTCTAAGCATGAAGTTTGCAACCAAACAATTTAGTGGTACATACATTCTAAAGTTAGCTTTCGGATCCCCAAATTACTATTCCCGCCACCAAACAGCATCAATAAAATAATAACAAGCTCTAGATAGAACGTTCTGGAACCACGTACAATTGAATAGTAAAATATAGAAGGTCTACTAAACATGAGCTTTGAAGGAATATTTATACTTAGCAAATAAATCCATCAAAGAATCTTCCCAAAAGTAGATAACCTGATTGTACTTTGAGAATTAGATATATGTAACTACTTTTTTTCACGCTCAGAGGAAACCCGAGGCATTGTGAGTGATGGTACCACTGGACGCTTGATAAATCATCTCATTGATCTACCAAGGCGTAGATTAATAGAGAGAGTTTTATTTTTATCCACTACTATATCATTAACCTTCATGGATGACGTGACGAAAGTTTAGCAAAACGGCTATTGCATTTGGCTCCAAAACTAATATGACTTCATGACAGATGATGACAAGAGTCCACCTTTTGGGTGGCTCTATCGAAGTCGGTAGCTTAGTGCACCGTTGCAAGTAGTAGTTAGTGTAACTGTCAAAGTTTTAACATCCAACGATGGAGTTTACTGAAACAACGGCAAGTCTAGTCTAAAGTAAGGAGTTACCTACAACTGGATTTTGTTCCTTGCAACTTAGAGATGCTGTTAGCATTATAAGAATGTCTAATAGTTTAATTATTCGTGATAAAAAAAATTTAAAAACAAAATCTGTTCTTTTGCGGCCTTCAACTTTTTATACGAACATTTGCACTCTTCCCATTGCGGAGCTCAAAATCACTTGCTAGAAACCCTTATCTATAAAATAATTGAACGAGCGAGCGAAGTTCTCAGAGTCTACTTGAAAAATCCAACGCAACGGTGCACTATCTCACTTCGCTCGCTCGTTCAATTATTTTATAGATAAGGTTTTCTAGCAATGGACAAAGCTGCTAAGCAATCGACCGATGGTTCTCGCCAGCCGTCCGTCTACGATGGTTCTATCTACGGTTCAACGACCTATGAGTTTATACGTCCAAGCCTATGAGTCATAGTGAATGATACAATTTTGATGAACTCTATATTCTCTACACTGATAGGTAGGTAGGTACCTAGTTACTGAGGCTTTCGCAAACAAACCAAAACATAACTAGGGAGCAGAAATCCCTAACCGACATTACCGTGACACACTGACTAATAGACAACGCACAGCCGAATCCTCCCAAGATATTATAGGAGGAGCGGGTGATCATGCTTCTCGACTATAAAGGGAAATTTCCCGACAAGCACATATTTTGCTTGGGGACCGGCCAGCGGCCGGGTCCAATTGACCATCGTTAGACGTTCGTACTCAGCTACGAGAAATATTTTGCTGGCGCGATGCAGGATTGTTAGCCAGTAGCGTTTTGACAGCTAGAGTATGTAGCAGTTACCTGTGCACCCGACAGTGGTCGCTCCAATATTTAGTGTTCTCCTTTAGAGGAAACCTATGCGTCTCTCAGAGGCATGGGTAAATACCATACGCAAAAATTGCCAATACGGCAACTTCTTTTACGTATTTAGAAATGTTCTGTTCTGTTTAGTTTAGAACAAGGAGGTGAAAAGTAGCTCTAAGAAAAAGAAAGGATTTCCAGAAATAATCACGGATACAATGCACCCTAGTAACTACCATAATACGAATAATTCAATTGAAACGGACACAATAATTCATATGCACAGAGTGATAGAGCATTTGTGTTGCATTAGGAATCAAATCGATTTCATTCCACCCTGGACTCTGACCTAATTTCCTACTCATTATGTGTGAATGTGTTTGAAGTCTGGTATACATTTTGTACTATTTATTTTGCATATGGCACGTTATGTTGTACGAGAGATGTGTGTTGTGAGGAAGACGCCTAATATCTGCTGAGGTCGTGGGCAGTTGTTTAGAATTTTAGATAGAGACATAATAATTTATTATAACCTTTTACATACTACATAGAGTTCCTTCCTAGTGTTATTTAAGATGTTATACACACCTATAGTAGGTATTGTTATATATAAGTAACAGAAGACAGTCGATTATTCCAACTCAATGGGAGACATGTTGGTTTGGATATCCGGTTTGACCGGATAATCGAACTCTATACATTTATTCATCAATAATTATTCACCAATAATACCAAATTAGTTCGGATAATCGACGTTCTACCTTAATAATCGTAAAAAAGGCTATCGCAAAACATTATTAAAAATATGTGTTATTATTATTATGCTAAGTATTTACAAAAAAGGTAACGATTATGAAACTGTGGAAAATCACCATTTTATCGATTTTGACGCTGCACAGTGGGACAAAAATCCCAACAGTTGGCCAAATTAAAAATGCAAAAAGTTACGAAAATAAAATCCGTTTTCTTACGATACGACGGCGGGAAATCCTCTGCGCATGCTTACGGGCCCAAACAGCTGTGGCGTCCATGTTGGGATAGAGTTACGTTTTATAGGGGACATTTTACATTATATTGTATATTTATATCGCTTTAACGGTTTCACGGTTTAGTGCTTACGAAAGTTTAAGTTTTAAAATTATGTTGTAGTTTTACCTTGGGCTGTAGGAAACACCTGATATGATGAGAAATGGCATGATTTGGACGATAAATAAGTCCCTTTTATAAGAAAGAAAATTTAATTTTGCATGGGTTAAAGGAAAATTTAAAAGTTGATGTATTTTGGAAGAATAAAATATGGGAAAATAGAGCTAAACAGTTTTATCTTTTCGCTTTTTTATGATTGTTGTGAACAGTAAAATAAAAAAACACCAACAAGAAATAATTCATAATTATGGCATCGAGCAGAGTTATCCAATTTCATATTTAATTAGAATACTGTATCAACGAGGTTCCGTGGGTCGCCCTAAAAAGAGACCAATGAACTCTGTACTTTATGTAGATGAGGTTAGGATCTGTTTTTAAACATAATAGTTCTCTTAAATAATAGGGTACTTACGGGTGGTTGCTATGAATTACTAGGGGACGCTTTCTTGAGAGCTTGTCCCCTTTTTTCGGCAAACTCCGCACTCAGTCTGTGGGCCTTCAGAGTGTTTGGTTTCGACATCTTGACGCTCAGTACCACTTCAGAGCACACGTACTATCAAATGTCTTCAAATTTTAGTACGAAAATAATCACTATAGCTGTCTAGATAGTTACGCTAAATCACACATAAAGCTACCAAATAATTCGTTGTATTTGCTTAGGCGTTTTATGTAGAATATATTTATCACAGTGCATAGAAACACAATCCAAAACACTATCGAAACACGATCCCGAAGAGATAGAGCACAAATAATTAATAAAGAGCTTTCTATTGATCAAAAGAATTCGGTTCATGAAGGCACGTTTCGTGCCCCTCTAAACGCGCGTTCTGAATTAACTCTAGATCTTTACTTTGACGCGACACTTTATACACTATTCTGTTAATGAGACGGCTTGAGAAAGGATGAATTCTTTTATTATTTCAATGTGAAATAATGCTGGAATTTGTTATGTTGTATATACAGGTAGCGGTGTGAAGTTACCGCGGTGGTTGGCTTGGTTGGGTACTGGGTGAAGTTGGCGCGTCGCACTGCGCATGCGTGAAAGGGTGGCCATATAGGAGGGTCGGCCATTGTTGCCAGAGTTTTGATATAATAACCCTGAGGGTGCATTGGATGAAATGTTAGGGTGCGATGCCACAAGGGTTAAAGACAAATAGAACTGTAGCGATTTCATTACGTCAGATTTTGTGTTTGAAATAAAGTTATGCTTTGTGATGGCGTTTTTCTACCACATAAAGCAGTAGATATCTACGCAGGCATTTTATTTTTACACATGCTATGGAAATTACTGTATTGAGATTTTGTACATGTTGTAGGTACTACAACGTACTATTAAAGTTATCCATGGTATTGATAGACTAATTCTTATATTGGGTTTTGGCTAGCTAAGTTAGCAAGTTTTCACGTGGGTTTTTAGTGACCTACTTCGTACTACCTTGTGCAATATCCATAAAAACCCACGTGATAAGTTGCTAATTGTAAAGGTATTCAGATTTCATCATTAACCTACTACACATCATAACTGGTCGTTTAGAAGAAACTTAGGTATGTTCTACCAAAATGTATAGTTTAGGAGCTATGATTTTTTTAGTAAGTTTTGTGAATTTCTCCAAATTTGGCCCCCAAATCCCCATGGTGCAAAAACTATTTGATCGAATCAAATTTAATTTGGCATAAGAGTAGCTAGGCTGTATAATAATCGTGCTATACACCGTGCTATTTTAGTGGTTTTAAAGCCGAAGGTATTTTGTTGCACTGGTGATTCTGAGCCAAATTCCAAAATGTTACTCCAAAATGAACAAAAAAAAAACACTTCCCAATACGAGTACGAACATCTATTGCGCGTTTTGGAATGACATTTTGTAATTTGGCTCAGAATCACCAGTGCAACAAAATACCTTCGGCTTTAAAACCACTAAAATAGCACGATGTATAAGAGATGCGCTAATATGAAAAATCTTCATGCTATGTGCTTCCATCCTCAGTTTAGAGCTTGTAATAAAACGCACAGTATCGTGCATGGTTTGGTACGGTCGGCCACAATCTCAGATACCCCATGGCAGCTCTTACCGCGCGCGGCATAAGGGCGCCAATCGAACAAAAAGGGGTATCTGAGACTGTGGCCGACTGCACATGAACTAATCCTCAACTGCATATAAAATCAATATGTATGCAGACGAACGCACTGAGCAAACATTAAATGAGATTACCGAGCCTCACATCACATCCCTCCACATACCCCTTTTGTGTTCGATTGGCGCCATTATGGCGCACGTGTTAAGAGCTACTGTGGCCGACCGTACCTACGGTCACAGATTACAAAAAAGAACCTACAGTCAGCGACCACTGGTATGTCCCGCCCGTGGTATTGAACAAAAAGGGGTATTTAGTACGTATAATAACACAATAATAATATGTAACCAGGGTTACCACCACGCGATTGGCGCCTTGATTACGGATCTCGCAGTAATAGTGCATTTACATATTTTTTTATTAACCCCCAACCTAGGACCTATACCCCCAACCTTACTCCTACATCGATAAACGGCCGTATTTAGCCCTAGATGCTAGCCGTTGACAATAAAGTTTCAGTTTTCCAAAAACGAGCGGTAAGTTAATTTTTTTTTTCTACATAATAATGTATTGTGGATTTGTGGCGCTATCTAGTTATCTACTACGCCTCTTTCTTATAGTCAAATGCTACTTAGCATTAAGTTCGCCTTTGTACACTATTTTATTTTGTGCAATAAATAATTTAATAATAATAAAGAATAATTTATTTCTCAGTTTTTTTTACATAGGTTTGCACAAAAATCGTTTTAAGTAATAAATAGCAGATAACTACTCTCAGATACTAGGTTGAAGTTTTTTTAATTCACCCTGCCCTATAGTACCGACCATTCCATGCCCCAGTCATTTATTTGGTCAATGTGGTAGCGTAGGGGTAATCATTATTAACGACAGTGCGGCCTAATGTTAATGAGTGAGGCCATGTCGACTGTGTGGGGTTAATTAATTTATCTGTTGTCCGACTTGTCTGTACAGTTCGACCAGGTTCGAGGTACCCCCGTAGCGAGTGATTTTGTAGAGTTCAAGTGTGCGATAAATGTTGTGTCCCATTTTTTTCTGGTGACGGTTGGAGCGAAACCGATGGCTTTTTTTTTCGCAGACTGTTGTACTTTTCTTCATCTGTGACTGCGGCATGATGTTTTTGTAGAGAGATTTCACACATAATTTTGGTTCGAAACGGGTCCGAATCATCGGGATCATCCGAAACATCGGAATAAAAAAGGTAAAATAATTCATTTACTTACTAAACTAACCGCGATTCAACCCGTCTCAAACCAAAATTATTTTTTTTTGAGTTACGAGTGCGATAAATGAACTGTGCTCCACTTTTTTCTGGTGCCAACCGGAGGTAAACCGATGGCTTTTGACAGAAAGATGCCAGGTCATTATTATCAGTCGTGACTGGCTGTGACTACTTGAGTTCAAAGGAAGGTTTCGTATGGTACATTTCTGTATTTGTAGTATCCATACCGTCCGTTATGAACTACGAAAGACCAATAATAATATTAAATGGAAACTACATACTATTACGACCTGTCGTCTGAAAGCGAGCATCTAACTTTCATGTAGAGATAAACGGAGCCACCAATCCTGGTTGACCTGTGTAATACCTACCTCCCATCGGCGCACTTTATTTCTTTCTCTCTTTTGCTTAATTTGTTTGTATATTTTCTGAAATTAAAATTAATGGAAGCTTTCATTTCTAGGTAGGAACGGCTTTATTTGAAATGGTCCTCATCTTTGTAAATCAGTTTTGAAATCTTTTTTGTTTTCAGGAAGTCGAGCCTTTAGTTTCAAAACAAAATGTCGAAGTTCCCCCTAGCTCTATTAGACAAAAGCCGTCACTGGCAACAGACGCCAGATTAATGAAACCTTTTTGCTGACCCTCCATTTAGTGACTTGCACATTTGTCAAACAAGAGGAAAGCTTCGACAAATCATCCAAGGCGGAAAGGAAAAACAAACCAATAACTGAAAAATAAATCAGTTTTTTATTCTTTCGGCACTCACCTTGTCTTCGGCTTCTTCCGCTCGGCCTTCGGCCTCCAAAACTCGCTGCTCGAGCTCCGAGAGCTGAAACAAAAAGAAAAACAAAATAAATTGCATGCAAACTCCTTTCAGAACACACGACGCCATCTTTGGTTCAAAACGTTGAACTATTTTGTAAACTTGTATCCGAAAGGGGAAAATTCCAGGGCACTTTCAGGGAGAGCGAACAGAGGCTTGCAGTAGTTCCGCCACCACCCGATAGATGGCGCTGATCGCCACGCGCATGTTTTATCGAACAAGCCACGTGTTTGGAGGCGGGGGTTGCGAAACATGGCTACCTAGCTACCTATTTATTACGAAGGCAGTAGAAAAGGCATTATTGTTATGTAACAGAGCATTCGTGTGGTTTTCGCTGGCTGAGGGAGGCGTATCAGTTCTTGTGGAAGGGTGGTTTCTGTCTTGTGAAAATGCTTTATGGAAATTGTAGGTAGGGAAGTAGATTTTAATGGCGTGGGTATTTTAGCGCTAAGTGTTGCCTCATTAGGCGTTGTTCCACATGCTTCACGTTCGCAAGTTAGTTGTAAATCAGAGAGCGTTCCCTGTTTGTTGTTGGAGAGTTATTTTAGATTTCGCACGGTACGTTTCAGTAGGAAGAGTTTTCGCCAAAGCAGTTGCATGCACAAAATGCTTGTGAACATTTTCCACAGAGCGCTTTGCTTTGATACGGAAAATATTGGAATTTGAAGAAATGCAAGGAATCGTCTTCTTCTCTATATTTTGTTAAATGAAACGTTTTGTTGTACGAATGTTCGTTCACCTAATTACTTAAAGAATTACGAGAAAGGATTTTTTTCTGTAAGTAGGTAGGTACGTTAGTTATCATCAGCGGCGCTCATCAACAACTTAGCTAAGTACTCTAGATCTGCGGTGAAGAGACTACTCAACAAGACACTATATAGGTACCTACCTACAATTAGTTGCCTCATCTAAAAGAAAAACAAGGTCAATCGCAGTCAATCAAAATGGTAAAATGGTGCCCACTGAAACCCTGAAATTAAAATAATAATTGAGGAGCGTTCGATTTTTTTTATAAGTAGGTAATGTATGGTTAATAGCTTTAAAAGTACTTACATACAATATTTTATTTTATAAATACCTAGGATGAGAAGACTTTATATTAATACCCACACACGAGTGAATCTGCTAGCAAAAGTTAGCTTAGTATTGAATTTCGCTTCCACTAGTTTTCTCATAATATTTTTGCATAGATTTGTTTGAAACATTTCACTTACCGAATAAGATTTAGATTTTCCTGTGATACCGCTTGGATTTAAAAGCTGACGTGCATTATGCAGGTATTTCAGCCATTGCTTAATATTTTAACCGCAGTTAGAAATCTCTACGTCTACCTTATGTTAAGTTACCCATAGCAAAGCATGAGATGGATTTTTTTGTACCTAGGCAGGAATAAAACGTAGTTAGTACAACAGGGTTAGATATACGGAAAAGGGCATTAGAGTTTACTCCACAATTATAATATCTACACCCGCGTTTCAGAACTGGTTAGTTTTCACTATGTTTCGATTTATATAAGGTTAAAGAATTCGCTCGGGACAGGACTTGAACCCACAACCTCTTGCATAGGTATTGGGTAGGTCTTGGGTAGATAAGACGATATTAGTAAAGAAAAACTTTTTCTATGCTTTGTGTTGAACAGAGCTGATTTGCCTTGTGTTAGTTCTGTCATAAAAAAAGAGACGGGAATGTTTATTAAAAAGAAAAAGAAAAAAATACTGATTATACATGATACGTACGTATAATACGTTTTAGTTGTTACGTAGAAAACAAGAGACCCTCATTAATCGCATTTTTTTTTTCCTGCAAAGGAGGAACGATAAGATAACAAAGTTTCTTTTATTATTACAGAAGTTAGCCCCTGAGTAGTTATTCCAGTTATTCATATTTTAGGTCGCCCGTCTAGACTGTGACGGTTGTACAAGTTCTTTTTCGTATTCATTAGGCTTTGTTGGCACAAACGATAATAACAGTTTTCAAGGCTTTTGCGTTGTTTGAGCTTTGGGCGCCGTTATGTAAAAAGTTTTTGGCCGAATAAAGTTTATTTCGATCGTAATAGCGTTTTAGGTGTCGAATAACAATGTAAAATTATAGTTTTTAAACATAACACGCCTACTTGAACATAATAAAAAAAAGGATAAGGTCATCAAGTACTTTAGTACCTTAGTACTTATCAATACGCGGGATTCCTCACGAAGATAAAATCTACCGTGGAATAGTCGAGACTGTTGGTTTGCAAATTAAATCGAATTTAACTTTTGAATGTGTCCAAAACTCCAAAACGATCGACTCTTATTTATTTGTTTCACTTTATTGCTTACATCACAGCCTGTCACAGTAGGCTTGTAAAGATCTCAGCTGAATATTCGCGAGGGAAATGGAAAGACGCGCGCTCACAAAGTCACAACCCTCATTCACGACGCGTCAACCCTGTAGCGACGATCGACGATCATCCTCCTATCCTATAGGGTTAAGACGCCATACGTCTCACAACTAGCGCCGCCAATGGAAAAAAAATCATATCTTTTTTTTGGATGCGTTTTTAGCAAAAAAACGTTCCTGCGATTTCTCAACGCGAGGCTTAACTATTTTTAGGACCTAAGGTTTGGATTGCAGATCCTAGAACTTAAGAATGCAATCGATTCTCGCCAAAAGTGGCATCCAAAAAAAAGATATGATTTTTTTCCATTGGCGGCGCTAGTTGTGAGACGTATTTCACCATAAGGGTGTCTTGAAGCGTTATAAAGCGTTCATTTATAAACTTGAGAGACTTTTTACAGCATGTTATTGCGACTTACGTCATAGATTTATTGTGCGTCTATTTTTTACCTATTTATTGTGTTCGGAAACGGTTCATTATGGGTGTTGTTTTGGTTTAATTTATTTCTAAAATTTTGTGATTTATAAATTACCTCGTTAAATTTGTTCTACAAGGTGTTACAAAAGATGCCAACTCTTTTTACAGGATAATCAATAGCACCCGGTGATAGGGATCACAACCTAAATTTTATTTTTGCTCTATGACGTTCCGTTGATTTTTAAATTAATAAAATGTTAACGCTGTGGCGGGAGATAGTATTTTTTTAAATTGTTTTCATTGACTTTCACAGTGTTTTAACAACTCAAAGCTATACAAATGCACCTACACCCACTAACATATTTTAAAATTTGAGCTAATACCAAAAACAAAAAGTTACAAAAAAAATTCAATTTTGAAGTTATAAAATAAAAATTGTTTTTTTCAACTTTTTTTTAACAGAATTGACATCCTGTTGACCAGTAGGTTACACCCTGTAAAAAGAGTTAGGATGTTTTGTAACACGTTGTATAATAATCGCAAGGTGCGGACAGCCCCATAAGCTCAAAACGCGCGCGGGATATGGCGCCCGAGAGTGCGAGTGCGGCCGCAAGCGTACAATAATTATCATAGTGAGGGAGGCCACAATTTAATGATTTTTAGGTGTTTTTCACTGACATATTTTTGTTTTTTATAGATTTTTGTTTCAGTATTGTGTAAATAATCACCCCTGAGTCGGGTGTCACTTTACAAAACAACAACTTGTACACTCCAACAATCCAAGCTTTTTCACTACAAATGTATTTAGATAAGCTCTGCCTATGAGCTAAATACTGAGCACTTAAAAAAAGTAAGATGTAGCCTGTACAATCGTACATGTCCCACTAGCTGGGCAAAGGCCTTCCCTCAGAGAGAGAGTTCGAGCTTAATCACCACGCGTGCTCAATGCGGGTTGGCAATTTTTGCGTTGAGGGTATAATGCCTCATACGCTCAGGTTTCCTTACGATGTTTTCCTTCACGGTCAGCGAGCGGTATTGCTACTACAAATTCACAAATGTACGTAACTTTGAAATTAAACAAAGTCATATATACATGCCCGCACTGGGAATCGAACCGGGTACCTCTTGCTTCAGAGTCCACTGTTCTACCCACTAGACCACCACCGCTGCATTTACCAACCTATAATGTATTTTTTTATAGCCTGATACAGGTTGTTGCAGAAAGATCCTATGACACTGAGAGCTGTTCCATACAAAAATTTGATACTCACTGCACCAAATGTGTGGAGCAGTTGATATTTTTTTAGAGATTTTGCACTTGGTCCCATAGTAAAAGTTACTTGTATTGGTGAGTTATGTGACCCCTCAAAATGTTGCTGAATGTGAAAATAATTGTCTGGAAGCCTATAATAACAAATACAAAATAACAACAAGCTGGAAACCGACTCAAAGGCGCCTCGTTTCCAAACTCATGCATCGCTAGATGCCACCAATGTTTAAATCCCAATAAACATCCCTTTACTACGCGCATCTTTGAACTAGTTTTCGTCACTATAGTCGTGAAGTGATGGATTTATTTACGGCATCGGTAACAGTCACTTGCAGTCAGTTGCAGAATTGCAGCGTAGTTGGCTCCTAGTAGGCCGACTATGCTGAGAAAAATGTACAGCTGAGCCTACTTTATCTAAAACTTGTCCCAGACTCTACATAGTCCAAGTAGTATCTTTACCCATCTAGTGTGAGTGTAGGTGCCACTGACGCTGCATTTAGTCACTTACTGAGCTAATCAGTTCCACCTGCAAATGGCTCATGAGAACCTCTGAAAAGCAAGAAATTTGACTAATCATAGCGTACTAAGGTCCCTGCAACCTCAAAGCGTTATTCCTCGGGACAATTCTGGTGGAAAATCCGAGGGATACGTATTCGCCGTCGTCGGAGCTGGTGCAGAAAATTGGAGATAGAAACAGCTCGGTTTCGGTTTAGTCGGACCGTGATACAGCGGGACGGAAGATTTCACGACTTGCCAGGGATGGCTGTGTGACGCGGTAAGGAGGCGGTCGCACTGGAAGTAAAAAAAATACAAAAAAAAAGGAACTGTGTTTATAAGTGTAAAAAGGTTTAATCACACGCAATATTCCGAACTTTCAAGCCATCTAAAAACATGTCCTAGGCACTGCAGCGCCGGGTGGTCTTTTCACTCACCTAGTGTGAGTGAAGGTGCCACTGGACGCTGTCATCTCATTACGTAGATGCAAAGGCCTTAGTAGAGTATTCAGAACTTTTACGCGCAAGTTAATAGACACACATGGGACGAAGACGCGGCGTGGACGCCACGTCAGTTTGATGACACTGTCATACAAAATGTACATAGAACCGTCACGAGTCACGCACGACGCAATACACACAGAAGAGACGGGGCGGGGACAAAGCAAAACGTCAAATCAAAGCAAAATGTCACGTCCGCGCCGCGTCCTTGTCCCACGTCGCTTCTGTGTGGCTGGTGCCTACATAGCTCTCTGAAAGGAACCTGTATTGTAGTTTTGACAAGAATCCAGACGTGTGATTAATAATTTCACTAATTGATTGGTTCAAAATCACGTGCATCCGTTATTTTGTTTTCTTCTCATCGATATGTTTCTTCTTGTTATAGTGCAGTCTGGCTATTTCTTCTCTAGGGGCTGCCAAACGGAACAAAGAGCACGTGGATTGTTGGGTTGGAACTAATGGCGTAAGTTCTTATGCCATGATATTTCGCTACAAATATTTCGTAGATGGCATCAAGAAAATCCACAAGACGAGTCACTCTACATAGTGGCATGATATTTTGGATGTTCAATCACCAGATCACCGCGCTGGTACCTACAAAAATCTCAATAAAAATGTTTCTTCTTTTCTTTATTTATTTCTCATTTATGATCCCTCCATTGTGAAGGGGCCCTAACGGTCGCGGCTCCCTCCCGCTGATCCGTGACAGTCAGTCGAACGTTGCCTTTGACAGCATACTTTTGAGGAACTGCCGTCAGAGCCTCATTCTGATCCGCCCAAAAAGTACTAAGTTTACGTTACAATACGCGCCACCTAAGATGAGACTTGAGACAGCAAGTGGTCAAACGCGCAGTTTAGCGGTACTAGATATTATGACGTCGGGCGCGGGATGGGGCCGTTATCTGGGCGGGCGCATATTGTAGATAAATAGATAGATAGAGAACACTTTATTGTACACCAGGAAAAAATTTCAAGAATTTTCTTAAACTAAAAGTACAGATGGCGGTCTTATCGCTAAAAGCGATTTCTTCCAGACAACTTTTCGATGGACTAGATAATTAAAAATAGTTAAGGTAGTAGATGTACATAAAAAACAATATTTGTACGTTTTATGATCGAAAACTAATGGAACAGTAGTGAAGTATACAGAAACGGCATAAGGCGTAAGGCGTAAGGCGTAAGGCATACGGCGCACAGTGGTCGATTTGTACGATTTAGGCGGCCAAAACTATTTTATGCTTTATTTCAGTAATAAATACGACAACAAATGCTAATCTGGTATTTTAGAGTGAATATATATGTTTATCCCTATTCGTTTCATTGAAAGCGTATTTTTCTATACAAAAAAACATTTCTGTGAAAATATTTTTGTAAATAGCGCCAATGTTTTTAAATTTTCTTTAAATCTCCCTTTGGTGTAAAATATATATATTGAGTTCATTTGAATTATCGAAATCGGCTTAGTAGTTTTTGATATTTGGGTTAAGAATTATCACAATTTGTTAAGTAAAAGACGGCCGTACATAAAAAAAATGTTTATTCTCTACAGTCTGCATGCCTATTTAAATTTAAAATAAAATATGGATGACAAAAAAATACAGTATACACTAAAATTAAATGGTCAACAGTTATTACCACATTATTATACTAAATGTTACTTACAATGTTAGGTACCGAATCATAAACAATAAGACAATATTTTATGAAAGTTTAACATACAAATTGTTATGTTACTCTTTAAAAGACAATTCTTCCTCACCGTCACTTTCCATGCATTTATCACAAGTGCCTTTTGTATTTGGCTCTGCAGGAAGCAAAAGCTCCAAAGTTTCCTGCAAAAATGGTTTTGATCGGATCTTCTTTTTTTTTCTCATTGAACTGATGAGTGGATCTGATGTCAAGAGTAACCTGTGATAAATATCAAGGTTACAGTCTTCGCGTGAAAACTTTCGAGCAAAGTTTAGACGGTATGAGCGAAAGTGCTTATTACGAGCTTCTGCAGCTTCCTCCGAAAGTTGACCAATAGGCACTAGAGAATTTTCTATAACTTTTCCACCATGTACCAAAATTTTATGCATGGTAGGAGTCATAGAATGCCAACCATATAACTCTACATACAGTTTTGCTGTCTCCATGGCGTATTCATCAAATTTCGGGACATCTATTTTGTGACCGCTTGATATGGCTTCCAAAATAACTTTAATTCTATAAATAAAATTAAAGTCTATTCCCGTTATTTCAGCAGCCAGATGTGGGTTTTCAAAAAATCTTCTACTAGTATTGCCGTCATTTGTGTTACCAAAATTACATTTTGGCATATCTACCAAGATACCTACTTCTTCTCTGAATCTTTGCTGAATCTCTTTTTTTTTTTGTTGTTCTAGCATCTTTTCTGCTTTGGTTCTTTTTTCACGGTATTTCCCAACGGGCAATTTATAAGCTAAATGTAAAATACTCTCGAATAATCGAATTCTGGCATGTAAAGTTGATAGGCCAAATTCAAGCGATTCTGGGTGAATTTCGTTTTTTTTACTTAAGTCATTAAAGTTTTTTGAAGTGGCTCCGCATATGTAGCATCTACTCGTTGATTTGGTGTCAGTCGCCGCATTGCAAACTTTGCCGTCCACCATGGTCATTTTAAGACTGTGGCTAACCGAGAATTTTTGCCCATTCAGTTCCAATTCCGTGGCTTTTAGGGACTTCACACTGTCCCGAACGTAATTTATTTCATCTTTTGTAATGTCTGTAGACTCTTTTATAAATCTGAATCGTATCGGGCGGCAATATCGTGGTGAAGAAGGAGTCGGGTTTTGCCAAACCATTTTTGTTTTGTCTTCGCCGCAAACAATTTGTAGAGGCACGAATGAGCTCAAAAATATATTTGCATCCGAGTCGGCGTCATTCATTAACTTTTGTTTGTATTGAGCTTGTTGTGAACCATCACAACCCCATTTGCAGATAATCTGCAAGGAATTTCTCTCAGTTTCTGTAAGAGTCATTAGTACTTCTTCGAAGAAAATTGATAATCGCGTGACGGTGTGATCTAACAAAGATTGTAGATCACTTTCAGCACAGGAAGCGGTCACTCGTAGCGTCTCTTTGGGTGGGTAACATTCCTGTTTAGCCTTCAACACTAATTCGTAGCACGGGTAAAAGCTTCTGTTGGTTGCTCGCACAATTTCATATTGACTTCGTGTCAAATCAGCGTCCACGCACATTCGCAGTGCCTCCCGAGGCGTAAGGGGATCTTGTGCCTTTGATTTGGAATGTCTTTTTTTACATTCGTTTGCGGCTGCAGGCGAATTTGTAATATCTTTTAGGACTTGCGAGGCGTTTCTTTTTCCTTCTTTTTGTAAAATTACTTGCGCTGCGTGAACTATCACTTCTTTGCCTACAGAGGAGCGAACTTCTTCTGTTTTCCTCCTTTTAGTTCTTTCACTACTTTCACTGAATGTTTTGCTAGGTCGTCCTGACTTATTATGCGTTTTTATGGGCATCTCGAACGTTCCTGCTAACCATGCATCATTGCTTATAAGAAATTTTTCTAGCGTGTTGCGTGCTTTGGACCATCTCTTTTTTATTTCTGTTTTAAAATATGAAAATTTATGATTTATATACTTTTTGTCTTCGTCGGAGTCCCCGTAAGACACTAACAAATAATTTTGTAAGTATTCCAATTTGTCGTTTATTGATGGAGAGTTTTCCTCAATCATCTTATCAAAAAGATATCTGCGAGTTACTACCTCCATGCCCGAGTAACTTGATGAACCTAGAACAACGAAAAGGAATTTTAACGCAAAAGAAACAAAAAAGGAATTTTTCTCACTTTCTGCCTAAGTTAATGAATTATTATTTTTCTCGCGAAGTGGTCAAAGGTGGTGGCTATTTTTTTTGTGGTTATCTGCTCAAAGAGCTATACTATTAGAAACCATAAGGAATTTAACTCGGACGGTCTCGGAAGTACAACATTTTTACTATTGAAAATAAAAAAATGATAATATTTTCTATGAAAAAGGGCGATCTTTGATACGTTGTAACTGCACTAAATATTGATATTCCTTATCTTAATTTAAATTATATTTGAAGGAGCTTACCTGAATTTTCGACTTCCATCACTTTCACTTGTAACTGAATAATATCCAATGAAATATTCACTTTAGAATATCGGTTGCGCTAAGAGTGTCGAGAACGAACGCGTACAGCTTGCGCGACGATCAAGTTCCGACTACCTGTGGGGGCGCGCACGCAGTTCTAGGAACTGGGGAGGGGTGGGGTTTGGGCAGTCGGGGTGTCTATTTTTCCGGGAATCAATTAGTTTTGTTATAAGTTAACTTTGAGAAATGGACTTTTGGCCGCCTAAATCGTACAAATCGACCACTGTGCGGCGCAGAGCAGGCGTGGAGCAGATAAGGCATGAATTATACAGAAACGGCGTAAGGCGTAAGGCGCGGCGCTCTCCTCTCTCTTTCTCTCCAATACATACTGGGATGAGTTTGTTTAATTTCAAAGTTACGTACATTTGTGAATTTGTAGTAGCAATACCACTCGCTAACTGTGAAGGAAAACATCGTGAGGAAACCCGCAGTTTAGTTGGCTCCACACGTATTGACTTGTCTTTTCTGTGGGCTAGGCCGACTAAGCTGTCAGCATAGTATAGGTGCTGGGCAAGCCTACTCCATCTTAAACAATGTCCCAGGCACTGCAGCGCCGAGTGGTTTCTTCACCCATCTAGTGTGAATGAAGGTGCCACTGGACGCTGGATAAATCATCTCATTAAGTAGACGCAAAGGCCTTAGTTATTTTTTAGTACACTCTGTCGTGTTGTCGTGTGTACATAAAATTCACTATCGTCACATATTTTCTGCTCCTACTGTATAACAAACGGCGTGCTGCTTGCGCGCCTCTCCGGTCGCGCCTGCTAGCGACGCGGAACAGGCGACGAAACGGCGTCCCTGCGCCACGCCGCTTCAGTATAATTCAAAACGTGTCGCCTCCATACATTTTGTATTGAAATGTTTTGAAGCGGCAAGATGCCTGCGCCGCACCTTCACCTTACGCCTTTTCTGTGTAATTCAGGCCTTAGGCGAATATTCGCAAACTATTTTGCTATAAATGCTAATGTTAAGTGCAAGAGTTTCATTCGTCGATGCGTTTTTTTATCTAATTCTGGACGAGTATTCTTACGAGGGATAAAAATACCAGAGGGTCTTCTAGCCCATAAATCCGCAAATGATCATCGTAACGAAGTGGCTGGACGGCTTACCTTTCACTGTATAGCATTTCGAGCACAATGCCATTCGCAAAATAAAATAAATAATTTGTTATCAGTGAGGATGGGGGAGGATCGAGCAGTCAAGAGGGCTTACCTTGGAATACCAAGCGGTCGAAGACCAGTTGGCCGTCCCAAATACCGCTGGAGGGATGAAGTCGGCAAAGACCTGCGCGATCTACAAGCAGGCGACTGGAATGAGACCGCGCAGGACCGAGACCAGTGGCGACTTCTTGTATCTGAGGCCAAGACCCACTTCGGGTCGCTGAGCCATCGGAGTAAGTAAGTAAGTTATCAGTGATTAGCAAATTGAAAATTTTAGGTATATTTTCGTCACTTTCCGAAGTTTCGAAGTAAAGGCCCGTTTCTCTTGAGCATCGCCGGAGACGCCCCGATATTCCTGATTAAAGTGCATTCGAGATGAAACACTGATTCTTGAAGCGAGCCCGAAGTGCACTGAAAAATGTATTTTGACTGCGATCGAATCGTGAACTTTATGGAGGCTCTATAAAGGTGGGGATTCGGCCAGAGTACGGAAAATTCGGCTCTTTATTTTGCCTACAGTCTCTTTTCCTAAACCAGTCTGTCTAATCCATATTATGATGGAGCTTTTACAAGCAAATAGTCTAATAGGTACCTCTGCTCTACCTCCTATTAGGGGGACGCATTAAAGGCTGAATTTTAAAAAGTCTACGGTCTAAAAGTCTAAAATGAAAACGTCTAATGGTCATAATGCCGAAAGATCGTTTGGTAGAATCATTGAATCGCCAAAGTTCTTAAAGCCAAAATTCAAATACAATGTATTTCCTTTTGGAAATAAAGGCAACCAACTTCTTGAAATTACTTTACCATCTGCGAAAAAAATCTTTCTGACGATAACCGCATCAAGATACCTATTACCTTTAGGAGGAATTAGGATACTTACTCACAGTAGGTACTCGTAACTTGCTCGGAATCCCGAACTGTTATTCAAAGATATCCTATGACACAAACTTGGTCTTTGTGTTCCCAGACTTCAGCAAATCGTGTAAGGTAACTTAACGTGAGTGCAAAACCTCTAAATCGTGGAGGCAAGCTTTCAGGTTACAGTTCGGGGGTTTTCACCGGTGCATGGGTTTGGAAACCCTTTGAGCTTTTGCTTGGTTAGTTATCGCGTCGATAACCTCTGTTTGTTCTTCCACTGAGGGGATTGGTTAGTTAACCACTGCAACCACTAGTTTAACCTTTGTGCCGTAGTGTTCTGACACACAGAAGAGACGAAGACACGTCACTGTCATGTCACTGTCACACAAAATATATAGAAGTGACGCGCGATGCAAGACACAGAAGAGACGGGGCGCGGACAAAGCAAAACGTCAGGTCAATACAAAACCTCACGTCACTTCGCGTCTTCGTCCCACGTATCTTTTGTGTGGCTGGCACCTTAAACTAAACGCGAGCTCAATATTCAGCCCAGCAACTAACTGTTATGTACCTACATAATTCAACTAGTACGAGTACCTAGTGAACTCGATTGTTCCGTCCAATGTAATCTGCGTCCCCAGCCGCGTGCCAACTCGGATAAACTAATTATCACCAGCGGCGAGAGATTATAGCGACCCATCCATCATCCGATGTAGACATGGTTTGTGCTGAATTTACACCAGCAACTTTACAATTGGCACTATTTGGCACTTATGTTAATGTGGCCCTAGTTGGACTTACTTCTTACATCTCTTAACCGATTGGCAACGTTAAGTAACATCGAGCGCCGTCAGTCTATGCTAACATCGAGCTCGGGGGTGCACGACGCTGCGACATAACACAGTCTAAGTAGCATGTTCTAGAGGTAGAGTTAATTTTGTCGCGCGTTTTAGCGTGCTGCAGGAGGAAAAGATGCACTAGTGACTAATTTATAAATGCTACCTATTCAAATATTTCACGACTAGAGGGACCGACAGAGCTTTTATAAATGCTACCTATTCAAATAGGTCACGACTAGAGGGACCGACAGAGCTGATAGAATGGTATAGGTGCTGGGCAAGCCTACTCCATCTAAAACAATGGGTCAGGCACTGTAGCCCCGAGTGATCTCTTCACCCATCTAGTGTGAGTGAAAATGCCACTGGGCGCTGTATAAATCATCTCATACATAGATGCAAAGGCCTTAGAGAGACTGAGGAGGTAAGCGTGACGAAGAAGAGGCCTAAGCTCAACGGTCGATATTCATGAGTTTGATAGATAGGTAGATTCAAACATTTGTAGATAACCAGACACCGTTCCCACGGGAGTAATTACTCTACAAACGATGCAATCCAGACTTGCTCGCGATCAGGATAACACTTGGGAAAACAACACGAGAAAAGCGACGTACGTAGGTAGGAAAGTACCTGGGGCCAAGCCTGTAACGCAATGGTGCCAAAATGGGCTCCCGGTTGACGGCTTTAATTACGATTTATTAATGCTGTCGGTCCTTTTAATGTTTTTGTAGTACAGCAAAAAATATTCTGTTTCTGATCCTAGAGGATTAGTTCGCTGGTTGTAGGAGAAATCCAGATTTGTCCTTCTACTGGGAGTACTGGGACGCAATCGATACGCCATTGCGTTACAGGCTAAGGCCCCTTCTTAATTAGCTCTCAGCCACTCAGCTAAGAGATTAGAACAACTGCGCATCAATCATCTTGCGTGAATTCATAACATAATCAGTCTCCTTCTTGAGCTCTCCCTAATTGCTGTTTTGGAACTGTTGAACGGTTGGGAACATCAGAAAGTGTACCTACCCTTAACACTTTTGTTCGATACTTTCACGACCGACTGCTAGGTACTGTCTATTTTTATAGCCTTGTGCCACATGTGTAGCATCCACTGATCTACCACGTACCTTTGCTAAAATGGTCCAAATTAGGTAAAAATGTTTGATTTTTTGGTGACTTGTATGACGGGATGTCTCCACAATCAATATCTCCACATAGATCTCCATAATCTCAAGACTGAAGTATTTAGGTATGTGCATATTCTCATTTGTAAATTCACAAATAACTAAATAATAGTAACCTAACTGCTCTACACAATGAATGGTGGAAGTAGTGGAAATGGTGGAAGCCAACCATAGCAAGCTAATTGCGTGTCTTTAGCTCCACAATGGACCTCGACAATCTAAGGAGGCAAAGCTAACCGACTCTCTCTTGGGACCATCAGCACAATGGCAATGGACATTTCAGACATTACCTCTCCGCAGAAATCCGCTCCCTCTAGCGTTCAGCAAAGGAATGAGCTTGGCAACGCAAGAAGACGGTGGGCACAAGACAAATAGACAAGAAGGATGGCTTCTGCGTGGCGGCATGTGAAATGAAAAATGAAAATGAAAAATGTTTTTATTTAAAAATAGTAAAGTAACATATTGAACGGGAGGCAATAGAAATTCAAAAATATCCGAATTTTAACAAATATAGGTAGGTATAGTAGTTGGAACATCCCCTCAGTTTGGGAACCGATCCTCCATCGGTTGAAACCTCGAGCCATGGTCACATCTACACGATCTCACGTCACTGGGAGCTCTTCTCCGTAGTCAGGAACGTTATTAAAACTATTTTTTTACTTTTTAATTTGTATCCGTAACGGGGGTAATCAATGTCTTATTATGTACATAGCCGAGGGTAGTTTCAATTAACAAATGACATACAAGACAGCTGTCACCTCAGTCTACCGCGACCACGAGCCCTGCAAAGGTCTCGAAACGTTGGAAAATTTAAAAAGTTAATAAAACGAGTGTTAAATCCGTTAAAATCTGTGTTTAAATTAACATATTGAAGATACATTGGTGGCCCCCACACTTAGGCATGGCCTGTGTTGCTTACTTACTTTTTGTGCATTTGGTAAATATTACTTTCAGAAGCGATTTTATACGCTAGCGGTATATCACATTAGCGGTTAGACCGACCAAATCACAAATCGCCAGTCTACTATGGCTTAAACTTAGCCGCAGAAAGATGGCTACGGCCTCGGCCACGACCACGGCCATCTTACTCTAGATGGTCACGGCCCTTAATAATGAGACCCCGATACAATGAGCGAGGGGATCAGTAATGAGCTGACTCCAAATTTAACGCTGGTCCTTGGACAGGCTGATATCCAGCAGAGGACCAACAAAGTCTGATTATTTGATTGACTGTCGATTTCTCACTCGGCAACTGAATATTTTTCTTCTGTTTCTCCTTGTTTTGCTAACAGGTTGTTCAAATATTAACAAACTACCCGCCAACGCGAGCGTTATGGCGATTCAAATGTACCGGTTTATTCCAGACCGAACCGGATTATGGCAGCTGTAAGTTCTTTATTGCGCTGGTTTGGGCCAGAATAGAGACTGCGGTTATTTTTGGTGGAAGTGTGTGTTTTAAATCAAGATATTGTTTGTGATAATACTATTAGATCTCTTTCCTGAGGCTCTACGGAGATGGAAGATCATTAAAATGGATTTGTAAAATGTAGAGCTAATGGCGAAAACTTCTTTACTTGCTCGTACAACCGTGTATCTTGGAGCCCATAATACAAGTTTTAATTAGTGCGGGGCCCACTGTGTATATTTCATGTAAAAATGTTTTCACGATTTATATATTTTTGTATTTTAGCATGATTAAAATTTTAAAAATTCCACGGTCAAAAACGGTATTTTTTGGCGATAACACAATGGGTCATTCCGAGGTGTCAATTATTCATATTTTTTTTATGATATCGGTCCTAAAATAATAATTAAGACCGGAATGAAGAACTGGAGGGACCAGTTTTATGCTAAAAGAAAATGTCCAAAAAGAAGTATAATATTTTTTATTGGCTGGGCTACATCAATTCAATTAATTATATTAAGTAGCAGGTCAAAATACTGCAATAAAAACCATAGTTCCCTCTAAAACCCAAGAACAAGCCCTTTTTCCGACAAGCGCCGTAAAGCCAAGGTGGTGCCGACATAAAGCCGCAAGCACCTGGCTTTAACAGCGCAAACAGCACTCCAACTAGCTTAAAAACTTCACGAAAATCACTACTTAAGTGTGACTTAGGTCTTCTAAAACGGCTGAGGGATTCGGAGACGCTCGATTGTTGTTTTGAGTAGTATACGGACGAATGTTTAAAATGACCTGCTAATGTCCAAAAACTTTACCAACTTGCTCCAAGAGGATGACACAAGATGTAGAGATACTGGCGACCACCAAGAAAAGAAAAAACAGAATATTACAGAGCATCAAATATAAATTTCTTCAACTTATCTTACAATTCGTCCATCAAGCATTGTGATCAATATGAGGCAGATGAGGGCACTTGAGGACCCAAAATATCGTAGTTTGAAAACTTACGTCAGTGGTTTGTAAAAACAACGAGCTCCTTGTTTCAAAAGGGGAGAATACCAACTCAACGTCCGATAGGAGACAGCACTTAAAAAAAAAGAATAATACAGAGAGTCCTCATGCAACCCTGTTGGTTGGCAGTAGGAGGGGTTCTGGTAACCAGCTCTATCGAATCTGGTACGGAAGCTGAGTGGGCGCGGAAATGCGAAGTGAATGGTTACTATAGTTAGGTAACCTTGGAAAACCCTCCAAGCATAGCTTGTAAGTATTTTAGACCTAAAATCTTCCTATGTTCTCAATACGGACTCGGGTTTACGTATCGTCTAGCTCGCAATAGCCCCACAGAATTTTCTGTCGGTAACTCGTCCCGGGCGAGACCGAATAGTGAGGCGGCACCTGCGATAGTGCCAGTTACTTCGTTTGGGGCCAACATTTCGATCCTAGTGCGAGAGAAAATAGCTTTTTGTGGCTGTTATAAGTACTTGGGTACGCCGGGCATACCCAAGTGGCGAACTGTAGAATAGAATTCAAACAGCTTGATTTTTTACTACTAATTGAAATGTCTTTGTGTAGAATTGCGATGGATTCTCACTCAAGCGACAGATCCCCCCGGTTTGAATACCACATATTACCTAACTCTTTGACATTAGGTATTTCTAATTTATAGCACAAATTACTAGACTGTAGGTTACGGTTTTTGTAAGTTATTCCAAACCATATTTTTGTAGGAACTATAATTTCAAAAGGTTTCTTTCATGATTGGGATCAAAACCGCGGTGCGGCAACAACTAGATAATGTTTGTGATAGTTTGAAACTGGGAGTTCCTCCATCTTTTATTTTACTTTTGAACCTCTTTTTAACGTTTTTCTTATTGCCTCTGTGCCAACTGACGTGAATTTTATATGTGAAGTTTCTTGGAAATTTAGGAATTTAACTCGATATCCTCTTAAAAATGTGATAACATTTATTACTTAGACCAAAAATAACCTGGAGACACTGCATTCAACAGATTATTATTCTTCTTTGACTCGACAGAGTTGCAAAGTAAAATGTAACTCAGGAATGGCTCACACAAGAGTCACAATCAAGTAGAAGAAAAGCTTTAGTAAAATACGTGCTTGCAGCCACAAAAGGGTTAAGATAATTCTCGAGGGATTCCTTCTTACAAAAGAAGTATGAAACATATTACGAAAGTTGGTGAAAGATAAGGGATGAAGACGAAAATAGCCAACTGGGTCAAATTAAGAGCGTCAGTACAGTGCCGGTAAGATCACCGAGTAAGAGCTCGGAACTTATACTTATGTTAAAACATGTATAAGTATCTATGTTGATGGTTTAGTCTTGCCAAAAACCACAAATTTCAAAAAGCACAAAAAAGTCTACATTCTAAAATTGAAACGCCTAATGGCCATAACGCTGCAAGTTACAAAGCCGAAAGATCATTTAGTAGAATCATTTAAACGCCAAAGTTCTAAAGGCCAAAATTCCAAAATGCCGACACTTAAAGTGCCTACCAAAATGACTACACATTTTAAGTCCGGCGAGAGTGTAAGGCCCGGTTTCTGTATTGAGAATTTTACTAAGTGAATACATAAGTATCGTTATGTCGTGCTCTTTTGTAACAATTTTGCAGAGAGACAGAACGATACTTACGTATTTGCTTAGTGAATTTCTCAATTCCGAAATCGGCAGTATGAGAATAAATGTTCAAGGGGACAAAGTCGCGGGTTAGAGCTAGTTATTATAAAGGTTCAAGAGCAAACTTTTGCCGAGAACCGCATCGCGAAATTCCAGTGACGAAAACTCTTTGTAATTTCCACACCTACCCGAATTCCGCGCTCCTGCTACCCGGGGAATGAACCTTGTACCTGCGTAGTGCAGGGGTGCCTACTCGGGATAGTAGGTGTCAACTGACTGCATTATGATAAAGTCGATAAAGATACCAGACAAAGGCGTCAGTACCTGTATCTCATAACTGTCTTGAATACCAAGTAGGCCGAACAAAAGTCAGTAGGCCACGTCGAACTACGTATCAAAAGCACAAGACAGAGCAGACAAATGATTCTCTGTTATGTGGCAATAAATTTTGGAGTGCATTGCGTAGAGCGATATGGGGCTCGATATAGGCGACTATGCCAAGCGTATATCGAGTGTATGGTTGACTTCTACGGGTGATTTATCAACAAAGCTTATTTCGACCACACTATTGTAATGTACCAGGCTGTGAAGGCGCTGGCCTGCCTTTGACGTGGAGTGGATAGTGCTGCACCAATAAAAGTCTGACATTACTCAATATGATTATCATGACCAATGGGTTGAGAACTGGATTACAGAGTAGCCACCCTGCTAGGTACCTAATTAGATAGAACAAGCCACCGCGTCTCCCCGTAGTTCACTTAGCAAGTGTGCTTACAGCTGGAACACCTGTGTG
Organism: Zelleria hepariella; assembly: GCA_949319315.1. NCBI lineage: Eukaryota > Metazoa > Arthropoda > Insecta > Lepidoptera > Yponomeutidae > Zelleria > Zelleria hepariella. The sequence continues at coordinate 21,597,013 of OX439381.1, forward strand.
TCTAGCACGAAGAATCACGAACTCTATAACGCGCGATACAGTGCCCTCTTTCACTCTGTTGATCAATCTACAGGGTGCACTCTAAGTCGATAGAGGAACTTTAAGTAGGTTGTCTACTGATCACTAAAAACAACTTGTACCAGATGGCGAAAAAAATGGAGCGAAAAAAATATCAGCTGTTCCATACAAAAGGTCGACTTAGTACTGCGCCAAAAGTATGGAACAGCTGATATTTTTTTCGCTACATTTTTTTCGCCACCTGGTACAAGTTATTTTTAGTGATCAGTAGACAACCTACTTAAAGTTCCGCTATCGACTTAAAGTGCACCCTGTAGAGTGGGGCAGTTAACGGTCATCGGTCAAACATAGGTACAGTTGACCACACGCTAGTATACCCCTTTTAGTTCGATTGGCGCCCTTATGCCGCTCGCGATAAGCGTGCTGCCATGGGGTATCTGCGACTGTGGCCGACCGTACTAGAAATACCATGCATCTAGCATAAATGCCCGTATAGAGTTTGATAGAGCTCGATAAGCATTATGTTAGCGCATTATCTCACTATTTCTGTCAAATCGTATACCTATACTCTATCCGTTATCTTCCAACCACCATGAAGGATGCAGTGCGTATGACCATATCAAGTTCGATAGCACGTGATATACTTAATGTTCTCTCTTACACTTCATTACACACCTAAAGCGAGACAAAATACGGTATATCGCGCAGTCGGGCTCAATAAGGCTTGTCAAGCTAGACCTGCCGGAACTTTGTGTCATTGCACCTGAAAGCACTGAAAACCGAGTTCTTGGCTGTAATTGCGGAGTTCAGCTGATAGTTCGCTGAAGGAATATTATGGAAGTTCCACTATGCAGTCTTGGTTCTAACTTCTTTGAAAGGAGTGTTAGTTGTATACGACAGGATAGTGGTTGATTTACACTATTCGTATTCACAAAGAGCACCTGCATGAATCAGTTTGTAACCTGTTAAGAAAACTATTGGAAACAATGTCCCAGGACTCCCAGGCCCTGCAGCATCCAAATGGTCACTTCACCCATCTGGTGTGAGAGAAGGCGCCACTGGATGTTGTATAAATCATCTCATTTCGTAGGCGCAAAAGCGTAAGTTTAGTTGATAAGAATACTCTTCTAGACTTTAGAAGAGTATTACAAGAGTAAGACAGTTAATTCAATAGCGGTTTATTGTAATCTAATCAAATACCTCAGTAATAATATCTAACTTTGGGTTACATTACAGCTGTACCGTAAAAAAAATAGAACAGAGATATTCTTTGGCTAAAATTACCATAGTATCTGCAAAAACAAGCGGAGACTTTCTACCACATCGGCGGGAGTAATAAACAATGACGCTTTAAAAACATTCCAAATACAAAAATGCAAAGAGGAAGAGAAACAAAAAACGACGCGAGCAATTATTTAAACAGCACTCTCTCCTCCCAAAAAATACAGCGGAAGCGATACTCTGCCGGCTGAATAAATTGTCGCGGTGTGTCGCAGCCTGCCATGAAAGTGCCTGGCTCAGAAGTTAGGCTTGATCACTCGGTATATTTAGGCTACTTATTTGGCAATAGCGTCAGCAGGACCTCTCTATGGCAAAAAAAGCTTATAAAGCCTCTTTACTTTACTCTCACCCCCTGAACAGAAACCATCAACACTCACTTTCACGCCCAATCGTGGTAGGGATGGACTGATTACGTAGAACGTGCAGAGAACAAAATAAAATGAGTTTATTTGAAATTGAAATTTATTTATTTGCAAAAAAATTGTTACACGCAAGAAAATTATATTATACCGGGTGTTAAAAGACCGCCAACAAAGCGGGAAACCACATATTGTCCTCATCATAAGGAACATTTTTGCTCAAGGAACTATGCTTGGGAAATCAACGGTTTCCGAGATAATGAGGTTCAAAGTCGGACTTTTCAAAACTTTTTTTTTGCAGAAATGTATTCAGTAACTAGTTCTTAACATACCTTCTCAAGAAGCCATATTAAAATTATTAATATTTCTTACAAAAAACGACGTTAAAATTGCAACCCGCAATTTATTCTAAACATCGGCACTTCAAGCTTCAGTAACATAAACTTATACCTTCGTTTGCGCAATATGACTTCTGTGCGTTACGCGTCCATTGCGTCATAAAATATTTTTCAAAATTATAACCTAAAAAACCAAAATCGTTTCCCAGCAATAATTTATCAAAAAAGTACTTTGTTTTGGTGTCTAGTATGCGTGGCTTTCGGGTCTGTTGGCGGTCTTTTAACACCCTGTATACTAGATAAAACACAGTTTATGACAAAATGGAAGTATTTCAGCATTTACTCCCTTCATACTAACAATAACATTAATGATTCATGCGGGTTAAAATAAAATTATTAAAAATCAAATTAAATCAAATCTAGTCTTTGTTGTTCTAATCATTAGATGATCATGTAAAAATCTCGCACCTTATACCTACATAGGGGGATTCAGGGATATTCGGTCAATGTAATCTATTTGGCACGCAGATTATCCTGGTGATGTGTAATAATGTCCAAGCCAAAGAAGATTTCTGTTTTTCTCCTTCCCAGGAGTGGCCCGAGTAGTCTCAAAAACCGGATAAAAGCCCCGGGCAACAAAAAACCGGGTAACAAATACCGGATGCGAGGTAACATATGGCAGGGAGGATTGCCCGGCATTTGCCCGGCGAACGCGGATTTACGAACGTTAATTTGGATTTTAATTGTTTATGGTATTGGTTTTGCAGATGTTGCGGCATCGATACGCTTTTTACGCACTGGCCGCAAATAAAAAAAGAAATTATAGACAAAAAGGCATCCAAATAATTTATGAGAACTAAAGAAAAAACAAAAGGCATTTTCCAAACCGCATTTTTCTTTGGCACAAAAGGAATATTTTTGAACTGGCTGGCTATAAAACCATAGTAAGCCACTAAAAAAGAATTCGAATCATTAATCCATGCAAACTTTCAATAAAGCTCAACATAAATCCACCGTTTTCAGCAACGTTGGTCGTTTTGTTTAGAGTTTTAAGCGCGCATTGTTGTTGCTCTAGACTAAAATAGGTGAAAATGTGAAAGTTGCATGTTCAGAGCGAGCCATGCGCGACAGAATAGGAATTTTCAGAACGACGGGTACGCAATCAGATGAGGCAGGGCAAATACACCATACTTTACTTATTTAGTTGATTACTTTTATACATTATACTAGACGGGCTAAACCCGTAACGTAGGACAACTAGGCTAGGCCTCTTACAACGCCTTTTTACTCAATACAACACGATGACTTAGTCTAATGTCGCAAAAAAAACCTTGCTTCGGCAAAATGAGCTGATTTTCAGTTCCGTACCAAAACTCCCTCTCCCTCTAAGTACGAGTATATTCACGAAACTTTTCAACGTAGCTTTTCTGTACAACTCTACAAAGTGCAGGCGCGCTACTGGCCATTCTCTTTAGTTTAATTCAGCATTAGTATGCATTTTTTCAGATTAGCCCCAGTGCTGTGGGGTTTTAAGTCGAAAATTCATTTGCGTTGCTTTTTATTTAGGGCCCTTTGTTGCTGGCCAGTTACTACTTCCATGTTCTACTCTTTAGTGTTTTAATATTTTTAATTGAAAATGTTACGATAATTAGCTTTTTTACGGCTTACGTTATTTAAAAGGCCACGCCTGCTAACTAGAAACGGCCGTTTTTGGTGAAAAATCACCTCAAAATAGAGGTGACAGTGCCTTGAATGACATGGTTTATTTTGCAATATTATTACTAGAACTTCGTAGGTTCCAGTCTTTGAATACTAAATATAAGCCACCCTGTAAACAAGAGAGTGAAGCGGGGTTCCTGGCAGCTCTAAATCCGCGCGAAAATGGACGCTTAGCTACATTTTAAAGGCTCCACGAGCTTATTTAATTTACACATTTGCGCTAACAATGAAATAGTCACATTAAGTTAGCTTGGCTTTTACATTTCCCCCCTTTTGCTTGTATCCGGCGAGAGAAATCCTAGACCAAACCAAATGGACTTAGCGGCAATTCCACGTTACGGGAAGATTTCGGATCTCATTTGTCAAACAAACGTACTTATGCGTTTGACAGACGAGATCCGGTTCCTAGTCCTAAAATATAAATACAATTCTTTTTTCGACAAAGAATACTAATTATTTGCCGGAAAAAAATGAGAACAATTTTCCCGGAAATAAACCGGTTTTGAGGACTAGCAACTATGCGGACTTTTTTTTACAGAATAAGCACACTTTACCTTAGGTGGCGTAGAAATATAAAAACTTTATTTTTCTTTTTCTAGCTTGTACCAAATACCGGTTTTGATTGCAAATCCTTTTAGTTAGTTAAAATATAGACACTGGTTGGTCTGGCTGGTTGGTCGCCATCAGTTATTTAATTTCTATCCCATTCACCCCTTTGAAAACGGAATTTAAAATTGAAATAGAACTGTCAACAGGCCGCTGAAAAAAAAAATGCGGTAACCGCCAATCAACAAAATGGTGAGTTCGTGATCCATCACCATGACAGCTGGATAACAAATATACCTTTACCTTTATGCAAGACCTTATGCCTCGGTGATTGATGTCATAATACCATGACTTAGTGGCACACGTAAGTGGGCAAGACGGTTTTCCAATTTTCATCCAACTTTTCGTTGGTTTATCGACTATCCTGAATAGGCAGGAAAGTCATTTATAGGTAGGTATGATATTTCATGATAATTGTGCCGTGTAGGCTCAGAATGAGCGCCACCAGGAGTTCATCGATACGATATAATATCCGTCCCACTCTTCTGATCTGTGCTGTTCTGTGCTGTGGGAAAATACCTTGTCAATCAACCTATTTATTAAGCCTTGAAAGGTCATAAAATAATATTAATCGATATGCGATGCAATGTTCTTTAGAGCGGGACAGAGTTGTGTATCGAGCTGTCAAAGCTCGATATTGCCCGTTATGCCAGGAAGCAACGTCTCTCATGCTAGTCATGCTTTGGATGCTTACCCCTAAGGGATGTAACAGATCAGGGAGATTCTCAAGCGGCGCTTAGACGATCTCCCAAATGACAGGCGCGAGCGCGATCGAATTTACATTATAAGCACATTATCTGCTCTCCTCGCCGCCACGGGGAAGCCCCGTTTAGTTTGAAAAAAGCGGTGCTGAAATACCTTCTCGCGGCTTTGAAAGTTGCGGTATGTATTGCGTTTTCTTATATGCCGATTTCTGAATTGACAAATTCGCTAAGCAAATAGGTAAGTATCGTTCTGTCGCTGCAAACTTCTCACAAAAGAGCGTGACAGGTCGATACTTAAGTATTTACTAAAATTCTCAATTCAGAAACCGGCAGTACCTAAGAGTCTGGGTGCGATGCAACGATTTCACACTTGGCCCCAGAGTAAAAGTTCATTGTATTGATGAGTTAAGCGACCCCTTGTCACAGGACCTTTTTTAAACACCCTGTAGAATCCTCTCACACCCTTTTTACCCACTGCCTAAAAGTGTGTGTTATTGAATTTTCACTTTCATAAGGACTGATTTTATAAACAATTTCTCTCAAACTTCGTTCATAGTTATACTGGGTTTGAGAAATTGGGCACCTAAATAAAAAGCAAACGAAAGCAACAGTAACGTCATCAGGCGGTAATGAAAGGGCGCCTCCACATCCGATCGCCGGCGCCTCGCCCGCGCCATTGCAGGATGGAGGGCAATTTCGTCGTCCGTCCGTCAGAGGTGGGGCTGCGATCGGCTTGACTGCTCATTTATCACCCGGGACACAGAATGGAAACATCTAAAACGTTCAGAGGGCTTATTATGTAAGAAAAATCCGAGTTGTGAACCGTCAAGATCGGCTTATTTACCGACCTATTGGAAAATTGTGCTAATGAAATGAACAATCTTTTTTTGACGATGAAAAATGGGAGATTACGGTGATTCTTTCTTTTCTCGTGAGTTTTTCCGTTGTTTTAATGGTTATTCTGCTCTTCGGGGTGGAGAGAAATCCAACAAATCAAACATACTCGTAATAAAAATCGATCCACCCGTTCTCGAGTTATAAATGGTGTAACTAACACGACTTTGTTTTATATATTTAGATAATAATAATGTTTTAGAGAGGCCAACAATTTCGCTCGTGTCGGGACGCCGGAGTATCTGAAATTGCTGTGAAGTGTTCCTCTACCTCATACGAGTTTGTGCCCGGTCGCCGACAATTTGAGCAATATTCCCGTAATTCACGTTGCACCGTATAACAGCGGACGATCTAACTTTGCCGAGTTACGGTGAAAGATTGTACTCACAGCGTTTTCTTTTTGCAACTTTTTAAATTGACCTAATTTTGAAAAGAGTCACTGCGGTGTTCCATATTGTTTGCCTTGCTTTTGAGAACCCCGGTTGCGTTTTAAACCCTCTTGGAAAACCTCGTAGGGAAACCTGAATTTCTAATAATGATTATTGATTGTCATAACATTTGGACTGTTGGGACTTGGGAGGACATAATTACTTCTAAAGTTTTTTTTTACATCTAAGCTGAAAGCATTGTAGGTGCTGGTGCTAGGCAAGGATAAGCATGTCACATACACCACCTACCAGTCGCACTGACACTCAATTCACTCATCACTCACCTTGTGTGCTAGCAGTAGACAGACGCTACAATATGCAAAGGTTTAACATTATTATCCTATACTTTTATTTGGCTGGACATCTCTAGGTTAGCAAGTAAATTAAATAATTCATAAATTGTCCCATTGAAAAGTGCGTCGAACCCTCGGGCAAAAAGACAGATGGACTACCTTAAGTTATGAAAATAACATTTTCATCTCCCACGCTCGGAAAGTTTTCTGTTACTAGTAACTTACGATCGTGTAAAGGCCGGATTTAAACTATCTGCATTTTAGTGCGCTTCGAAATTTGAACGCGGCGCCGGGAAAGTCTTTCCCGCGCCCTATAGTGTTGAAAAAGAAAAAAACACTGGCCGTTTAAGTAGATGCCAGATCCCGACGGAAAAAAGATCCTCATTCATAGTTCGTTTACACGCGTACTTCAGCGAAAGTGATTGTTCTTGCCCATTCTCTATACAAAACTGTGAATGTAAATGGGGCATAAGGATCTTTTAAAAACATAAAGTCACGGAATAGAACATTCAGAAACGCGGTTTCTTCTTTCAGGTTTTTTTCAATATTTTGTACACTATATTTATTTTTAATACCAGTAAATAAAAAAAATGCTTCGCTTCTGTTTTATCAGATAGATAATTATGTTTTGGTTTGTTAAATACATTTTTTCAAACGATATTACTGATTTAATTTTTTATCTCCTATAATTTTTTTATTTATATGGTAAAAGTTCAGAATGCACCCGGAAAAAAAAACATTCTTTTATTTACATTATTTTTGTGTCTGGATAAATAAACTTCAGGAAATTATTAATAAAACGAATGGTTTTAATACCAATGAAGCTGAAAACTTTAGTGCGGCAGCCATAACTACAGTAAAATATGCTTTTAGAAGGAACTTATTCGACTCACCTGTTTTGCCTGTAAGTAGTTGTCTATAGAGTTTTTCCCGCTTGGCTAACAAAATCATTTCCTCGCTTCTGTGAGATGAAAAGTTTTGTGTTTCGCACGAATGCAATATTATTTGCGACTCGTGCTTCTGAATACCTCGCTACGCTCAGGTTTCTTTTTTTGAACCACTCGCTACGCTCGTGGCTCAATTTTAGAAACCTTCGCTAGCTCGGCATTCAACACAAGTACTCGCCGCAAACAATAATTTTGCATTCTTGCATAACAAATAATTATTATTATTTATGCATGTAAAAGCGCGATTCTTTCACGACGAAGTACCGAGCGCGGGAAAAGAATTTGTAAAACGAATTAGTGACAAACCGGTCAAGCGTAAATTAAAATTTCACGTGAATGTTCCGTAGGTACGGTCGGCCACAGTCACAGATACCCCATGGCAGCTCTTACCGCGTGCGGTATAAGGGCGCCAATCAAACAAAAAGGTGTATCCTAGCGTTTGGCCGACTGTAGGTACCTACCGTACAGTTTATTATTTAAAATTCTTGACAAAAAATGCCTTTATTGAATCTTTGAGGAATATGAGTGCAATAATGGGGGATGGATCCCCAAAGAAGAATCCCTAAGTAGTACTACTTCTCGTAGTACTTATTATTTTCAAGTCTTGTTCTAGGAGACCATTACGGAGGAGCTAACTAAAGGTAAGGACGTCTTGTTGACATCAAGGATAAGAGGTAAGATCTGAGAGAAAGAGTAAGAAAAGACAGATTTTTCAAAAATATTGTAGAGCCAATATCTTTTCTACTGACTAGCTTTTACCCGCAATACCGCTAGAGTCGAATAGGGTTATAATGACGACACATTTTCATCAAGACGGGGGGTCACACTGAACCCTAAAAATAAAACTAGGGCAAAGCCCACGGCACACTTGTGGCTTGATGTTACTTTTGCATAATACATTTATCTGAACGGGCTTGTTTTTGAGCTTTTAAGTATGGTCGCCATCTTTTCCGCTGAAAAATGCGCTCATTCAATGGGACTTGCTAAGTGAGTTTAGAGAATGCGGCTTTTTGTTGGTCTCAATGTTGATTGCTCAAAGCGTATTTGGGACTTTATACATTTTATTAATCTTATAAAATGTAATAGTGACACATACATGGATGATTCACAATACATCCAAATCGAGTACAAAGTTTCGGACATGATTTAGAAGCGGTTTCGGGGGCTTACAGGTCTAGACTCGTTACAGCCTCTACAGTTAAAAAAGTGTTCCGAATGAAGCCCGAAACCAGACGTTGAAAGTCCGTATTTTAATAAAGGGAACGATAGTAGCTAAACGACACTGTCCAATTCTGTAAAGTGACCAATTGACGAAATTGTCGTAATAAAGGACGCGGGCAAACAGTTTGAAACAGTTAATTAAATGGAAGTTAAAATAGTGACATACCTCCACGCCCAATTTTTCGAAACGAGTAAGCAAAGCCATCTTGGAAGTTGTAGGAGTGAAAAATATTTTTTGTATGACATTATAATACTCTGTTGGTAGAACGAGTAAGTATCAAAAGTGGAATACTATGGCTACGACTCTAAAAAACTCTACAAAACTACAAAAACCTGGCTCTTGCAACTACTCATAAAGTGTTACTATCTATCTACTTACTAATTTAATTTGTATGTATCTTCTCTATATTAGACCAGACTCTAGTACCGTAAAACGGGTTTACTTTGCACCACATTCGTTTAGCGATTAGCGATCTATAAACTTACTTTACTCAAAAAAGCTCGTAATGTGGTCATTAATTCGACAACCTTCTTTGAGCAAAGACCTGCCCAGGCCAGGACCTAGGACCTAGGACCTAGGACATAGGACCTAGCACCTAGCACCTAGGACCTAGGACCTAGGACCTAGGACCTAGGACCTAGGACCTAGGACCTAGAACTTAAGACCTAGGTCCTAGGTCTTTATCAATTACTCGCTTTGTTTGAGTAAAGCACTATACACGCCTTGGTCTGCAATTAGTGCGCTGCTGGCCACGCTATGATGGCCTCGAGCTTAGCTTAGCTATGCTCTCGGCCCTCAAGCTTGGTCATCATTGCAGTCCTTGCTGTTCACGCTATAAAGGCCTCGACCTTCGGTCTCGGGCTCTCGGCCTTCATCCCAGCTTGCCCATCAAGGGCTGCAATGCTGACCACTCTGTGATGGCCTTGAGCTGCGCTACGCTGCGCTCTGTCGGCCATCAAAAGCGCGCCAGAAACGCACCCATTACAGATCGCGGTAGTAATGTACTATTACAACCCACTGAGATGTCATTGCAATCCAAATCGATAATTTACCATAACAATAAAAAATTGTGGTGCAAAGTCACCCCGCTAGGTGCAAAGATGTGGTGATGGGGTGACCCAGCTTACCGGTACCCTAGAGCAAGGGTGCTCAACTCCAGGCCCGCGGGCCACACCGTGGCCCGCGAAAGAATTTTAAATGGCCCACGCAAGTAAGTTTTCAAATTCGCACCATTTCGCATGTCCTGAGAGCAACTGAAATAGGCATTGTGGCCCATCGTGAACGTCTGAATCCACAGTTTGAGCAGCCTTGCCCTAGGGTCTAAGGTATTCACTTCAACGAAGATGGCTGATACGAAGGAACCGCTCAGCTTCCGACGGAAACTTTCCCTAGTGCTTGGGTTTTAGATCGAGTAGTAAAGTCACCCAATTGGCCATAATAACTGTCAATACCCAGCAAAGTTCCCGAAACTCGTGTAACTGAGTGGCATCATTATTCCGTGAAAATAAACTCAATCATAAGATCAAAGTGGGGCCCCGAGGGGTGGGCTCCCTCACTCTAAAGCGGAGATAAATCCACTCACTTCCTTCATAAATTATTTTATTTTCTAACCCCCTTTGCATTACATCTATTAGGTACGAGTGATTTAGGTATACCTACAGCGTCCAGTGGCACCTACATTCGCACTAAGTAGATACTTTGAATGCACTATGAGCTTTGAATAACACGAGGATCTACACTGTTATGCTGGCTTTACACGTATGCCATACAAGGCATAAAAGGTCTCGACAGGAAAGACCTAAGTGGAGAAAGTTTCTTCGAGCCCTATGTCTAGTGTGGGACAGCAGGATTTAACTCAAGTAAGTAAAGTGCCAGCAGCCTCTTCGTAAAGTGTATGTGTCGTGTATGGCAAGCATTAGGTTGGTCCGATATAATCCGCGCGTGATTAGAATGGGATGCGACCTTCTGGAACTGAGACGCGCGCGGTAAGCAAACCATCGCGTCGAAGCTACCAGCGCCTTTATTATCAAAAAAATCCATTGAACCTCCGAGCGTGAAAACACTCTAAAATAGCCCTTATTGAAATGAACAATCTTTATTTTGACGTTTAAAACCGTTATTTTTACGGTGGATATCATTTTAGATAATACAGGGGCTGGCTGGTCAAAGTAAAATAAAGTATATTTTCGATTGACTTTGACAAGGTTCCATTTCCATCCCATTCTCATCGTGCGCGGATTATACTACAATTTGTGACAGAATCGCCTCCCAGTTAGGGGCTAATCAGATTCGCGCGTTGTCCGCGTGCGAATTAGTGTCGTGCGTGTTGCGACACGCGCGGCCCATCTAGATAATGCGCCGCTCATTCGATTGTCATTTGAATTAATTTGCTGGATTCCTAACACAGCCGGCTTTATCGAGCTTTGACAGCCAAATTAATCTATATCTGTACCATTTCTGTGTATAATACTATCAAAAAATAGGTAAAAAAACTTTTTAAGTTAAACGGTTTTATGTTAAACATACATTGCAATGTTTAAGATAAATGTACTAAAAACCAAAAAATAATAAAATAGATACAGTCGTGGGAATTATAAACATATGCATAGACTAGACTAAAATAAAACCGTGGGGCACGTCAACTGCCTAATTATAGTGTAACATTACAAAACAAACATTTTAATCAACGATTGTAGACAATGAAGAATGTCCGTGGGTATGCTAAATCACTTGAAACTTTATGACCGTGTAGCCTAAAAGTTAAGAAATATGCCTGTTTTTGTTTCTTTCAAATCGAGCCAGTATTTTTAAAGTTACGAGGGTTTTAGTTTCCGTCCTTTTGGAGTTTTTCGCGCGAGCGCGGCAACCTCGCATGACGTCACTAAACAGCTGGCACCCGACACATACACCGTAACACTCATTCAAAGGGCTGTATCTTTGGAACCGTACTAGGTAGCCAGTTGAAATTTTCAGAGATTATGTTTTATTATAGTGGATTTTCCAAGAAATAATAAAAATAAATAAATATTAATAAATAAGAGGGGTCCCCATACAAAAAACGTTGTTTTATACTTTTTGCTCTATAGAAAAAACGGTAAGGCATACAAGAATCAAACTTGGTATGATAATAGGGCTTACTTCATAGTATAACAAAAAAATATAAAAAATGGTCAAGCGCGACTCGGACTCACGCGCCGAGGGTCCGTATAAACAGTTTTTTTATTGTTTGGCGGTATGGAACTCTCAGTGCGCGAGCTCTACTCCCACTTGGCCAGTTTTTTTGTGAGTTCAGTCAGTGTTACAGTAGTGTTTTAATATAATATTAATTATTTATAACGTTAAAAATTCACTAGGGACAGTTTTGAATCCGCAAGCTATTCCCTAGCACGGGTTAGTTAGTGCTTTAAAAATAACAAAAAATATATTATTACTTAATTATGGATGTGGATGACGGCTCTGAAAAATAACAATCCGATATAGTTTTATGATATAAGTAAATTTATATTAATAAGTAATAAAACTAGTATAACTAGGCATAGGTACATTTTTACTCATAAAAAAATTGTGGGCAAACATTAACTCGTCTTATAAGGTAAGTTATCGGATTGTCATTTTTCAAAGCCGTCATCCACATCCATAGCTAAGAAATAATATATTTTTTGTTATTTTTAAAGCACTAACTAACCCGTGATAGGGAATAGCTTGCGGCTTTAAAACCTGTCCCTAGCGAATAAATAAGTAATATTATATTAAAACACTACTGTAACACTGACTAAACACACAAAAAAACTGACCAAGTGCGAGTAGAGCTCGCGCACTGAGAGTTCCGTACCGCCATACAATAAAAAAAACTGCTTATACGGACCCTCGGCGCGTGAGTCCAAGTCGCGCTTGACCGTTTTTTATATTTTTTTGTTATACTATGGCGTAAGCCCTAAAATCATACCAAGTTTGATGCTTGTATGCCTTACCGTTTTTTCTATACAGCAAAAAGTATAAAACAACATTTTTTGTATGGGGACCCCTCTTATTTTTTAATATTTTTTTATTTTTATAATTTCTTGGGTAATCTACTATAATAAAACATAATCTCTGAAAATTTCAACTGGCTACCTATTACGGTTCCAAAGATACAGCCCATTGAATGAGTGTTTCGGTGTATGTATCGGGTGCCAGCTGTTTAGTGACGTCACAGCAGCTGACGACCGCGCGCCCGTCGCACAGCTAGTTTAAAATTAAATATCTCGAGAACTATAAGTCGTATCAAAAAAAAATTTTCACCCAATGTTTCCATTTTTAATAGAGTGTATGTTAAGATAAAAATCAAAAGTTGATGGTATTCTTCATTGACGTGCCCCACGGTTTTATTTTAGTCTAGTCTATGCATATGTTTATAATTCCCACGACTGTATCTATTTTATTATTTTTTGGTTTTTAGTACATTTATCTTAAACATTGCAATGTATGTTTAACATAAAACCGTTTAACTTAAAAAGTTTTTTTACCTATTTTTATTTTCTAGTTTTTAGTTTTTATTTCGCATTCTGTTTAATTCATATAGTACATTGTATTATACTGGTTGAGCACTTTCATTTGATACCCATATTGATGGGATCGATAAAACCTACGTTATCCGCCATTTTGTAGCGGCCGCCATCTTGTATTTCAATTTTTATAGTATATTGTATTCTGCTTGTTGAGCCCTTTCATTTGATACCCATATTGATGGGATTGATAAAACCTACGTTATCCGCCATTTTGTAGCGGCCGCCATCTTGGATTTCAATTTTTTATAGTATATTGTATTCTGCTTGTTGAGCCCTTTCATTTGATACCCATATTGATGGGATTAATAAAACATAAATTATCCGCCATTTTGTAGCGGCGGCCATCTTGAATTTATAATGATAATGAATAAACATAATTGTATTGTCACCAAAATCCAAAGTGTATACAAAATTTCAGATTAATCGGTTGACAGGAAGAGGGTGAAATTTGAATTACTAAATTTGACCCAAGAAAGAATAAAGAATAAATAAAACAAACGGGGTGAGCTAAATAAAACCGTTTAATAAAAACCGTTTAATAATAAAAAGAGTATTGCATGAACCGATATCTAAGGCATTTGCATCTAAGTAGGTAATGGGATAATAATTTAAGTATACAATGTCCAACGGCATCTTGTGGTCAGCGTCGGGAGTTTAAGTACAGAAAACCTTCCTCGATCTTTCTTGGCTATGCATGATAAGTGGAGGCCTTTTTTCCCTTCAATCTTGCCCATCATTGTCGTGTGTAGCAGCTGGCATCGTTAGTGCCTCGAAACTGACCACCCACTGCTTGATGGTGCGCTCTTGCACTAAGTTAGTTGTGTTGTCTGAAGCTATGAATGTAGCACTCACTGCTCTCTTGGGCAGAATAGGCTTTCCCTCCGACTGATTAATGTAAAACAATACTGGCTACTTCCCCAAACTACCCTAACATACACCAGCCATAAACGAGACACATTGCCGGCTCGCGCACGCATCTGTCATAAAAATACACTGGCGGGCGAAAATATAGGTCACTTCCTCGCGTAAAATTGTCGAATCTGTCACGTTGGATTAGCCCCACTCCATTACTGTCAATACCGTCATCTGGGTGACCATTTGTCACGGCAAATAGCTCGTCCGGCCCGCCCCCCGCACCGCCCAAGTCTTGTTGCGCCCGGATCTAGCCGGATTAAACCGGGTTTTTCCGGTTGTCGGTGGCTTTTAGAGGTTCCTGGCTGTGAAGGGGCTTCTTAAGATTTTTTTCTTCAGCTAGCTGCGATAGGCAAATCCTTTGTGGTAAGCGTAAACATATCGTCAAACGACAGCATAGGAACAAACAGACCTTTATACGTGTGCACTCGACTATACTAAGTTAAGTAACGGGCAACTTTGTAACGAAAATTGTACAGGCACCCCGAAAATGTACTGCAAGGTTTTCCGTTTCATCGACGAACTCTACAATAAAATCCTGATAACGACTTAGCTACGTAAAACACGAAACAATAATTTTATTAAAATAACACAAAACTAGAGAGATCTCTAGTTGAATCAGCGGGGATAGGAGATCTAGAATTAAAATGAGTTTAGCCTTTTTGGTTCACCGAAAAGAGTGAGAGATAAATCGCTTTCCAATTAGTGGGAAACAGGAAGAGATTTGCGACGATTATTGTGTAAAAATTTTATACGGATTGCTGACTTTAAATATAGCTTTTTATAAGACTCTACTGTCATATTTTATTATGTGGTGAACTTTTTTTTGTTAAGGGTAGACGATAGCAACGTGGCGGGAAATTCAAAATTTTTACAGTTTTTTACATTTTGTAGCTAAACTGAGCTATTTTTGTTCAGCGATTTTTCGTTCGCGGCAATAGCATAGTATTTTTTTCATTATTGTAAACAAAAGAACAACAATAATTCAGCCGATGACAAGTTTTTTGGGCAGTGCTACTGCTTCGTAGACCAGAACACATAATCTGCTGAATTATTTTTGTTTTTTGTTTACAATAATGAAGAGAATACTATGTTATTGCCGCGAACGAAAAATCGCTGAACAAAATTAGCTCAGTTTAGCTACAAAATGTAAAAAACAGTGAAAATTTTGAATTTACCGCCACGTTGCTATCTTTCCACCTTAAGAAAATAGCGCTCAGAGAAATCGGGAACTATCGTCCCTAATCTGTGGTGCTGATTTGACAGCAAACATAGATTTCTTCGTCTTTCTGGGGCAATGGCGTATCGATGGCGTCCCAGTAGAAGGACAAAACCGGGGTTTCCTCGTTTTTATCCTACAACCAGCTAACTCATCCTCTATAGCTAGAGTTAGAATCAGAATATTATAACCGACATCATTAACAAATCGTAATTGAATCCGCCAACTGGGAGCCCATTTTGGCACCATTGCGTTGCAGACTCAGGCCCCTGCTCATAAACTGTTCGTAATTTCTCTGAAAACCTTGCTAACCATATCCCAATGTCAAAAAGTCTAAGTAGCGCCCAATATCTGACATTTCCGTAAAGGCATTGGCTTTTTCCACGTCCACATGCAGTTTTTCATTGTGTATCACGACCGTATAGCGATATTCGCGGTGGTAAAGTAATGGCTGAACAAGTAAAATAAATTCCGTTTTAAAACAAAGACATAAATTGCGCACATTTTCCCGACTCACTCGCAGGAATTAGAGCATGTAGATTTATATCGGGGACAAGCCATCACATGGCAAGGATATGCAGAAGAACCTCGCCAATGAATCTTCTTTTTGGATGCGTTTTTTGCTAAAAACGAGCCGTTTAACGAGAATCTGAATAAATCCCGAGGATCCGAATAAAACGGCCACTTTCGGCGGTGGCAGGATTTATACGTAGGTTCTAGGATCTAGAATAGACCTTAAGCCCTAAAAATAGTTAAATCAAGGGATTCTCAATTTCACGTTTCAGTTTCAGTAGTTTTCAGTTAACGGCTCGTTTTTAGCAAAAAACGCATCCAAAAAGGAGAAAGTTAAAAAAAAGGCTGGGTAGGTTTCTGCAGTAGTGGAGCGGTGCGGGAGGGGTGACGTGACGTCTCGCTATACATACATGTGACAGCTTTAGTCGGACGTTACCATCGCTGTCATTTGTATAGTGAGACGACACACGTCACTCCGCCGTCCGCACCCTTATATTACTGCAGGAACCTACTCAGGTAAGCGCTTTTAAAGCCTTTAAGCCTCTATATTTTCACGCCGTGAATTCTTCTACCTCGTGAACAGGTGCGAAAGCCATGCACACTCACATTCGCCTTTTCATACGGCGTCACGGCGTAGGTGTAGTAATAAGAACAACTCTAGCGTAATGGACCATTGAGCTTTATCGAGCTTTGTTAGTTCGAAAAAGGTACCGTTGCCTATCTTAAATTTCTAGCAAGAGGGCAAAATCTAGCTGCAGAGTGTCTTGTAGAATGTAGATCAGGAACAAAAAAATAATATTCTGTGTCATTTTACTCTGTGAAGGCAGTCATGTTGCTCCTGTTGTTTTCATGCACGACAACGTATGTTTGAGACAATTTGAGTTGTAGGTTTATTTTTCTTTAAATAAAGCGTGTTTTTTCAAAACATCTTTCATAAAAATGAATAAAACTGGTCCATTTTGATTGAATAGAGAGATTCAGGTACTTCACATCTCATTTCACATTTCAACACAACAAAATTAAACGCGATAGAGCTTTCTCTGGAGTGAGACAGACAGCATTGTTCATAATATTCATGCAAGAACGTTTGGTGCAATGCAATTCAATTTTCCTAACACGACTTTTTAACTTGTCCACTTAAGCCATTCCATATTTAAATGTCAGCTGGACGGAAAACTTTTTTTAAAGCCACGAATTAATGTTGCGTCCAGCCAGCACGCAATCCCAGCGGAATTTAACTATGATTTTACTATGGCCAGTTTATTATAAAATTTATGGACGAATAAAGAAAAATAATAACGGCGCGTATATGCGTTTTATAGGCGGCCGTCGTCGT
Source organism: Zelleria hepariella (assembly GCA_949319315.1). Taxonomy (NCBI): domain Eukaryota; kingdom Metazoa; phylum Arthropoda; class Insecta; order Lepidoptera; family Yponomeutidae; genus Zelleria; species Zelleria hepariella. Next base: position 21,614,349 of record OX439381.1, read on the forward strand.
AAAAATATATGCTTTTATGTACACGATAACGTCGCTTCCCTAGACGGTGAATGCGGGAATTGCATTACTGCCATATTTACGAAGAATTTTAGTTATTTAGAATACATTTTTAAGCTTTCATTACCGCTAAACTATAGACTATAGTGGTTACTTTTAGAAACTCTATGATCTATGTTCTTTTAAAGACTTAGAACTATATACCACAAAGACCTACACACCTTACTTGGCCAGGTTCTGATATAAAGCAAGACCAAAAATACACATACGCTCAAGAAAATTCGGTGTAAGAAGGTAGCGTAGCGTAACACCTTTTATTATAAAGCATAGACTATAAAACCTTCTTTGTTTTTGTTGCGTTTTTATAAAGCCCGAGCATTTTAAAAGCCGCAGATAATGTAATTTCTCAGCAATCTTGGCCGGTCTAGACAAACTAATGCGGCGCTAGACGCCGCGACTAATGCAGTTTCAACTAAGCCAAGCTTAACTTTAACTTGAGCTTGATTCGCTCAGACATCGACTTGATTGCGAACTTTTAACCCAATAACCGCGTTGTTTGTTTCACACAGCATGTGAGGAACATAACACTCTGAAGTGAGAAGGAGATAAAAAAAAGATGTAGCCTGTACAATTGTTCATGTCCCACTAGCTGGGCAAAGGTCTTCTCTCAGAGAAAGAGTGCGAGCTTAATCACCACCAATAGCGGATTTAGAGGGGGGGGCTAAGGGGCTCAAGCCCCCCCAAAAGCGTCCCTCCATGAAAAATGTTAGGGTCCCAGAACGCACAGAACTCGATCCCAGAACGCAGCCCGGAGCGGGCACACAGAGTAGCCAAAAGCATAGCATTTATATGCTTTTTTGGTTTACTTTATCTTGATATAACCTACCATTTATAAGTTGAAAAAATTCACTCGGGACAGGACTTGAACCTGCAACCTCTTGCATACCGTGCAGGCGCTAGTGCTAGGGTTAGTGTTTTAGAAAAAACAAAAAGTGGATAACCTACCATCTTTGGGTTCAAGCCCTTCCCAAATCAAAATCCTGGATCCGCCACTGATCACCACGTGTGCTCAATGCGGAGATAAAAGATATACGCCAGGTAAAAAGATTGCGACAACGCGCGATTGTTGCCAAAACCATTTAAACCTCAAACAAAACAGTTGAAAACTCCAATTCACCTGAAAACCGACTCGCCGTCCGGAGAATAAACTTAAAATTGGTTTCAGTTCAATAATTAAGCGATTGAAGTCAAGTCACGAAGCAGCTGGCGCAAACCGACCAACTTATTCCTACGCCTATTTGTTTCCCCCATAATCCCTAAACACGAAACCGTAAAGGCCAAATTACAATGCGGAGGGAGCATCCGAAAATTCGGTCAGTAAGTTTTTTTTCTGTTTGCACTACTGTACAATTTGGTCCGAACGATTATTCCACTCGAACTGTCAAAAACATTCAGTTTTTGGACGGGAAAATCTTCGCTCCACTGGCCAGTGAAAGGGGCAGGTGTTCAATAGGTTTTTAAAGGTGTGTGGAAAATTCAGGTGCGAGCAGGTTTGTAGCTGGAAAAATATGGCGAATATGATACCTACTTTAATTATAATTTTAGTAGATAAATAAAACATACCTTTGACTTTTTAATTTCTGTTCCGAACTTTTGCGTAAGTACTGGCTGGAATAACGAGAAAAACTATTTGTAAAACCATTTGAGACTTTAAAAAAATAAGTTTTGTTTTCTAAAACACACGTTAGGGTATTATTATTATTATTTTATTATTTTTATGGCCAGTGTTTATTTCATAATAAAAATGGTGAAAGTTCGATCTAATAGCATTTATTTCTTTCGTCACATCATCAATCTGGCCACTTCAGTTGAAGCGAGATTCTTGCACTGAAGTCCCATTAGCTCCCTCTTTTCTCATTGAATCGGCTAAAATAGCTCGTATGTGTTGGATTATTGAATTTGTAGCCACGCGCACGTTTTTCTTAAAGCACTCGTCTTGATGGACGTTTTCTTAACTTTTTTTCTTAAGCCTGAAAGCATTTTTATTGAAGCTTTCATCAGACAGAAAAATCGTGGATTTTCCGGCCATTTCACGGTGTTGTAAAATAAAATCGGGTTTTAGTGTTAGATGCAATTTGGCGGGAAATAAAATACCTAGTTTACGGATCGCCCACAAATATGTTTGTCTTCCTCATTCGTTCAGGAACGTTGGCGAAGGGAATTCCATTTTCGCCGCGAAATATTCGAACACAACGGCAGCGCGCTCTGAATTCACAATAGATTTCCCAGACTGATTGTTTATAAGTTCTCGTGGCTAGAACACTTCTTCTGAGCCAAGGGTTTTAGAAACAGGTAAAAACTGTGTTTTCGTCGGATTTTCTAATTTTTTTCGTAAGATATGAACCGCGAAGAAGGTTTCGAAACATTTCGCGGATTTATCGTCATTACGAAAATAATCAAAAAATATTTTCATGATAAAAATAATAATTACCCCCTTGACTGGCAAGAGCGCCTTTTAGTGGTCGAAAAACGTAAAATTTTGTCGTTCCGCCACCAAGGGGGATATGTAAGGGTATTTAGGTAACTATCGAAGGTTGGTACTTTCACAAATAAGATTTCTATGGTTTCACTCTTCACGTGCAATTTTGCACTAAAGCCCCTTGGAACTAAATTGCGTTACCGTGAGCTACCCTCGGCTCTCCTGTCGGTTTGACACGATTGCATTGTGAGAAATAAACCTCAGTGCTTTATTGGATTTAGTTACTGAGGAACCTTTCCTCCTTTCCCATACAAGGTGTTACCAAAGGTCCTAACTCTTTTTACAGGGTAATAGCACCCGGCAATAGGGATCACACTCTAATTTTGTTTTTGCTCTATGACGTTCCGTTGATTTTTTAATTGAATAAAATGTAAGCGCTGTGGCAGCAGAAAAGTATTTTTTAAATATGGTTTTCATGGATTTTAACCATGTTTTATTAGCTTTAAACTATGCCAATCGCTACGCCTAAGCCTACGCACACAATCATGAGTTTTTAATTTGAACAAAAATATTTTGAAAGTTGTAATATATTTTTTTAAAGTACGTTTTAAAATAGAAATGTCATCCTGTTGACCAGCAAGCGTTGCCTAAAGCTGGGTTAGAGCGTATCTATGGGTTTATAAATATTGTATGTATCTCACTCTTTTGTTTGACGTAGCGCGGGATAGACAGATTTATAAACCCATATACCTTCGCTCTAACCCAGCTTTATGCTACGCTTGTTACACCCTGCAAAAAGAGTTAGGACCTTTTGTAACACGTTGTATAACTTCCTACTTTGTCTTACCAATAGAATGTAGAGTTGCCAATCCATTTCGTGCATACCTGGAAAAGAAAAATATGGCCTTGTTATTATAAGATGCTATTGTGACCACATCAGAGGGTTGCATTAAGTCATACTGGAGTGTCATGATATCCCACTGACATGACCCCCTGACATGACTGTATGACCCCCTGACATGATCGTCCATGATCCCTTAACATGACCCTTTATGATCTACTTAACTCGTAAGTAAACAGAATAATGTTTATAAAAGTAGAAAAAATAAATGTAAAAAGTAAGTAGTTGTAATTCCAAGTAGGAATTGGTAATTTGTAATTGAAATTACGTACTTTTTGCCCAACACTGATCATCATCATTAGTATCAGAACAAAAATTTTTTAGGATCATCAGTAGAAACTACTATTTTCCAGTAGTCTTTCAAACCAGCCAGTATTGTAAACCAAAGGACCACTCAAGCGAGAGCCGATAAATACCAAATGGCTCGCGAGAACCGGACGTTGCGTCTGACCGGAAATTGACCTAGCGACGTCATGACGTGCAGGATGTGACGTCATCCTAGTCGAAGCTCCCGCTAGGATGCGGAAGGTACGAGCTTGGATTAAATTTATCGGTGTTATGTAAATTGAGTGCAGGTGGAGGTGATGGAGTTGGCAAGGCAATGGTGGTAGGCAATCGAATGAGGTAGTGGCCACACCTGGTGTCAGGGTTTTTAGGCAATAAGGAGGAGATGGAAAGGGTAATCTTTATCATCAATTCTTTATAACCTCCTTCATAAAGCGCGCAATATCAGCTACTGATGGGCAGCACAGTATTAGCACGACAACTCTGACAAGGGTGTAGTTATTTTGGAAGAAAATATTGCAATAATAAAGCATGATTGTCCTATCTTAGTTACCTATTTGATGATTCTGTAAACTAAGCTAATAAGCAGAGCTGAGATAAGCTGTATACCTACTTAACATGCCATTGTACTGCAGATTGTGTTCCTTAATCATGAAATCAAATAAAATCTGATTACTTTATACAGCAGCGTCCAGTGGCACCCACATTTATTACCCTAAGAAAATTGGCCCGCTGCTGCTTTCGGGGTAGCTTTGAATGCAGCATAATTATTTTGTACTCACGGGCCTCAAGTAACCCAAACAACTATCACAAGAAATTTCTGATAGTAACCCGTACCAATAGAGAAAACGCTTAGGATGAGCTTCGCATCGCAACTAGAGTTGTTATGTCAAGCTATAATTTTACCGAAGTAGGTATAGTCGGCCACACGCTGGGATACCCCTTTTTGTTCGATTTGCGACGTGCGCGGTAAGAGCTGCCATAGGGTATCTGTGACTGTGGCCGACCGTACCTACCTATATGATTGGAGCAAGAGGGCGCGTGTTTTGCAGTTGATCCTTTTTTTTTCTCAATTTGTACGGGTTATTATTGGCTATTGGTACCGGCAGGTACTTAGAGTAGGTACTCAAATATTAAACGGAAGTAGGAACTCGTTGATATCTATGAGAAAATAATAAAAATCTAACATTATCGCTCTCGATATCGCTCAAGGCGTGAATTTTATTCGATCGTAAGTCGGCGGGGGAATAAATGCAGCAGATAATAATGACCTAATAATAATAGATGTTATGGCGCCATAACAATGGTATTAAATAAGTTTTCCGCGGTTTGAGTCGTCTAAACTCGTATGAGATTAGGTTTGGACGATAAAGATTATACCGCTGAGGGCAATATTACTAATATTGCCCGTTTATCAGCCAGCCTCATCCAGTTGCTTCAGGCTTTTTATTTCGAAAGCTTCAGGATTTTTACAGTTTCCATCGAAAGCAATATCCCAATTTCAATCTTTTACTACTGAGTCTTGAGTTCGGTGACTGAGTCGCGTAAAACACTTTGGGACTTGCAGACGCAGCATTTATATCTGTTTAGAGATGGTGTAAGTATACAACAGTGCCACGTGGCACTTTCACTTAAACTAGGTGGGTGTAGTTACCACTCAGATGCTGCTGTTAATGTGACATGTTTAGGTAAATTTGGTTTGTCTAGCTGCGAGACAAACCAAATTAAAAGACAAAAGAAAATCAGACGCTATTATAGGAATGCTAGACTCCAGCATCATTTGTGCATTTTAAGTGACAATACCACTAGCTAGCTACGAAGGAAAATATCGTGGGAAAACCCCAAGAATTAGTTGCCCCTGCACTGCACGTATAAAATTGTGCGGCATATATTCTACACCAAATACATAGGAACCAATGACAACATCTTCCGTTGTACCTACAAACGAAACAATAACAGCATTATTCACTTGCGGGCGTAAACTTCGCGCGCACGCTGCGTCGCGGCGACGACACACCTGCGTCGGCGGACGGCGGCGCTGATCGCGGGCGTTTGATTAATGAGCTCTTGGTATAATAATAACAACAATGACTGTATTATTGGGTGAGCTTCTGAGGGCATGGCTGAGTCACCAAATAACTGGTTAGGGACTACGTTTTGACGTTTCCGAATTCATTGTTGATTGGCTTTCTCAATGTAGAGTCCGCTGCACTGCCGTGAAAAGGCATTAATAAAAATTTACTCAAAAAAGCTCGTAATGTGGACATTAATTCGACAACCTTCTTTGAGCAAAGTCGGACTTGCGGGCTACTTGGATTAGGCGCCAGAAAAGTTGTATGGAATTTCATTAATGTCTTGTGTTTTGCGGCCAGAAAAACATTAATGTCGAGTTTTGTTTCATAAATAGAACTCAAACATCAGGTGCAAAAAGTATTTATTTAGAATTAGGCTGTATGGGTACTGGCAGTCGACACATTGCACAGAAAAAAAAAGAGCGGCCATATTGTTTTCGACTTTTCGCGCGTTGTTCGAAGTGATTTTTTTCTGTGTTTTTGTTGAAAAAGTGAACTCTCAAAGCGACGAATCCTCGGATTTAATGTGTTTAACACCGCCGGACATTCAAAATCAAGCGAAATTAGTAATTGGAAATTTATTGCCACCGAAGTCAAAAGAAAAATACAAGCAAGCTTACCAACAAAAAGTTTGCGGAATGGAAAATCGACAAAAAGTACTTAATCTACGACAAATGGTAAGCTAATTAAATTACTATGTTAATTACTATTCTAATTAATATTTTAATTACTCGCATTGTTTGAGTAAAGCACTATACAAGCCTTGGTCTGCAATGAGTGCGCTTCTGGCCACGCTATGATTGCCTCGAGCTTAGCTTAGCTACGCTCTCGGCCCTCAAGTTTGGTCATCATTGCAGCCCTTGCTGGCCGCGCTATAAAGGCCTCGACCTTCGGTCTCGGCCTTCATTTCAGCTTGTCCATCAAGGGCTGCAATGCTGACCGCATTGTGAGGGCCTTGAGCTGCGCTACGCTGCGCTCTGTCGGCCATCAAAAGCGCGCCAGAAACGCACTCATTACAGATCGCGGCAGTAATGTACTATTAAAGACGCCTCTACGCCCATGTTCGTTTTGGTCGATCAGATCATAGACCTGTCCTAAATACCTCCCTAGTTTTACAGACAATTTCTCAACACATCGAGCGGGTTTAAAGACATTTGGCACTGTTTTGCTCGTATGTATGAAAGAAAACACTACTCCTCTCCATCCACCTCTCCTTCGATGGGCCTCCTTCTCCTCCTTGCATTGGTATCCTCATCACTGAGGGTCGTGGTCATTCGATCGGAACAATCCTTGTCGTACGATTCGTCGCCAGTTGTTCCTATCTGCGGCTAGCGGATGGTCCTAACCGACGCAATACTGGGCCCTTAGCCTGTAACGCGATGGCGGGTCAATGGCGTCCCGGCAGAAGGACAAAACCGGGCTCTCCTCGTTTTTCTCCTACAACCAGAGAACTAATCCTCTAGAATTAGAATCAAAATATTCTTTGCTGTACTACAAAAACATTAAAAGGACAGACAGCGTTAGCAAATCGTAATTGAAGTCGTCACATGACAGCCCATTTTGGCACCATTGCGTTACAGGCTAAGGGCCCTGGTCTGGTCCTTCAAATCCTCTCTACCCAACGAGCGGGTGTGAAGGCAGACTTACGTCTCACGTCATTAGTTTATCGTGGTTTATCTCACAACGACAGCGGGGGTGAGGGGCTGTCATTACGGGACGAAATAGGAAGGGGGCGAAAGGTCCTCTTGGGCGAATGGAAATTTCTGTCCAGATTTTCTCGGAAAAGTAGGGATTTTTGGAAAAATCCATAATTCGTAGTTCTGTCCATCCCTATTCTGTGTTCTGGGTGACATCTGACGACAGGGGGTGCCATTGAAAATCTAATTATTTGACGAAATAATGAATGATGAATGTCGTGACGGGAGAAACTTTGTGATTAAAGTCGTTTCGTGATGATGACGAATGGTGGTCGGCTGTCATTCGTTGGCTCCCCAAAGATAATTTGACGACGAAACTGGGTTACTACGGTCCAACTTTATAATCTTCCTTTTTTCCCCCCTTTTGCGTCTTGTTTACTGTTTACTCTTTATAATGTTTACTCTTCTCGCCTGAATTGCTAGTCCACTAGGTACTGAAGCTCGACAAACGAAATCTCGATTCACGTTAGCTCGAATTAGGTCGACAATGTAATACCGAATGAACTGCAACTCGACAAACTTCAAATCACTATTGTGATGTAAAAAATCGTGAGAAATCTGTCAGTCCGATTTCGTAACCGGAGAATAGCAACAAGATTACTATGGTATGGTACATACTTGTAAAAAAAGAGCCCATACATACATACATAATCATCGGAGATGTGTGAAGAGATGTGTTATCATACATTTGAAACAATTTTTGACCTCGCTCGACTGCGATAACAATTTCAACATCTATCTCAGCTTTAGTGGATTATGTTGTATGGGCCTTACTGTATTACTCACTCTGACAGAGAAAGCAACACGAAAACAAAAAAACAGTAGCAGTCTCTACTCTTCAAAACAAAGAAGACACAGAATATTCCCGAAGCATTGGCTCATTAATATTAAGATACTCTACATTAGCGTTAATTAAGCTCTTATAGAGGGCAGTTCTCCGCACAGCCAGCATTCGATTGACGCCCTTATACCGTGCACAATAAAAGTGTATCAGCTACCATGGGATATCCTATCGTGTCGCTGACCGTACAGTCTAATTTCCGGTGCAATCTCCGCCAGAGTTCATTCGTGACGCGACCGCCGAACCGGGCGGACGTGTTGCAATATTGAAACTGCCATTAGGGCGGTCGTTAGTCAATTAATGGGGTGGCAGTAAATAGTTTACATGATGCAAATTATTGCAAATATCTAAAGTTATTAGGTTACTGACCGACGGACCAGTTACCGCTACATTCGCAAAAACTGATTCCATTCATCCACTAAAATTCGATACCTACAGCACCAAATGTATGGAGCAGCTGATATTTGGCCCCATAGTAAAAGCTGCTTGTATTGTTGAGTTAAGCGACCCCTTTCTGAGTCACAGGACCTTTCTGAAACACCCTGTATAGCCTCATAGACCAGGCACATTAATTTTGTCCCAAGTGAAAACACATCTTAACTTACAAATAAGTGTAGGTAGCTAGGTACACAAGAAAACACGTCGACGATTAAACTCTAGCACTCTACTCGGTTACGTTACGGGCGACTTTACAACAAAACTGTACGACGTGCTGTCGCGTGTACATACTAAAGTAACTCAATCATACGTCACCGAGGGCACGAGGGTGCCTCGCTTAGATCTTGTTTTTCTCTCTCTTTACAAAGGAATTTTTAAGCATATTTCTTACTTCATTATATTTTTACTACGGGCGCGACTTCAAAGTATTTCCCTCGCGCTCGAGAGGAAAAAAAAAACGCTTTGGATCTGTGAAAAAATGAGTTAAAGTTTAGTGAACCCGTGTAATAATAATGTAATATTATACGCCTTTACACGATTTGTTAAAAATCTCTTTTTCATAGTACCGAATTTACACAATGAATTCTTGTACTTAGCCACGTATTGTCCAGCTCGCTTAGCATGAGGCGGTGTTAGAGAATATCTATGGGTTGGGTTTAAACCTATATGTATCTCACTCTTTTGTTTGAAGTAGAGCGGGATGAACAGAGTCCTAACACCCTAACACCTCTCTAACACCGCCTCATGCTACGCGAGCAGGATTAGAAAGTGCTTTCTCGCTTTTAGACCTGTACGTGCAGCATGGTAAGCCCGAGATAGGCCCTTCTCTATGCAAAACTGTCAACTTGTCGGTCGGGCTCGAGTTGGCTCTACGCCAACATGGCGATGGAGACAAAACTACAACATTTTTATAAAAAAATGCAATATCTACTTTCTGCTCGACATGACCCCAATCTATTGCCATCTTGAATCCCGCCTGCCATGCTCGCACAATAGACATGGCACGTCTGTCACTCGAGTTCGAGAGAGTGTCAAAACGACCATGCTAAGCATACTGTAGAGCCTCAAATCCATGGCTTCACAGCGTTGATAGGACCAAACCAATATTTCTTATGTTTCCTCCAGCAACGTGATTATAGTGATTATAGTCTTGAGGCCCAGGTAAAGGACAATGGCGTGTTGATGGCGCCCTTAGAAGGACAAACCCGGGGTTTCTTCGTTTTTCTCCTACAACCAGCGAACTAATCTTCTAGAATTAGAATCAGAATATTCTTTGGTGTAATTACTACACAAAACATTTAAAGGGACGACAGCATTAATAAATCGTAATTGAAGCATTCAACTTCACTGGGATCCCATTTTGGCACCACTGCATTGCGTTACAGACCGAGGCCCTAGTCTGGCACAAGAATGGGGTAGCCCATACCTATATATTTAAATCTAAATCTGTACCACTCTATGTACCTAGATCAAAAGAGTGGGATATCGTAAACCCAATACGGCCTACCCCATTCTCGTGCTAGGCCTGCAAGTGTAAGGTTATGCACCTCCAGATCTTCAATTAAACCCGGATGTATTTCATCCAAACCGTGTTGCCAGGCGGGCAAGCGATTGTTGTGCCGAAGCCTGCTGCCCATACACCTACTGTTACACAGATGATCATGAAACAAAACAGACAGTAAACTCTCTGTCACGCAGAACAACCCCCTTTTAGGGCCTAAAAGGACAATGGGCATTTTGGCCTCACTTTATTAACATTGTCCATGATGAGACCAAATTAAAGCTCTTGTACTTGAACAGCGACGAGCTTTCATGTCATCTCTGATGGAAATTCTAAGTAAAATTGATAAAAATGTCCTAAACAGCATTTTAAGCTTTTTGCCGTAGAAGCTGCCGAAGCGGAACTTTTCAAGAACTTTCATTTGACATAAGCTCCATCAGTGCTGGAGAAAGTAAAATTCGAATGTATCATGTTAGGCCAGGGTTCATAATATGGTCCTTTGTCAGGAGCTTTCTGTAACCCACTGTACACACGACAGCACGCCAGAGTGTACACTTTTGGTGTAAAGTCACCCGTAACGTAACCGAGTAGAGTGCACGCGTGTAAATGTCTACGTGCTGTCGTGTGTACGTACACTCTGCTATTATTTCACCAAAACACATGGTACCTCTACATTGTCCATGATGAGACACACCTATAGTATTAAAATGTGAATGTGTCTTGTGAAAAACTGCCCATTTTCCTTTGCCACGACATCTCTGTAACAACAGCTACCACGAGTGCTTACTGTCACTGTCACTGAAAGTGATAAGTTAGATAAACAACCTTACTACCATAGTATTAGGATACATGACAGACGTCCGGCAGACGTCCGGCACAGGTTTTTCGCACTCGTGGTAGCTACGACAGCACACTGTGCTCTGATGCTCTCCGTAATCCTATCATGGGATTATTCCACCAAAACGCATACCTACTCATACCTACCTATAGTACAGTTTGCCAGTAACGTATTTATGCACGCGAGCATGATAACCCCGAAGGTTTAGCGTTAAGGGTAGACGATAGCAAGGTGGCGGGAAATTCAAAATTTTCACAGGTTTTTACATTTTGTAGCTAAACTGAACTAATTTTGTTCAGCGCTTTTTCGTTCGCGAGAATAAAACCGTATTCTTTTCATTATTGTAAACAACAGAACAACAATAATTCAGCCGATTATGTGTTCTGGTCTACGAAGCAGTGGTGCTGCCCAAAAAACTTGTAGTAGACCAGAACACATAATCGGCTGAATTATTGTTGTTCTGTTGTTTACAATAATGAAAAGAATACGGTTTTATTCTCGCGAACGAAAAATCGCTGAACAAAAATAGCTCAGTTTAGCTACAAAATGTAAAAAACTGTGAAAATTTTGAAATTCCCGCCACACTACTGTCTTCCAGCCTTAATATCAAGACGGTTGAATATTTATGACTGCTGACACACCCCCCGCCTTGACGCTTAGCTATTGATATCAGGAGGCTTGGTGTTTGTCAAATGAATTAATTAAACGCATGCCAGACGGAACCAAGAATCGAGGCATTTGTCGTACTTGGCCAATAACTACTTTTAAAAAAAATAGAAGTTAAAAACTAAAACCCGACTACTAAAAGGCTTAAAACAAGACCTGCTTATCCTTAAAATAGACTCATAGATAATTAATCGTAGTCGGAGGCCATCGGTTTATCAAATGCGAATGTGGTGTCCTCCGACTACGATTAATTATCTATGAGTCTATTTTAAGGATAAGCAGGTCTTGTTTTAAGCCTTTTAGTAGTCGGGTTTTAGTTTTTAACTTTTTTTTTTTTTTGGGCTTTTTCGTAAGTCATTTGGACTATCACCCAGAATAGAACCAAGAAGGACAAAAAAAAAACACATTTTGGAATTTTTTGTTCTATTTGTTATGTTGACGCTACATGTGTTATACATTTTTGAAAAGGTCTTTTAAAGCCCTTTCATTTGATACCCATGACGATGGTATCCGATAATTTTTATTTTTAGGTCCACCACTTTAGGGCGCAGCATAACCGCCATCTTGTTTTTTTTCAAAATTAAACTATCCTATGTTACCTGGGTGATTAAGACGAATCCAAAGACACCTCATTTGTTGAAATCGGCCGAGTAGTTTAGGCTCTGCGAGGGAACAGATGAACACACAAACATACATACATACATACATACATACATACATACATACATACATACATACATACATACGCTGCTAAAATCATAACCCTCCTTTTTGCTTCGCGTAGTCGGGTAAAAATGTTAAATACCCCCGACATTTTAGCTCCAAAAAAACTAAAACCCGACTACTAAAAGGCTTAAAACAAGACCTGTTTATCCTTAAAATAGACTCATAGATAATTAATCGTAGTCGGAGGCCATCGGTTTATCAAATGCGAATGTGGTGTCCTCCGACTACGATTAATTATCTATGAGTCTATTTTAAGGATAAACAGGTCTTGTTTTAAGCCTTTTAGTAGTCGGGTTTTAGTTTTTAACTTCTATTTTTTTTGAGCTTTTTAGTAAGTCATTTTGGACGATCACCAAGAATAGAACCAAGTAGGGCAAAAAAAAACACATTTTTGAATTTTTTGTTCTATTTGTTATGTTGACGCTACATGTGTTATACATTTTTGAAAAGGTATTTTAAAGCCCTTTCATTTGATACCCATGACGATGGTATCCGATAATTTTTATTTTTAAGTCCACCACTTTAGGGCGCAGCACAGCCGCCATATTGATTTTTTTCAAAATTAAACTATCCTATGTTACCTGGGTGATTAAGACAAATCCAACGACACCTCATTTGTTGAAATCGGCCGAGTAGTTTAGGCTCTGCGAGGGAACAGATGAACACACAAACATACATACATACATACATACATACATACATACATACATACATACATACATACGCTGCTAAAATCATAACCCTCCTTTTTGCTTCGCGTAGTCGGGTAATAAGCATATCTCATAAAGAGCTGAACCAATTTTTACCCGACTACGCGAAGCAAAAAGGAAGGTTATGATTTTAGCAGCGTATGTATGTATGTATGTATGTATGTATGTATGTATGTATGTATGTATGTATGTATGTATGTATGTATGTATGTTTGTGTGTTCATCTGTTCCCTCGCAGAGCCTAAACTACTCGGCCGATTTCAACAAATGAGGTGTCGTTGGATTCGTCTTAATCACCCAGGTAACATAGGATAGTTTAATTTTGAAAAAAACCAAGATGGCGGCTGTGCTGCGCCCTAAAGTGGTGGACCTAAAAATTAAAATTATCGGATACCATCGTCATGGGTATCAAATGAAAGGGCTTTAAAAGACCTTTTCAAAAATGTATAACACATGTAGCGTCAACATAACAAATAGAACAAAAAATTCCAAAATGTGTTTTTTATGCCCTTCTTGGTTCTATTCTGGGTGATCGTCCAAAATGACTTACTAAAAAGCTCAAAAAAAAAATAGAAGTTAAAAACTAAAACCCGACTACTAAAAGGCTTAAAACAAGACCTGTTTATCCTTAAAATAGACTCATAGATAATTAATCGTAGTCGGAGGACACCACATTCGCATTTGATAAACCGATGGCCTCCGACTACGATTAATTATCTATGAGTCTATTTTAAGGATAAACAGGTCTTGTTTTAAGCCTTTTAGTAGTCGGGTTTTAGTTTTTAACTTCTATTTTTGATAAAACATATCTAAGAACACTTGCTAGAAAACCTGCTTTCGAATAAAAAAACCGCATCCAAATCGGTTCACCCGTTTTAGAGCTACGGTGCCTTCGTCTCTCTTCAATACATAAGTCTTCTGGATGGGTTTGAGACTAGTCGGCTATCCCGACGTCAAGTATGAGCCTAGTACAATAGACAGAGAAGCCAAACAAACATTATCATCAGTATTAATTCGACCACCGTAACCGCACAAACCGGGCGGGAAATAAAGAGCGTCACAGACATAAATCAGAACCAGTCCTCAGCGAGATTACCCGGGTTATCTTTTACACCTTAACCGGGTTTTTCCGGGTGTCGTCCCACTGGGCGTGCCGCGAATATATTAGCGCGTATTAGGCGACGCGGTTATTTTGGTACGTCGATGGGTACCTTAGGCTAAATACGACTGCGGAATTCCTGAAAATTAGATGAGTTTAGACTTGTTTTGTGTACAGTGTAAGATTTAAAGGCTTGTGAAAACAAGAAACTTGGATGTCCACATAATCTGTTAGGTATTATTGTACCGTTTTGCTTACAACACAAGGTACATTAAAATGTTATTCGTACCTAACCATGGAAACGATTTCTTTCCGACGACCATCAATTCCGCGTTGCTTGTGAATAAAGTTATAGGGGTCTTTCGATATTTTAAACATTCTACAACCTAATCCTGAGGCCGAAACATCCATACCCAAGTCACATTAGAATTTATGCTCCCAATAACTTTGATGCAGCTGATTTTTCTTTGAGAAAAGTGAAGCGAAAATTAGCACATTTAGGGTGCAGGTATTCTAGAACGCTACTTAAACTCTATTTAAGTAGAGTTTAGACTGTCGATAAAACAGTGCATGTTTTGATATGAAGGGAGGGATATTCAAATCAAAACATGCAACTTAGCAAAATTCTCAATTCTCAATTTCTGAGTTGAGAATTTTGCTAAGCAAATGGGTAAGTATCGTCCTGTCTCTGCAGATTTCTCACAAAAGAGCGTGACAGAGCGATACGTAAGTATGTGCTTAGTAAAATTCTCAACTCAGAAACCGGGCCTTAGTGTCGCAATCAGTTGCAAGGTTTAATGCAATAATTCATTGGTTGGGGGCATAAAAAGGTTCATTAGACAATCATAAATGTAGAGGATGATCAAAAGGACATTAATATTCGAAACCATTTGAATAAATTAAACGTTAAGTTTTAACCCTGCGCTCGCCGCCGTGTCAACGAGACCACGCCGGAACGATCCGCGCGATTCGCTCAACCCTCGAACGGGCACGTTCTGATAGAAGGTCAGATCACTGATACACTTACATTAATCTCATATAAAATTTTACTAATATGGATAAAAAACTATGAGTATAACGAAGGATTTTTCTTCAAAGAAACTTCTACACCGGATGTTGAGAGCGAGGAAGGGTAAATAAAGCATATAAATATCCTACTCTTGCAAAATATACTTGAAAATGTTCCAAAAATAATCCATTATTAAAAACACCAAAGTTTTAAATAATTTAAATCGAAGCAGGTCGAATCCTGATCGAATTTGGTGGTAAAATTCCCCCTCCATCTCGTGTCATTCTGCTCAAATCTTTAGTACAGTTTAAACATGGTTTAAACTCTCACAGATGGATGAATGACTGGGCGGGAAGAGTTTAAACTGTCATCTATGAGCGTTCTGTAATACCTACCTCAGAGAATCAGCACTGAGTGTGACTTTGTGTAGATCAGTGGCTTTATAAAATGACGTAATTCAACGTTGTCCAAGGCTATGAGCTTCATGAACCTTTATGTCGAGGGCCTTATTTGATGGTAATGATACGTCCTTCTGGTCGAATGCTGTTACTGCTCAGTTCAAATGCAAATCGATGTGTCCTCGACGTAAATTATTAATGTCCTTTTGCAGGAGTGCGAAATGTACAATTAAACGTTTGTCGTATTGAAGACCATGAAGCATTTTGTTGGAAATTCACTAGCTTGCGCATATTGTGTACAGGAAAATTTTAGCTAAGAAAACGGATATTATTTTTAAGAAGAGAAAGTCTTTGTGTAGATCAAGGCTACAAATAAGAAACCTGTGATGCCATATGAAAAGAAATTGTGACGTTAGGAGAATCCCCAATTCCATTTTTCCGGTGTTTCATGACTTTTAAACACTAAAGAAGGCGCAAGACTCAAGAACTTAATAAAACACTTCAGCTTCCTCCTAAATACCGGGTAGTTAACAAGTCCCAAGTTGCAGTTCACATTTAGCCGTTTCCCATTCGAATTTAACACATCGGGAGACGTCGGAGGAACAAATAAATCGGGTAAGGAACGCTTTGCTCGCTCCGGGAGTGCTCGATGAAAGGCGCACCTTAGGGGGCGGTTAAAGGGTTAAGAGTCAGCGGTTTATGGAAGATGTTTTATGAAGATAGACTTTGGCACACTGGGTAATATTCAAACATGCAAGCGAGACGACTGTAAGCACGCACGATACGATACACAAATCAGATTTTAGGTGGCATTAATATGAAGTAAGAACGACACGAGGTGGAGGGGAAATTTTACCACCAATATTCGACCGGGATTCGACCTGCTTCGATTGAAATGATTAAAAGCTTTGTTTTTTTTATTAATTGATTATTTTTGGGCGTGGGGTGCCAGCACCACGTTGCGCCCTCCGATTTACTCGCTCGAGTGTGTTTTGTTTGGGCGCGCAGTATTTATTTTAGTGACTTGTGACTTGTAACTTTGTAAGACATCCCTGCATGTTCGAGAGAAAGTAAGACTACTTACTTAGTATTTTTATTAGTACAGTCACACAGTTGTACAGCGCGTAAACCAACGTACATTTTCTTTGCAAAGTCACCTGTAACGTCACTGAATAGAGTGCACTGGTGTGAGGATCGAAGTGCTGTCGACTGTAGGTACAGTGTTTAAACTTAGGAATCGAAAGCCACTTTGGGATATGATGTACGGTCTCGACCGGAATTTCAGTGACTTTTACTTATGCCCAGTAGGCTTTACAGCTGGAAAGATAAGTATATAGAACTGCCTTATAAAGCTCTGGAAGAACCCTACAAAGCCTAATTGAGCAAAATAAATGTTACCAACTTGTGGAAAGAATGGAAGTGGAAGAAATCGCTCACCGCTCGTAACTTACCCCGTCCGGTTTAAACTAGTAAAAGGTCCGAGAATTCCACGGCAATATTTCACGAGGGTGACTTGCCGCCTTATAACACGCCTCTGATTGCCGGCTTTAAGCGCAGTCATTTAGATCCTTGCGCTGTGGATTAAGACGTTTAGCGCTGATGAATGGCAAGAAAGAGTTGGTAGGTAGGTAGGTAGTCGCGAAGTGCGCGGAGACTTATTGCTCTGCCTTTGTGCCCAAAAATATTCCCAGAGGGTCTTTAAACAACTTGATACAAAAGATCCTAACTCTTTTTACCCAACTGTCCAAAGGAGAGTTATTACAGGTTGTAACGTACTTGTCAACAGGAGGCCATTTCTGTAAGGTCCTGTGAGAGAACCAGATGGCACATATCGCTCTCGAATGAACCATGAGCTGGATACGCTTATAGAGCGAGAAACCATCGTTAGGTTCTGTAAGTCGCAGCGTCTTAGATGGGCCGGTCACCTGGAGAGAATGCCAGACACCAGAGCCGCAAAGGTAAGGAGCAAATGGAAACCACAGCAGAAGAGACCAAGAGGCAGGCCCAAAAAACGTTGGATTGACTGCATAGAAGAAGACCTCAGGAAGATGGGCAAATACACCAACTGGCGAAAAGAGGCAAGGGCCAGAGACAAATGGAGATCTACTGTGGAGGAGGCCAAGACCCACAAAGGGTTGTAGCGCCAAAGGAAGTAAGAAGAAGTAAGTATAGGCATAAATAACTACAGTATTATTGTTTTTAATTAAGTTGTTAACTTTAGTACCAATATGTCTGTCTCTGTCGATGCTGAATTACGCAGAACTCATTTGGAACGCCATAACTCTCCTTTTAACGAGTCTTTTTATTTCGACAAACAGAACAACCCGACGGTTTAAAATAAACGAACGGCTTTTCATTAAGCACGTAAACCGCATGAAAAAAAATCCCTACTATTTGAATTAATACATAAAAGGCGAAACGGTTTCGTTCGCCCCGGGAGCTTGTTGTCCTTGTAGCACTCAATTTGATCCCATTATAATAACGCATCAATAGGTACAATATGTCAATTTATGCCAATTAAAAACTTCCATTAAAACGCATCTCCTACGATTACTATTTAGTCTAAATATTATTACTATTTAGTTACTGGGTCTAAATATTACGGAAAGGAATATTTACGTTTATTCATCCGGAGCAGACGGAGCAATTGTTTAATTTTTGCGATGTAATTACTATTTTTAAACAATGCTACACGCTTGAAGAAAATTGTTACATATGGTTACTGATTTTTCTTGGACTGAATATCGGACTGCCCGGGCACCTAAGAGTTTAACCAAAATCGCGCAGCAAAATATGTTTGAGATCAAAATAACAGACGCAACCGAACACATCGCTCCGAGGCAGGCATTTTATTAAGGCGTCCTTTGATGTAGCGACAATGGCGAATGTAATAAAAATTCGAAAAAGGAATTCTGTAACGGCCCTCTCCCTTTGTTCGTCGCGTCGGGGATCGCTCGCGAACTCTCGCAAACGATACCACACCGTGTTGGGTCATTTAGAATTGAATTATGGAAGTCATTTAAGTTATCAAGCGAGTTTTCATTTGGTCCATTCCATTCAGTCGTTCCCTCAATGCTTAGGATCGTGACCATCATTGAAGGTGGCGTAGAGTAGAGTTCTCCATCGCGCTCTATCACTCGCGATGTGGATCAGTTCATGCAGGCGTTTTTTCGTGGCTTTGGTCATAATATCCGTCCATCTAGCGGGTGGTCTGCCTCGAACTATCTTTCCCTCCACCTTTCCCGTCATAATTTGTTTTTCCAGGCTATCAGGTCCTCTACGGGCTGTGTGTCCGAAGAACTATGATTTCATTTGGTAGACTAACTGAAAATATTCGTTCCGATTTTACACATTTTACTGTCGACTTAGCTCCCATTAGCTGTTTTATAATCGAAAGTCGATAATTCCTAACATTTTCAAAGTTTAGTGTTGTTACTAATGTACCTACCGAAGTTTTAGTTAATTTAATGACTTGCGATATTCACACTAGATAAAATCGGAACTGGTCGAATAGCAGTAAGTAAATTTGGTGGTAAATACCATTATTTGTAAAAGAAAAATTAAATTACCATAATAAAAATTGTGTAACAATTGTATAGAGCCGCTATTTATTTTTATATTGATTTATCAGTTTCCCTTACTTTTATTATTTGTCGGATTAGCCGACATGTTTCGACCTCGTCCGGAAGTCTTAGTCATGGCGGAGGGACGGACGACGCGTTGCGGCTCTGTGGTCGCGGCGTTCATCCGCTCACTGCGGGCTCGTTGACGTTGCGCCCGCGCGGACAGTTCCGGTCATGTCGGCTATTCCGGCAAATAATTTTGACAAGATTCGAGCCGTTTATTTTAGTGTTTGGGTATTCGTTGTCACTGTGTTGCATTCGTTTCTTGCTAGGCCCTCCGGTGCCGCCCCCAAGCGGAGGAATTACGGACTGCATTTATTTGTAACGGAACGTGACGTAAAAGTGACATAAATTGGAGTGCCTGTTAACTTTTTACGAGAGGACCGTGTTTAAACATCTCTGGAAGATTTATTAAATCTTCCTGCTCTTGATTGCAAATAAGAGTTATAGAAGAGTCTACACGGTTTTATTTTTATTAGCCGGCTGGGGAAATAAAAGGATATCTAATATAATTTATCCTGTGCATACACCCATGTACAATGCACAGAACCTGAAACGACTGAACAAATTAGTGTTATTTCTTTCGCCATTATGTAGAGATCTACCTACATTATTCATCTGTTCAGATGTGGTTCGGTGCATGACCAATAGCATGATATTTGACATGACATAAGAACGTTCTCACAACAGTAATTCGACTCGAATAAGAATTTAGTTCGAAACCGGTGAAATCGCGGTTATTCGACCCGTTTAGAACCAAATTATTCTCAAAACGGTAGGAAACTAATGCTATATGTACAAGTTGTTACAAAAGAGTTAGGATGTTTTGTAACACGTTGTACTTCTACGGGTATCTTATTAGAGTCCTGATGTAGGTCCTGTATTTCAGCCTTTCAGCGGCCGCTACGGACTTTACAAAAGGCTTTTTCGTTAATTAATTATTTCGTGAAACAGCCTCTTGAAGTCCCGAGTCATTGTTGAAAATTAGTTGTTGTACAGCCTTCCCGGGAATAATTGAAGAGGCTCGCTCGGGAAATATTGCGAATCGAGAGCAATTAAACCGAAGTATCGTCACGAAATAAGAAACTTCTCTGTTTTTGTAGTCACGACCATACTAATAATATTTTACTAATAGGTTTTAGAAATGCTAAACCTTGTCAGTTTGCTACTCTTTTAACTACTGTTGGACGGATTTGGTTTTTTAGAATGGGTAATGGGTATAGAAAGAGCTTAGACTCTGCGTTAATTGATTTTGCCTTTGTTTTGTACCGCGATTTGACCCGTATAAAAAAGAAGTAACTTGGCAAGACACTTTTCTTTTTTTAACTTCCGAATAAGGGCTCATACAGACGAACTGCACGTGCCCACTGCAAGCGTCGACGGCTGCCGTCGACTGCCGTCGAATGCCGTTGACGACTGCCGTTGACGGCAGTCGACGGCAGCCGTCGACGGGTTTTTACGCTTTTACTGTCGTCAACGGCATTCGACGGGTGCCGTTGATTGCCGTCAACGGCATTCGACGGCAGTCGACGGCAGGCGTCGACGGGTTTTTACGCTTTTACTGTCGTCAACGGCATTCGACGGCAGCCGTCGACGCTTGCAGTTGGCACGTGCCGTTCGTCTGACTTCGTCTGTATGAGCCCTTAGGCTTTTCAGAAGGATTCAAATCTTTCGACATACCTGCAGGCATAAGACCCTAATTGATAGGCGTGTCAACTTCAGCCGGGTTGCAAGGTAATGTTACTTAAGGTATTTATACCCCTTGCATCGCGACTGCATACCCCAACTTTGATGCCCATAAGTTGGCCATTCCATTCCAAAAGTGATTTTTCAATGGATATTTGTTAGGAGTAGATAATAATATTTTCACCAGTGTCTTGAGAACTTTAAAAGATAAAGATAAAGATAAAAGACATTTATTACCTCAATACACATAAAACAAGCGAAATGCTCTTTGCATGACAGGTGTAAGTTGGTTTGTTTCGCATTTAGTAGAAGTGAAGAGATCACTTAAACATTGTCAAAAGGACGGCACAAGTACTCAAAATACCATTCTGAAAGACTTGGAACTTGGAACTTGTCACTTCAGAAAGTGAAGTCATCGATGGGGACACTTTTGCTAGTGGCAATAGATGCTTTGTATCTAGATTTCCAATAAAATACCGGGTTCCTGTATTTTTCTTTGAAGAGAACACCATCTTCTTTTCTACAATTGAGTATTAAATGCGCAGCGCGCGCGAAATCTTGAAAATGTGACTTTGACACGCAATGGTGCAGTTAGACAAAAAAGTTACGTTATGTTGTACCTATATTCGTATTGTGCTGTTAATGACATCGGTAGTGTAGTGTCTGCTTAAGCTAGGGGTTTGATACAAAAAAAAAAAAACTTTAATCCTAGGTCTTTGCCTAGGTCATACAAACATTAAGTTTTTTTATTTAGCGTTAAAAAAAAAAGAAAACACAAAAGTTTGCTGAATTTTTGTGATAAAATATGCTTCGTGATAAACAGAAGGTTACTAACTTTTGGCAACCTTATAGATTTTTTTTTTATTTCGTGTCAACAATCTCCATCAATCTCGGGCTATTATTTCAAGCATTTCAAGCATCATTACTGTACAATAAAAAACCTTTATAGCGTCACATTTTCAGCATATTATTACACCGCGAACGGCAATGGAACTGCTGTTTTATAGTTTGTTTACATGTGAATAGGTCCTTTTGTTTGCCTTAGGTTTTATTGGTACAAGCACCGAACTATAAAAGCTAAGTAAAACCACTTTAAGAAACGACACCCTTGTTTTAAAAAACTTGATAAAAACGAACATACCCTTATGGCGCAAACAAGTAAGCTGATGCACCAATCTCTGGATTGGCAAGTTCCTATGCCAATTCCTGCGTATAACAACAGTACCGTTACAGACATAACAGACAATCCAAAACCAAACCCACTGAAGACAGATGTGATAAAGGATAAGAAGTGGTAAAGACGTTGTCGGCGAAAAGTTATCTTGTAATAATAATTGGTAAATGGCTAAGCTATTAATCACAAGATAACTTTTTATGGCACCTAGCACCTTCAATAACAGAGAGTCACCCATTTAAACAGTCACACACATAGCATGCTTTTGCCTGTATGGTCGCGAATTTGGAATGATGGCGCATGCAGCGGACCATTCAAGAGTTGTAGGCGTGCATTGAAAAACGCTGCAATAGACATCTCGACACAAGTCGATACATTCTTAGCTCGCTGCACGCGCCACCGCCGTTCCGAATTTGCAGGAGAGTATGTAAAAACAACACTTTTAAAACTTCCAAAAAGTAAAGCCAAGCCATTAACTACGTGGTTATACCGGCGCGTATACGAATGTGGCTGCTTATACTAAGGGATGTAAAAACTTGAGATAATGTTCACGGAACCCTTTAGGAGCTTAGCTAATGCCTGTTTGATGTCAGAGACGTAATTACACATCGCTTCTTGTTTTACTAACTTTGTTTCCACGGGAGCCGTTTCGAAAGCCCGAAACTCCGTTTTAACAAGTTTTGTTTTATGAATTGTGATTTTAATTAACCGGTTTCAAAAACTTCTACTCTATTTTTTCTTATGTGTGTTACCTTAGAACTTTTTTCTACGTGAATCGATTTTGATGATTCTTTTTTTATTTGAAAGGGTCAAATAACTACCTTCCCGGTACCTATACTTCCCAGTGTGGTCCCATCAAAATATGGTGAAGAAATTCGGAGATGGAGAACGGAACTCCTCAACGGACAGCAGCAAATCACTGGGAATCAGTGCGATAGTAATAACAGTGTAGCTTTTCACCAGTGAGCGTCTTTTATTTTGCTCATTTTGTATGATTTAACATGAATGGTCTTCCCACCGACCGCAGTCCTCTGGGCCTCCACTCTGTCACTGCCCTTATCCATCGGCCATCCTCCCGCCGCGCCACGTGTCCTGCCCATTTCCACTTAAGGGTGGACGATAGCAACGTGGCGGGAAATTCAAAATTTTCACAGATTTGTACATTTTGTAACTAAACTGAGCAATTTTTGTTCAGTGATTTTTCGTTCGCGGCAATAACACAGTATTCTCCTCATTATTGTAAACAACAGAACAACAATATGTGTTCTGGTCTACGAAGCAGTGGCACTGCCCAAAAAACTTGTCGTAGACCAGAACACATAATCGGCTGAATTAATGTTGTTCTGTTGTTTACAACAATGAAAAGAATACTATATTATTGCCGCGAACGAAAAATCGCTAAGCAAAAATAGCTCAGTTTAGCTACAAAATATAAAAAACTGTGAAAATTTTGAATTTCCCGCAACGCTGCTATCTTCCAGCCTTAAGACTCGATTTGATCACCAACATCGTCAACCTTCGTGCTCATCTATCGCCTCAAAACGGATGGTCGCGATCAAATTTTTCCAACCAGCCGTAAATAAATAAACAATCGCTTCGGAAATGCCGGAATCTGTTCGGTGTTCTCTGGTAGCAACGAGTTTGTAAAACAAATAAACCGCAATGGGGTGGGGGGCGAACTTATTATGGTGAGCAATAAATAATAAAGCGGGTTGAGCTGCGCCGCTCCACCGGGAACCGTACTGTCAGGGACACAAGTCAATGGGCCAAAATTGTAAAAAAACTTGAATTATAAATTAAATAACCCCCCGGCATTTTAATTTTAACAATATCTCATATTTTTTTATAAAATCCAGCCAAGAACACTCTTGAAAATAAAACTTAATCTAAATCGGTTCACCCGTTTGGTAGCTACCTACGAATCTACAATGCCACGGACGGACAGACACATAAAGAAACTCTTCAAACTGTGCCTTCTTTTTGCTTCGGGGGCTAAAAACCTTAAACTTTAAGAACATTTAAATAAATTATTTTCTACTTTGAGAGGCAGCTCAATCTTCGTTCGCTAACTTCAGATTGGACATTCACGTTCTCAGATTGCAGTGAGATACACGCGATTTTCAGTCTCTGTTATGTGTTAAATTATTTCTGCTTTTGCAAAAATACTCATTCAACCTACTTGATTGTTGATTTGTTTTTTAAAAAAAGAATGTGTCATAAATATTTACGGTTTTTTTATTAGTTTGTGGTGTCTCCCGCTTTTTCAACAATTAAAATTCCCTAGTTAAACAGATGGTAAGATTTTTTTTAAACCAACTAATCAAATAATTTCCATCCTTTTTAAAGGTTCTCCATCCCTATCATCCCTTACAAAGTGTTAAGTGGTAACCCTGTGGCCATTGTTAATGGTTTGTGTAGGTGACTTTACATAAGTTTTAATACGAATGTTGTGTTGTGCCGTTTTGCCTGCCGGTTGACTGGCGACCGCTGTCGCGGAAGGGCGCTGTCGTGAATTTGGAAAAGTGGCAGAATTATAATTTATCTACAGTTTCCTACCCTGCCTACCCCTCTGGGATACGAGCGTGAGTTTAGGCATGTATGCAGCCTTATGGTCGTCCGAGGGTTAGCCTTATGATGTCATCCGTATAGAGCCTTATGGACCCCCATGCGAAAAGTTAGGCCAGTTGCGTGGGGAGGGTTAAAAGGCATAATACGTGTTAATAACTTCAAATAATTGCGTGAAACTGTGTTTCTACGTCAAGCATGTTGAAAAGATCGTTTTATCGAGTAGAAACAATTTTCGATAAACGATCAATCGATCTCGCGACCTTTTGGTAAAATAAAATGTACCATCGATCTACCAACCGTTTAGTGTTAGTAGGTATGTAGAGTACACGACAGCACGTCGAAGTGTACACTTTTGTTGTAAAGTCGCCCATAATGTAACCGAGTAGAGTGCTACCGTGTAAGGGTCGACGTGCTGTCGTGTGTAAACTAGTCTTTGACCATAACATAGAGTGGGATGGTTGATCGGTTAAGTTTAACATGAAAATATTCAGTTTCATTTTAATTTTGTAAAAATTATGGGCTGTAGAAGCGACCCGAAAAACGAGTCCATGTTATTATATTATCGACGTCACTCACAACATAGCAAACAATTAAGTTTCACGGTATTCGCAAACATTGACAGGAAAAGAGTTTGCATCAAATTCTCCGCTTTTTGAACCTTTGATAAGGTTGAAAGTCGATCTATGGAAAAATATTTGCACCGATTAATCAACTCAGTTTTTGACGAGCGCGAGAATATTTTAATATGAAATTAAATAATCTCCTTTGCGAATTCGATTGAACGAGTAAATGCAATTTTAATATTTTAATTGGTCGAAAAGCGACGTGTTCCATTTTAACGTTCAGTTGGGCTGAAAAACAATTTACTGTGTGAAAATCATCCTACCCGGGTTTGTGTATTTAACGTGAAAAATAAGGGACTTCATGTCGACAGCACGTCAGAGTATGTACATTTTTGTTGTAAAGTCGTAACGTAAACGAGTAGAGTGTAAGCTTCGGCATGCTGTCTTGTGTACAAAACAGCATGTACAAAAAGAAAGAAGTAAAACATGATGGAAAATACAACAATATTTTCTTTCACAAATTCCTGCATCTACCCCCACAGAGAAGCGAAACAAAGCTGAATCAGTAGGACAATAGCATTTTTCCGTTGCCGACTAATACTTCGTTACATCAGTTAATTAATTAAACGAAACGAACTACTTAACTATATCTTTGTTTTGTTCCTTGCTCTATCTCGGCGCCATTGTGCACTGAACAAAAAACCTCTCATCAGCTAAAAGCCACCGATTAGATAATGGCAGAATGTCGGCTTGGTCCTTATTTTTGTTCTTATTAGGTATATTTATGAGAGTATCGAGTGAACACTAAAAAGCAACAACTGGCTACCTATTACGGTTTCAAAGATACAATCCTTTGAAAATAGGACGGACGAACTGACACAGCGTAGGTTTAGAAATAGAGTTCTGTTTTAGCACCCTTCGGATATTGAACCCTAAGAAACGCATTATTCAGTCCCGGTGCCAGCGATATTTAAAATCTAGAACCAAGCAATACAAGGGATACAGAAAAGAAGATAAAGGTTTACCGCCAAAACAGGCCCTTGAAAATAAACCAAGCTATTTGCAAGGAAGCAATATTGCGTAGAACTAAGCGGTTACCCTTTGATGTACATTTTCTAATTTCCGAGACAACTGTCTGTATTTAAAAAGTAATTTAAAAATGCTAAAAACTCGAGAGGATTAAAAGCGAGCTTCGGAGTTAATTTCGATGCAAATGTGTTCAGGATTTTCTTTGTCTAATGGCCTATGAAAATTATACTGGCAACTTTTAAAGTAAAATGTTACTGAAAAATATCACGCGTCGATATTTCCTGCCAGTATTTAACAAAGAGTTAAAAGACAAAAAATAAAAAATATTTCCCGAAATGAAATTAAAAAAAAACAAAAGAATGAAAACCGAATGTCGTCGCCGTTACCTTTTCAAATAACAAGGAATCGCACGAAGGTTCCATATAAAAAATGACAAAAAAAACGTTTCGTCAGGCAAGCCCAGTCTTTTTGTAAAAGGTTCTACATTTCACCCGTATATCAAAACATAATAAAAATATCGGCCGGATTGAATGTATGCAGAAATGATACGTAAATAATTTTCTCATAATATCTTATTGAAATTATTGTTTAAAAATATAATTCGATCCGTGTTGTAAGGGGAGTATTTTGACGTTATATTCTTCGTAGATTCAATTCGTTCCATACAAATCATCTCCTGCTCTATCCGACATAATCAAACCAATATTGTATGCCCTGGTAACGTATTACCAGGAGCAATATTGTATAAACACGACATAAACCTATGTACATACTGTACAAAGCACTGTCTTAGAAACAATGTCTTGCACTCCCATAACGTGACAATTCACGCCTTAGGAAAAGTTTTCACCAGTTTTCCGTCATAGCTTATACAAGGTGTTACAAAAGTACCCAACTCTTTTTACGAGGTAATACAAGGTGATAGGGATCACATCCCATTTGTTTTTTTGCGATTCGCTGAATCCCGCGTATACATATCACCAATTGTTAGGCAAGATTGAATGGAAAAGAGGCGTGATCAGAATAACTAAGAAAGTGTTTACTGAAAAACATTAAAGAATGGACAGGAGTGGCCAGCATAGAAGATCTATGTAATTTAGCCAAGAACAGAACGGCATATGAAGAGCTGACGGCAAATCTCGAATAGATCCAATGTAGAGACACTAAAAGAAAAACAAGAAGACCCCACGGAACGAGAAGAGAATAAGAGTCACTTTCTCTCTCTCTTCCAAGCTTTAGTCCCACGTGGTGGTGGGTCAGCCTTCCTTACTTTTCTCTCCACTTCGCCCTGTTCCCGGGGTCGTCTTCGGAGGCTCCGCACTATATAAGGTCTTTCCTGACCACGTCCAAGTCCATCCACCTGGATATCGGTCTGACTGTTTTTCGGTTTTCGGAGTGGTTTTCGGTGCGTGAACAAGTGTCACAAGCCACTCACAAGTCACAACTCTTCCGAGCCGCAACATCACGGGCCAAAGTGGCCGCAATGATAGCCGACTTCCGATAGGAGATGGCACCAAAAGAAGAAGAAGAAGAAGAACAAGTGTCACTTTCTAAATACAATACCTTCTCTTCCTACCCCCTGTTGAAGACACGTCCGCGAGAACAATTGAAAGCGCAGGTAGAGGCTTACGTTTCCATGGCAACGCATCACGGGGTGTACAGATGTATACAGGGTAGGTAGCGCGAGACTCTAGACAACATTAAGCTGGCTTCCAAGCGGATTGGTATTAGGAAACTATAAACTTAGGTCGACTTGCACCAACCTTATTTATTAGCAGTAGTTTGTGGTGTAATTGATGGTTCCCTTGGTAATTAATTAAAACTGACAAACCACTGGAAAGAAGTCATGTAGAGTCTGTTTAAAGATTCATTTTTAGGTTTTAAAAATCGCTAGGGACAGGATTTGAATCCGCAACCTAGGTTAACAGTGCCGGGGCTATATAACCAATTTATTGAGCTACTGAGCCAGTAACTGTCGAACGGGTTAGTGCTTTCGGGAAAACCAAAAGTATGCAGTCTGTGATTTTTTACCGACTTAAAAAAAGGAGGAGGTACTCAATTCGACGCTTATTTTTTATGTGTTAGGTACATCAGATTTTTTTTCTAGGTGCGTGAAGCGTTTTTGATCATTCATTTTTTTGTTTGAAAGGGTTTTTTTGTTTGTAATGTGATCCCATGAAAAAATGGTCGAGATCTGATGAAGAACTTCGGAGATGGAGAACAGAACTCCTAAAAGGAGACCAGCAAATCACTCGAAATAAAGATATTTTTTTATTATATTTTTGTATGACGCCAGAAGTGACAATCAAGATTATTTTAGCTGAAAAGACTACCAAGAGCCTCAAACATGGCATAATTACTGGGTTAGGATGGCTCATGCTTCACTTTTGCGGCGTGGATACTTTTGATGACTACGATTAATAATACTATCGATATTATTACTATCGACATTAGAGCGTTAGACAGATTAAAATGATTTTCCTATAAACTCTGATATTGAAAGCTCCAATCAATAACGTCCATTACCAAATTGTAGGCTGGCATAGCAGATATGCTAGATTAGTTGATACATGTGTTACATACCGGGTAATTCATGCAGTGTCCATCTCCAATATACAGGGTGACAAATAAATAGGTTTTAGAGTCTACGATAGTTACCTTACGAAGCATCTCCTCGAGAGAGTCCATGTCGACGGAGGCCGGTTCGGCCGCGCCCGCGCCGCCGCTCACGCCGTTGTTGTTGTTCGTCATAGGAGAGCCGCACCCCACCATCGGTGCTCACCACGCGGCATGTGAATTCGGCTCAGGTAGGCCGCACGCCATGCGAGCTTGAATATTGAATTTCGAAGCGCACGGCTTTTGTTTCTTTTTGGCTCACTTGCTTAGTTTGGAATTTCGTATGTTTTCGACCACTTTTGAATTTCTTTTTTTACGGCGGCGACGTTCGATATTTGATTTTTTTGGATTTTACTTCGTTTTAGACCGCACTTCACTACACTTGGTTTCTTTTGTTTGCCTTTGCACACACTGGTTATGTCACTGTTAGTAAAATTACTATTGTTAGGCGTTCATTATAAAAATGACTAGTTTATAGAGTAGGTAGCTAATTAGTAAGTGTAATATGACTAGACTTTGAACAGTTTAAAGGAAGACTTATTTCGTATAACGTTCAGTAAGGTTCTGGGAAAACATAAAATTTGTTAACCCCACTTTTCTCGTTACTTTAAAATATAGACGTAGTAGTAGTAAACGAAAGGCATAAAGTCGACAAAGTCTGAGCGAGATAAGTGAATTCAGATATAAACTGACAATGTTACCGTAGCACGAGATGAGATAATGGAATTTCCTTCTTCCTATATAGCATTTCCATTTGTAACATTAAATGACTGTATCAAGCGAACTGTATCAAGTTTCCTACAAAGTAAATTATAGAGCCATATTGCAATTGGATTGGTTGGCTGAAGGAATGTCGTCGTAACACGACAAAGAAGACTGCTATGACAATGTTAAGTGTACGACAAGAACAGAAAAAGGGATAGAACTGAAGATAAATGCACAAGTAATAGAAGAAGTATACAGGGCGTCCCACGGCTATGCCACATGGAGGGAAAGTACCTTGAATATTGTAGATGGAACATTTTACTGAAAGAAGACATTATTTGAATTTAAAAAAACAATTTAAACTGCATTCATACATATTGAAATAATTACATGGTTGAACCGGGAACCGAACCCGTTACATGAGAAAAATTATTACCCTGTAGTTTTATCATACCGATCCAAAGGCTTCATCATAAGGATTATTTTTTGCTAAATAACATAATGTCAGAAATAAAAGGAAGACCATGAATTTTAACATTTTTCATACAACATTAATCAATTTATCAATGAAAATCACAGTAATAAAAGACTAAAATAATGAAAATGAAACACATTTCTTTATAATCAGCCAGCCACATTGCGATGGACAAAATTTTACGCGTGTTTCGGCTCAGGATACGGCTCGATTTGTTGCATACTACCAGGTAAATGTTAAAATTCATGGTCCTCCTTTTATTTCTGACACTATGTTATTTAGCAAAAAATAATCCTTATCATGAAGCCTTTCGATCGGTATGATAAAACTACAGGGTAATATTTTTTCTCGTGTAACGGGTTCGATTCCCGGTTCAACCATGTAATTATTTCAATATCTATGAATGCAGTTTGAATTGTTTTTAAAATTAAAATAATGTCTTCTTTCAGTAAAATGTTCCATCTACAATATTTAAGGTACTTTCCCTCCATGTGGCATAGCCGTGGGACGCCCTGTAGAATCCACACAGAGCATTCGAAGGAAATTCTGAAGACCGAGGTTTTTAATAAAATTGATCCCCTAGATACCGAAGTGTCTTCTAAAGGAAAATAAAAACTATTCACTCAGCAAAAGATGTACTACTACTATTACTGATACTATTTAGTTCTGCTTTTAATTTACCTGTCTGTATAATGATTTCTGCCGTGAACATTTTTTTTCTTTATTTTCATAGGGTAGGTATATCTACTACATCAATCGTAGACAAGAGCCCATTCCAAGTGTTGTTGTCAGGATCTCTGGTGTACCTACTATAAAGAGTTATCTAACTATGAGACTCATACTAGAGGTATGTACTACATACCTACTACAATCCTAGTCCATTTATAATTTAGCGGGAAAGCACACCCGTTGATAGGTTGATTTAATACAATGCACACAAGCGGGGGACACTCTGCGAAATAGGATTGCTGCCCAAACAGAGATACTGGGATTGCGTGTGACGATGCATGTTTATTAAATACCTACCAAAGTATTGCAGTCCTTTAGATTAATTTTATTGCTGTTAGAGAAATACGTATTGTGCGATTTGTGTGCGATTTGCCACAGGGCCATTTTTAACGTTGCCAATTGATTAAGAGATGTAAGAAGTAAGTCCAACTAGGGCCACCTTAATATAAGTGTCAATTGTAAAGTTGCTGGTGTAAATTCAGCACAAACTATGTCTACGTCGGATGATGGATGGGTCGCTATAATCTCTCGCCGCTGGTGATAATTAGTTTATCCGAGTTGGCACGCCGCGGCTGGGGACGCAATAACTTTATTCCTGAAACACGTCAACTTTAAAATGTGATTTCCAACAAATTTTCTCATAGCTCAATACTTTTTAATTACTGTGCTTAGTTACTTGCTCAAATAAATGGTATTTGAACCATTTCAGCGCTGCCTCCACTCTCTACTACCTTTCCAGCCACGCTCCTATTTGTTACTCAGCAGCAAAAATAACAGATCCTAGAACCTACGAATAAATCCCGCCACCGCCAAAAACGGCCACTTTTGGCGGCGGCGGGAAAAACGCACCCAAAAAGAAGATACCTATGTTTTTTTTTTCACTGGCGGCGCTAGTGGACTGGGTAGCAGGCTCTTAAGGAATCTGGATGGATGGAAAAAGCAGAATGACTTCGATGTTCGTTGATTAAACAGTTTGGTCGCCTAGTATTATGTAGAGTATCGTTTGGGCTCGGTGTTATTCGGCTACCTCTCTTCCTTTAATAAATAGGACAAACAGCAAGTACAATCAGTGTGATAGGATTGCTGTGTACACAGTACGCATGCAGGACTGTGCAAACGTAGATACAGGGGCCTAGTGTGACTATGCATATTCAAAACCGGACCCACGTTGTCATTAGGGGAAATGGATGGCGGTCCCTTCGCCTTTTCTATAATATTTATTTTTTTATGTTTTTTTTTTTTTGCATATAAAGTACTTAAAATTATAAATTACATGCCAACCGCTGAAACCTGTAAGGTGCGGTTTGTGTTATGTGCGGTTGGTTGAGTTAGCTGGCTTAATTTAAATTTAAAGATTTAGCACGGATTAGTGCTTTATAAAAACAAAAGGTACATATAAATTTGTATGGGACGCCGTTCTGAGTACGTGCGTCGTTGGGTAGGTAGAATATTCTTAGTACCTATAGATTTAAATTTGTTTGGGTTTATGCGAAGGTTGTCAATAACACGTTAAAATTGTGTGAGGGCTTTTGGCGAACAAATGGAAAGAAAAAATGCTTCTTTGTGAAAAAGGTACTTCATGAGTGCAGTAGATGAAGGCAGTAAGTGCTTCGTAATTCACAATTAACGTTTTTTTTATTGACAGCTTGAAGCGCTGTCGACTTTACAATAAAAGGTTCTCTATCGTGTAAGGAATGAATAAAAGTGTTTTTTTTCAGCGTCACAAATGTAGAACAAAACTAAGATTGACTATTCTTAGGGGGTTACAAAAATCCTTTTTTTGGCGTAGGTACCTACCTACTTACTCACATCTATCTAAAACCCAGATCTAAAATGTAGAGAGTTATACAAACGTTCATTTACCATGTTATTTACTTTGGGAGTGCAAACAATGTTTAAGTTTCTACGTTAACATACTGCCATAACTACATACAAAGATCCCCCGTTAGCTTTAAGGTACCTACCTATGTAAACTCGATTTCATTTTCTTATGTTTGCACTTGAAAGTGGTTTCAGTAGACTGTAATTAAATTTCGCTTGTCGAAGATGTAGGCTTAAGCCTTCGCTTGCTCGTTATGTAAGCGTTATGTATTTGCCTAGTTAAAGTACTTAATAATTTGGTACAATATCATGCCATTTGATTCACGTAGAGATTTTTTATTTAAGGGTGTACGATAGCAACGTGGCGGGAAATTCAAAATTGAAACTTTAGATAAGACATGAAAAATATGAGTAATAATTTTTCTTCTATATCTTTATAATAGTCGGCACAAAATAAAAATAAAACTTCAGACGATAACTTTAAAAATTTTACACTTTTACTTTCATTTTAATCATGCGTGAGATTTTTGAGGGCTGAAAACGTTTTTTTTTTTGCACATTTTATTGCACATACAAAAGAGTGCAAAATAATTTAACTGAGTGAGAATTTCGCATGTGCAAAAGCTGCTGTGAAAGCTCTATTTCCGAAAACCGCTCTCACGTTTCCGCTTAAATCCTATTTAGAACTACTACACCAGACAACCCTTCCGAGTGCAGATTAAAACATCAATCTACCCTTGCACGAGCATCTCATAAAAATCCGTAGAACAATGCGTTGCCGAGCAGGCAGATGTTGCCAATCTGTGGTGGCGAGAGACGCCATATTTCACAGACCAAGCGGGCTAATGAAGCCGAGGACTCTATTCTGCAAAAATTATGTTAACATGTGAAAAGACCACAGATGGGCAAAAGCTGAAGGTACCTACTGGAATCGTGACCCAGAACGCGGCGTGGAAATATGGGTGGCAACCGATAAGATGGACTGACAGTGATAGGAAAAGACTGGTTGAACGAGCGAGCGAAGTTCTCCGAGTCTACTTGAACAATCCGGCGTTTGTATGTTTGTATGTATGTTTGCATGTATGTATGTTTGTATGTTCGTTCGACGATAACTTGAGTAAATTTAGTCGGATCGTCATGAAATTTGTAGGCGGCTAAATGAGGCAAAGATAATTTTTAAGTTCGAACATGAGCCAAATCGGTCAAGGGGTTTCTGAGCTATGGGGTCGCGAGTTCATAGTTCGGGGCGAACCACTAGTTAATGAAAGCCCAAGACTGAAAGAACGGAGTGTATTGGATGGAATTAGGAAGTCACTCGGCATTAGGAAGTCACGGGTTGAGTGGGCTAAGAGTATGAGAAATAGAGGTTAGCAACGTTTAAGCAAGTGAGCGCCATCCTCCGAATAGAGACGGCACGCAAAGAAGAAGACGAATGTTACGTTTCAGATGCTATCTGAAGAGGCAAGGCGTATATTAACAAAATTTAAAAACAGACTTCACTGAAAAGGAACACTGTTATGATTCCGAGTGCATCTGCGTTCCGTTATCCATATCTGAAGTTATTCATCAGATCTTCACTTTTTTTATGGGTATCATATAAGCAGTACCTATACCATTTTCAAAATACTTAAACCATTTTCAAAATAATTCAAAATAATCAAAATAATCACAAAATCAGAACCTAGAAAAAAGTTCTGAGGTAACAAACACAAAAAAAGGGTTGATTTGAGTACCTCCTACTTATTTAAAGTCAGTATTTGTTTTATTGGTGATTATCTCAATGGAATATTAAAAGATTACATTATTTATGTTGTCAGTGTTATTTCAATAAGCTATTTAGTCTATTTTGCATGTCGTAAAGTTACCAGAACCGTCCCCCGTTGCAGCAGCATGACCAGCTAATTGCTCGTGTAAATAAGCCGTGGGTTAACGCGAGTGCAGCTTAGCAAGAGTTATGTCGCGACTTCGGGGTACCCTGTATAAATACCTTTATTTGCGCACTCTCGCTCACCCAGGTATGCAGTCTGTGAGATGGACTAATTAATTGTTGATTGTTTTGTAATAGAAACATAGTATGTCCGGATTTAACACACTTGCTAAACTGAGAACAGAGCATCATGCTACGAGCTCATCTACGTAGTTGGAATAGTTTTTATTTTGGGGTGATAGCTGAGATAAGGGTTAAGACGGATTTGCATCAGACAGGGATAGCCAACTAACTCTGAGTTAGTTAGGTTATTCGCTAACCAAGAAGGAAAAGTTCTTGAAGAAATCCGCGGATACATAACACACGATTTACGTCCGTAGTTTAGAATGCGGTCTGCGGCCTTTTAAATATCTTCTTGTGTATCTCTTTGATGGACAAGAAGATATTTTTCCATTCACATATTGCCGTATTGTCATCAATGTCATGGGTACGGAATCTAACGAACTTCAGCCACTACTTTATCAAATAAATACAGAAAGGTATCCTTACATTGACAAACACAAGGTATTCTACAACTGGAGTGTCACGCACGATGTATGTTGGCAAGACTTTTCTTGTGCCGGTTTTCGGGTTCAAGTCCATAACCATGACATTTTTTTTCCTTTTTGCCTTAAAGCTATAAAAAAACTTTAGTATTTTACTGTAGATGAACGGTTATTTAAACAGCGTTCATGCTTCTATAATCACAAAAGACCGGTGAAAAAATCAGTTGGACGCGTGTAATGCTTGGAACATAATTTGGACATGGAATTGGTTTGCCCAAATGCCCATTGCCCATGTGTGGCGTATTGCCATGGCCTTTACTATAAGATTCGAACCTATGACCTATGGCTTGAGAGGAACTCTTTTTAATCACATTGTCAGTGGCCACATTGTATGCTAGTGTCGTTTTGGACGAGAGTACTTTAGACATCTAGTGACGAGAGCACATCTAGTGGAGATATCTTTTACGTAGGTATAGAGCGCATAATTATGTTTGCACAGAAACATGACAGCCAATAAGAATCGAACCTGGGACATTTCAATTGAGAGACGACTTTCCTATTATCAGCCACATGCTGGTGACATTTAAGGGCGGAACCCTTCCGAAGGGTACCAAACCCGAAGGACTCGCACTTGGCCGGTTTTTGAAAGAGAATTCTTCAGCCTCCAGTGGAGATACTCGTATCTTTCACGTACCTTTAGAGCGCATCACCCGGAGCGCTGCAGGAGAATTGTGTTTGCGCAGAAACAAGATAGCGCCGTCGAACAACAGCGGAATTGTAAACGACCTAAATAACTTGCGAATGCTTGCGAAGGGAACTTTTAAGGCGCTGGGCATAGTGAATCGCCCGCGCGCAAAGAAAAATGCACAAAATCGATACCTGTATCAAATACACTAAACAAATTGAAAATGTTCACATATAAAACCCTAGAAATAGGTGAGACCTATCTAAAACAGCCAGTTTCGTGTTGACATTCATAAACGTTTAGAAGATATTTTGCTTGAAAAAAAATAGGCGGCGCACTTTTTTTCAAGCAAAATATCTTGCAATCTGTTATGGATATCAACACAAAATTGGCTGTTTTAGATAAGTCTCATCTAATTCTAGGGTTTGATATGTGAACATTTTCGATTTTTTTTGTGTATTGATACAGGAATCGATTTTGTGCATTTTTCTTTGCGCGTGGGCTCATTCACTATACCCAGCGCCTTAAAATGGAATAGCGGAGAACAAAGCGAATGACAGCACCCCGTTTATGCATAGACACGTAAAAGCATCGGCGAATAAATGGCTGTTGTTATTATTTTACTCTCCTCTTGATCCTGATTCTGAAGTCTGAGGAATACGCTCAACGCGAAAGTCGCCAACCTGCGAGTGGGCAAGATCTCTCTCTCTCTCTATCTCTCTGAGGGAAGGCCTGGGGGGTTACCCTTGACGCTATTGCGGTCATATTGACAAAGTTTTAAAATTAATTTATCTTTAAATTCGCATAGTCATGCTTTGATTTTATATAATTCGTAATGTTTATTCAAAGGCTTTTTTCTACATAAAAAGGTAAAATGCGTAATATTGAAAAAATAGCTTCAAGGGTAAAGGGGCTGGGCCCAGCTCGTAGTTGGACGTGTATAGGCAAAATGAATTCTTACTTAGTTAAGAGTTCCTTACATTTCATACTACCTCTAAAAGTAATTTCACAGCCGATTCCCGCGCAAAAGTTGGACCTTTGTATGTATTCTTCTAGTTTCGTAATGACATTTTCTTAAATATTGACTTTTTATATCTTCAAGCCGTGCCAGGCGCAGCGACTTCGATTGGGTGTTTGCCAGCGGTATTCAACAAAAAATATTTCATATTAGGTAAAATACATACTCACATAAAACATCTTTAAATTGTTTTAAGCTCATAATGTACTACTAATTTTAATTTTATTCACAATACCTAGTATTTTTTGATTAATTCACAGGAAAACCCTCTTTTACAGCGATTTACACAATATCTACTGATACATAATAACTTTTAAATGTACACAAGAGAATAAAGCCTAACAGGTTTTTACCATTTTCTGACAGAAAAGTTTTACAAAACTCACGCTACGATAGAGCAACGAAAGCGCTCCAAATCTAAAATTGTTAGGAGAAAGTATCACCCCCGAAAAGTAGGCATTAAAAATCTAGGTCCACTATTTTGGCATCTTGGTCAAATCTCGGCACCATCACA
Source organism: Zelleria hepariella (assembly GCA_949319315.1). NCBI lineage: Eukaryota > Metazoa > Arthropoda > Insecta > Lepidoptera > Yponomeutidae > Zelleria > Zelleria hepariella. Next base: position 21,651,684 of record OX439381.1, read on the forward strand.
TCTCATTGCATCCCGCTTTAGCACTCGTACTCAGAGCGTGACAGCATGCGTCAGTGTGTTCGTTATATAGTATAGAGAGCAGAGTAACCTCTCTACGAGCGAATATGTATCAAAAACTAGGTATCAAAAATTTTGCCCAAGAAAGAAGCCAAGCGATGTAACCAACTATGCTGCTGAACATTAGAATACTTATATACCCATCGCTGCGGCTTCCAAATGCAAACAACTATTGCTGAAACTATGTTCAACAATTCGAAGTCACATCCTCCACAGCACGGCATGAGGATAACCTGGCTAGAGATGTGCCGTTGCCGTGGAGAAGCATACGGTGGGCTACGGAACATAATGGATTTGCATTGAATATTTTATAGCAGCGTTTACAGCGTTTAAAGTGTGCACGTAAGCATGCAATACATACAACGCTCTGACGCTCTACGGCTCATGTCAAATTACGCTCAGCACAGATTAATTTTGACAGCCGCATCCCGGTTCCTTTATGGCCATGCCTGTAGGCGCCATCTATGAAATGCTTTGTGAATTTGTGCTGAAACGGCTCATTTGCGACATTACAGGCAGGGACGGCACGACAAACTACTCATGTGGTTTTACTATGGCAGTGGTGTCGCTGCATAGTTCACAGTCGATGTGGGGGTCAATGACACTTGGCAGCGGTAAGGATGACTTTGTGCATTAGGCTCTGCAGCTGGCTTATCTGTTACTAAGACGACCAGTGTTTTCGCAAAAATCCTATCTTTTTTTAGTCACATTGACAAAAGGTCTAATAAGCATTGTCTAATTTTTATCAAATTATCCTACGATATCTACAAGGTTAAAAGAGTGGGAAAGAGATCTCTCTTTCCCACTCTTTTTAACCCCCGACTAAAAAAGAGGGGTGTTATAACTTGCTGCTATGTGTGTGTGTGTCTGTCTGTCTGTGGCACCGTAGCTCTTAAACCAATTTAGATAAAAACATATCTAAGAACATTCGTTAGAAAATCTGCTTTCAAATTAAAAAATAGCATCCAAATTGGTTCACCCGTATAAGAGCAACGGTGCCACAGACAGACACACACATAGCGGTCAAACTTATAACACCTCCCTTTTTGGGCCGGGGGTTAAAAAGTAAGATGTAGCCTGTACATGTACAGTACAAGACAGTATACGTGTCCCATCATTTCGGCAAATACCTTCTCTCAGAGAGAAAGAGAGAAAAAGAGAGAGAGAGAGAAAGGGAGGAAGAGAGAGAGAGAGAGTCCGGTCTTAATCACCACGCGTGCCAACCGTGGATCTAAAGCGATTATAGGTTTTCTGATGTAAATACCAAAAGTGTTTATCATTTACTACGGCTTGTTTTTTATTTTTTTTCCCTGCTATATTAATGCGATGGACGAAGAGCCTTACCCCAAATTACATTGGTCCTTTTCTGGATGCGAGAACAATACAGACAAAAATGGAAATGCGACACTTTTTAACGAACTATTGTGATGTAACAATGTGTTGTTGGTAAGAGCTTTGTTACTTTGAACAAAGTTAATGTTAACTCTTAATGATACGCGATATTCACACATAGTTTTGGTTCGAAACGGCTCGAATCGCGGTTAGTTCAGTAGATAATTTTCTGAGGTAACAAACGTAAGAAAAATTGTTAGCTCCACACGTATTGACTTGTCCTTCCTGTGCGTTACAAACAAGGCCCTAAACTAAAACTACGCAGCCTTTTAGAGCCGTGGCCAGGTCAGCTGTGACAATATTGACAATGCCTGACATGTGCATCGTAACTTGGCTAATTTGAATCGCAGAGCGCACGCCGTTCATTCATTCCGACACAGACTGCAGTAACGTCACTTAGTACTATCGGAGAGTAAAGTGGATACGTATCGTAGTGAAGTATTACATGATTGGATGGTGCGGGAGTGGTGCACGAGCAGGGCGGCAGCAGGGATACTTTAGTGAAAGGCCATAGTTGGTAGTATAGTCGGCCACAGTCTCAGATACCCCATTTGTTCGATTGGCGACCTTATGCCGCGCGCGATAAGAGCTGCCATGGGGTATCTGAGATTGTGGCCAACCGTACAAGAGAGTGCGTGTATATTTGGATGTGCATTAATATTTAATTTTATAACATAAGAGTTACGAGTAGGTGCTAAGTCAGCGTTATGCGCTTATGTCGCAGTAACCCTGAAGCGAAAGTTGTAATATCCATCAACGTGTAAGTCCTAAGTAACTTGTAGGTTAAGTTTTTCTCCCTTTTACTCATTTAGAGAGGGAATTTTGAATGGAAACGGACATGCCCAATTTTCAAGGTTCCAGGATGAGCAGCTGTGCAGATTTTTTTCATACAATACAATAACAAGAATTCAGATTTTAGCTAATATATTATTATGCTCTGTAACGCCCAAATGGCGAAAGACCCCGTGAGGTGGCGCGAGGGAAAAAAGGCCTATAACCAGCAGTAGGCAGAATTAAGCTGCTGATGATGATGGTGAAGATTCAAAGCGGAAATGGACTGATAGGAGATGTTTTCATACATTTAAAACCTCGCTTCTCCTCTCGTCTCGTCTACGCTTTGGTGGATACCGGCCCTCAAAGTTTTGGAAACTGCCAAAGAAAACTTGACCAGTATCACCAGTACCGCGGGCTCTAAAACCGCAAAAATTTTACGGTCTTGAACCACTTTACCACCCAACAGTACGACCATTGGCTCAATGGAAATATCGTATGCGCGATCACGGCACGGATTGGCATCGGACGCCGGCTTGCATTCTAACCGGACACTAAAGACGGGTTACTTACGGTTGGAACTGGGCTACTTGGGTCCGTAATATCATCCGCAGTTTGTACTAAAATCATAGTTTTAACCTTACATTTTGTAGGAGACGCTGAAGTGGCTGGGACGTTGTTTTAGTTAGATGAAGGCTTGCCCTGCACCTGTACCATCCTATCAGTCAAGTCAATACATGCAGAGCCAACATCCGAGTGGTCATTTCACCTACGAATAGTGTGAGTGAATGTGCCACTGGACGCTCGCTGTATAAATTATCCGGCCCATATTTTTCCCGTTTTTCGATGTCAGCGCGGACGAAGTCGCAGGATAAAGCCAGTAATTTATAGCCTGTGTTAGTCTGATGTGTAAACACTGCTTTCCAAATTCCATCCAAATCCGTCCAGCCATGTGAAATGAAATGAAATGAAAAATAAATGATGATGTCAGCGTGAAAGAGTAACATTACGCACACAATCACAACTTTCGCATTTCTAATATTAGTGCGGGCTCAAATTAAAGTATTGATGTCTCTGTTTACCCCTAAGGGTGTGCACGTACTTCCTCAACTTCACGGAGTTCCCACCAACTTCACCTCTTGTACACGTGTCAACTCGACACTAAACCAAACGCGAATCGATACCGGGAATCGATAGATTAGTATTCGAGAGGTGTCGCGAGCTACCGGTGGACATAAATTATGATTGTTAGTGTTTTATTGTTTGTAGTGAGCCTTTCTGGTTGCGGGTCGTAATGCCAAGGTCATTGCCACCGTAATGGCGCTTTTACTATTACCCTCATTACGTAACTTTTGCTACCTCAAGCTTGCCCTGTGGGCATTTTCACTGAACTTCTTCTTCTTGAAGTGCTTCTCCATCACTGGAGGTTGGCAGTCAGCTCTCTGCACCTTCACTGTACAACGAAGGTAAACTAAACCAAAACTGCCTGAAATCTCGTTCAATAACAGCAGGTCGGGCATTTTTTTCAAAATCTCTAAACGTGTTTATCGTATTACGTTTTTCGAATTTTGTACACAAACATTTTCAAAAATGTATCTTTGGAAAGAAAATCTTTCTTAGAAAGAGAGGCATTATTTGTATGAATTTAATAGTCGAATGGGTTGACCGATAATAAAAACATGAAATAACTGACAAGCCAAGGTGGTTAAGTGCGTAGGTTTTCTCCACGACAATATACGTTTGTAACCTACTCGTATTATGAGATAGCATAAAATGATCCTGTCCATAATAATCTATGATTACATTTTCCTCCATTCCCGTTATCAGGAAAAAATCTTGATTAAACTTTCAATAAAGAAAAGCATTAGCTATTTTTACTATCTGTCGTGCACATGCTCTACTCGTAGGTACTTGGAACCTTTTAAGCTCCATTCTCTATCTTACGTCACGGGCTTTAAGAGCTGCTTAAATATAGAAAACTTGTTAGCTAGATCTCGAGTCTAGATACTTATGTTCTTATTGGAGAGGGTATTAAGTTCTTATAGCTAAGAGCTAGAGCTATTTTTATGCCGTGAAAACTAAATCTGAGTATTATGAGAGGGGGCGTCTTGAAGAGTGCCGATCCTTTTATAAACGTTAATTTGTGCCAACATTCCTGAGATAGTGCCTGGATAAAGGTCACGTTGGCCAGACGCAAAATATTAAATTTTCATACTGTTAAGATTTAAATTTCGTAATTTATTTTCTTAGCCTCCAAAGTCATGTTACGTTTGAATAACATTTTGGAGACTGACAAGACTTCACGTTTTGCAAATTCGTCATAGTGTAAGGTCACGCGTTCAAGTCTCTCTAAATCGATTATTTTTTAACTCTTAATACATTTTACCAAGTGTCTGTTTACACGTTTGGTAGGCTCTAATATGACATCTGTAGATTTTCATAATAAACTCAAGCCCCCCCTAAAAGCATCTGAGACCGTGTATAAAACAAAATGTTGTATTCTTTTATATCTTGAAAACCTACGCTCATTGGATTCAAGCCCCCCTCAAAAGTCCTGGATCCGCCATTGATGAGACATCGGCTTTTGTGTGGACAGATTTCATCTGAATCTGGCAGCAATATGGGCATGTACTGTTAAAAAGAAAAGGACACAAAACACGCGAAACAATCTTCCCAACAAGGGAAAAAGACCGTCCTAAAATTCAAAGCCACTTAATTATCAGAGGCTATCCCTGTTTTAAATCTTTCCCCGTTCGTGCCCATTCTCCTTTGTGAAAGACAATAGAATAATGTCCTTCGTAAGTGTTTCTGGTGACCTTTTGGTTTGGCTCTCGGGCATAAACCAGTAACTTAGTGACTTTGCGAGATTAGTAGCACCAAATTATAGACAGAGGGATATTTTGGAAATGTAAAGCTTTACTTGCTGTCGGCTGTACTTCTGAGTGTAGTTATACCGTCCCAGTTTAATTTCCCATCAACGACAATACAATGCTTTTTATGAGACTGCCCCGTCCGTGCTTTGTTCGACAGAAATTGAGACCGCTTGTCAAATTCTCTCTCTCCGGACGAATTGACGTCTGGAGTCGTATTGTAATGAACTAATAGAAATGGTATTGAGAATTTGTGTCGTATGAAACTAATATCTTTGCATCAATATACTTAGTGAGAGATTATTTTTCTCCTTTTGAGGTCCGGAACCCTAAAAATCGGGCAAAAGTCCAACAAAGCTGAGCTTGAGCTGAGGGTCCCTAGGTCCTACATGGGAGAACTGACAACACCGACGCTGCAGTGCTTGGGACATGTTTAGATGGAGTAGGCTTGCCCAGCAGCTATACCATCCTCTCACCTTAGTCGGCCTAGCCCGCAGGAAATACGTTGATATCAATTTAAATATCACTTTGGTCATAATAGCCTCCAAAGAAGGCGGCCTAGAAACCGAGAGCGAGGCGCCCACGCGTGTCTTTCGAAACGGAGGCTGGGTTTTGTTTGTACTCTCTCTGTTACACACATACCGCAGACGGATCGCTCCATAAACCACTGACTTTGATTAAGGTGTACACAGACATTCATAAACGGCTGATAATTTTTCGAGATTTCGCACTTGGTCCCATAGTAAAAGTTGCTTGTATTGGTGAGTTCAACGACCTCTTTCAGTGTCACATGACCTTTCTAAAACATCCTGTAGATGTAGAGAAAGCTATCTAAAGATGTTCCATGTGATGCCGAGTTCAAGGAGTGGTCACACACGTCCCAGATACGTCACAGATTTCCAGCATTATAACTTACATAGTTTTCTTGACTTTTTTCTGAAAAGTCTTTTTGCTGAAAAACAAAGGCCTTGCATCTACGTAGTGAGATGATTTATACAGCGTCCAGTGGCACCTTCATTCACACTAGATGGGTGAAGAGACCACTCGGCGCTGTAGTGCCTGGGACATTGTTTTTGATGGAGTAGCCTACTCCATCTATTTTGCTGAGCCAACAATAAATAACGACGAAAGATTCCATTTCAATTATATATTAAATCATCCTAAATGACCATAAATTATCGAGATTTTCCAAACATAGACTTGACGACCCACGACCGAGGCAAGGACTACTCTTTGTTATTATGAAACCCATTACATTACGGAGCACTGGGAGCAAACGTTCAAAGTAACTCACTGGCTCAAAGTTACGTCAAAGGGGACATTACACAAATAGCCGCCCCGACTCTCAGTCTGACCTGTAAGTCTTTTCATAGGTCGAGGATTTCTTTGAATCCACAGGGTGACTCTTATTTGTTAGCCAAACGTCTTTATTAATCAATACAAAATTAAATAACTTTTACTATGACACATCATAATCGGGCCATAAATGATCAACTATTCCAAGCATTTGATATAATACTGCCACGGAACCTCTCAAAAGAAAGAAAAGTTTTAAACTCAGTCGTAGAGTCTGAAGTTATGACCGTAGTTTCATTGTATTTTTAGAGGAAACCGCAATATTTTCTTGACCATTGGAAATAGATGAGTTACAGTTTACCAACAGATATAAAATCTACCAATGGTAAAAACTGCATACGTTACCTATTAGAACAAAAATTAACAATTTATTGGTAAATCGAGAAGCAGTTTTAATATTTTGTTGAAAAACAGCTGTGTTGATAAAACAAGGGCACTGGCACGGGACGAATTCAGCCTGTGTATTTTCACCTCGGTCACAAAACTATTCAACTAGAACGGGAACTGGGACAGTGTTCGAATTTTAAACCTAACTTGCACCAAAGGTCCTATTAATACACTCTGTGTAACTGATTCCGAGTAGAAGAAACAAAACTCCATATTACCAAGAGTATTTCATAATTTGAATGAGTTAAATGATTGTTTCAATATATTTCGAACGAGATGGAACAACCCAGTCAAGTGACCTACATGAATGAATATGTAGGAATCAGAGACGAAATGACCCTTTTAGGTAACAAACAACAATGACATCATTAACTCCGAAACTAATCCATCCATCCACCGACTCAGATAAGGTTTCAGACAAAAAATACTATGTACTATCCTTGAGCCACTAACGAGTAAGCAAATAAACATTCGAAAACACCAACCAAAAAACGATCACTCCGAAACTGCATTTCGCAAAACACATCGAAAGCCCACACGAAAATTAAAAGGTACACGAAACACTTTAAAAATCATAGCGAAGCACTTTACACATGCCACACGCGTCTTTTGGTTGAAAAAGAAAAAAAAAACAACTCAGCGCATTAATTAAAAACCCCGCCGTATTCCGCCGAACGTATTTTCGGGGATTTTCGTTTTTCGTAGCACGCGTCTACGCGCCTCCAAGGTTCGTTAGGGACTGCCGCGCCGTGGCGTAGCGCGTAGCGGCTACGGCGTAGCTACGGGTAGCTTCGTAGCGACGGCGTAGATATCCTTCTACGAGTATAAGATTTGAGTATGAATGTGGGAATAGGCTGGGGGTATTTCGGGAATGGATGTGTTGAGTTCGTTTATATGACGTTTTATTTGGATTAAACTGTAGGATTAATAAACAGTACTTTTTCAGCTTTTAGCGCTTTACTTCATGCTTCAACTTGTTAGTAGTAAGTCATGGAGTGAAGAAATGGAGGGTAGGGCCAAAAAGAGAAAACCTCAGTTCTCAGTTGAGTTTTTTAAAATTCATGTAGAAACGAAAATATTCAGGTAGGCGTTATAGGGGATTGTTCCACTTAATGCACCTAGGGTAAATCACCTGGGTGCATTAAGTGGACTAAAAAGTAGACTTTATTCACCTCGGGCTAAAGAACCTGGGTGAATAAAGTCGACTGAAATTGGTGAATCTTTGGTATACTATATTCGCCTAAACATTCTTCATCCTTTTACATTACGAATGTAGCTTTCAATACATTTAACTTCATGACCTTACTTGACAGTGGCGCCAACTTTACTACAGGGTGCACTCTAAGTCCATAGCGGAACGTTAAGTAGGCTGCCTACTGATCACTACAAACAACTTATACCAGGTGTCGAAAAAAAATGAGCGAAAAAAATATCAGCCGTTCCATACAAAAGGTCGTCTCAGTACTGCGCCAAATGTATGAAACAGCAGCTGATATTTTTTTTGCCACCTAGCACAAGCTGTTGGTAGTGATCAGCAGACAGCCTACTTAAAGTTCCGCTATCGACTCAGATTCCACCCTGTAGTTGGCACTAAAATGGTCGCCCTCATTGGAAACATTGGGGAAAGTCGGAAAAGTTCAATTAAAGCTGGAATTGGGAAAGACTCAGTTTGACCCATAGGCGTAAGTATATTTTTGCAGAGCCATATCCAAAAAGACCGTTCTCACATCCCAGCCCTACTACACAATTACTCATGGCTGTAGAAGTACCAACATAACAACTACACATCCACCTAGCTAGCTACCCGCACAAACGCATGTGATGTCGTTAACTTTGGGAACCAGCGTATGCTTTCAGCTTTCGGGTGCCCTTTGATATAAGGGTTAAAATCACTACAAGAAGTGTAGTATTGTTGGGTATTAATAAGAACATTAAGGGTGGCATTAATAGTCGTCGACTCAAGATCGAACTCAAGTAGGTGATCTCAGAAAAGTCACATGCTAATGTCAAGCCTTAATTGGCTAGAGATAGTGTCTAGTCTCAAGATAGTGTCTATTAATATGCTGACAGCTACTCAAGTTTGACATTAGCCAAGGCTTGACAATAGCATTTGACTTTTCTGAGTTCACCTACTTGAGATCGGGCTCAAGTAGGTGATCTCAGACGACTATTAATACCACCCAAGTGTAGTATCACTTACCCTAGTTATGTGTGATGTGAGAACGGAGAAAATATGGAGCGAAATCGTACAGTCTGCGAAAGTTGTAGGAAAACTTAGTTATACAAAAACAGGGGTGTTATAAGTTTGACCGCTATGTGTGTGTGTGTGTCTGTCTGTGCCTCCGTAGCTTTTAAATGAGTGAACCGATTTGGATGCGGTTTATTTGAAAGCAGGTTTTCTAGCGATGGTTCTTAGAATTTTTTATCAAATTCGTATTTACCTATATTGCAAAATCATCATATCAAATTATTAAATAATTAAGTTGAGTACATGACACCCTTAAAAAAGTCTTAAAATCCGGTCGGTATGTAGTCGTTGTTGGGCGTCTTATTTTGATTCAACTTAACCTTTTACAGCCTCATCTACATTATGTGAAGGCGCTGCCTAATGTATTAACACTAAGTTCAGTGTGTTATTGATCTCAATTTAATTTCAATACCTAACATCTAATCAACACCGACACATTAGTTCATCGCTCTAATGGCAACAAATAGCCAGTTCAATTACCAACCCTTCCATATTGATTACTGATGCCTGAACCAGCGATCTGTGTCGCCATCTGTCGCCAATCTGACGCTCTTGCTACCCCACAAGCGACGCGGCGTTGACAAATCACTACAGCGTTAATTACTGTGCAGTCCGTAATGAGAAATCACTATTGATAACGGGGCGATTTTGGTTATGGACTGTCACTATGTGACCTTTTTAAATTATCGGTTCATTAAACTCAAAGATGTTTATTTAGTATTCAATAAATACATTATATACCTACACTGAACGTAAAAAGTAAAAAAGACACGATATAAATTAAATTAATATTAGATACTATCTACTACTAAGTATCTAGCTACTTTTATTACACTGGTAAACAGTAGTTTTGTTTTATGAAATTTTATACCTGATTTTGTATAATTAGGCCACACTGATTCCAAATCTGTTGTCGGTTTTTCTCTAGCAGCTCTAGTTTTTGAAATATTAACATATTGCATTTTTAGCGAAAAACCTCGAATTATAAAATATAAAAAAATGTTTCTTTAACCTAACATGAAAAAAAAAAATGTTTTATAAGATTTTCTTGCATGAATCAAAACTTCAGCTTTGTTTTGAATGCTCCAGCTGTAATCAGCCATCATATTTGCATTCCAACGACCCTGGTATGGCTCTTCCATCGTGTGAATGTCCTGATGAAAGCTTTCTCCTTGTTCTTCGCTTAAATAGCCTAAATTTTCTGGGAAGTGGTCTAAATGGCTGAAGAGGAAGTGTATCTTGATGCTCATGTTACATCCTAATCATTGAAAGTGCAACATGGGCTGCTCAATGTGTTGAATGTAGTCTGGAAACTTTTTATTTACTAAAAAATTTTTCACAACTTAAAAAATTAAATCCATGCAGATTTCTCTTAATCTGTCATACAGTCAGTAAAATTTTGGTCATTTATTAGTTCCCTGATTTGAGGACCGTCAAAAATACCAGATTTGTTTTTTTCTGGAATTTCCGGAATATTTAGAGTTCAGAACTTGTGGTGTTACATTGGAAACTAAGTACTAGTTTGCGTATCAGCCACAGGTTCTTTGCTGGTATTTAGAATTGGTCTTATAGCTGATTTGAATCTCGGGTAAGTCCATTTGGAACATTTTTTGCGGTTTATTCCGGTAATATTTAAAACATAAAAATAACACTCATCGTGATGATTAGTCGGTTCACGCCAAATCATAGCACTTTTGAACTTCAAAGTTGGTCTTTTTTTATTAGCCCATAAACGCAATGATGTTACGCAACTATCACATACAAAATTTGGGATCCAAGGCTTACTAAACACTTGTAATGGCATCCCAAAGAAGTCCAAATAGGCCTTTTTTTATAAAGTCAGACGCACTTAAACGACTCTTTGACATTTACATTCACCACAAACAGCACCAAAACTATTTGGATCGTTTAAACAAGTCGTTCTCAATGTAAACATATCGATTTAATTACGATATTTAATAAAAAAAATTGCACTAAAAAAATATAAGTAAGCAGAGTAACGAAATTTTGAGAAGTACCTGTATCACAAAAACTAGAGCTGCCAGAAAAAAACTAAGGATAGATATGAAATCAGCGAACTCTAATTAGTAAGAAACAGTTGAAAAACTTCATAAAACAAAAAAAAAGTTAAATTTTGTATACCAGTGTTATCATCTTCATTAGCTCTGATCGTTCTTGGAGAAGAAACAAAGTAAAGAAACCCCAAGGATCTCACATTAGCTGAAGCTGAAGACATAATTAAATACGGTAATTAGGTGAATGAAGACCAAAAAAGGGAGGCCTTTGCCCAGCAGTGGGATCCCTTACGTCCTACGTAAAAAAAAGTAAATCACAACTGTACATACCACAAGATGTGAGTGAAAGAAGAGGCAGGCTTTTGGGTAGGTACCTTAAAAATAGGAACCAAGCGATATGGAATTTGTTTTTTTACGTCCTATCTACAGTTGTTTACTTTGAGGAGTAAATCATAAAACAATGAAGTTCATGTTTATATCTGTTATGTGAGTGAAACGACTGAATCAGGTAAGGGTGAAAGGGCACTAATAAAGTATCAAGCAGACTCCATTGTTGCTTACACCAAATATTGTTGCTGATTATTGCAAGCGCTTTATTGTTTACCGATCAACAAAACAGAACACAATGTACAACAGAAGCCGCGCTTGTTGTTGGTTTTATTTTTACAAAATGAGCAGCAACAGTTTTTTTCTTTCGTCGAGGTACATAGGATGGAAACTGATAAGAGAACTCAAACTATAATCTTTGGTTCAAATCGAGTAGCACGCAGTGATCTTGCACTTATAGGCAGTGATAGACAAACAGCGTAAGGTTCAACTTTCACGAATAAGGCTTCTGAACAAATTCGAATATAATCGGCTGTTTCAATATCAATTAAATGCAAAAAATCTTTGAAAACTGAAAACTGATTCGTATCCGATCTTCAGTGCCATACCATTTCCCCTCTCGCTTAGGTGGTTCCTAGATACTGCAAATCATACTCCCATTCAATGCAACGGCTGTTTATTACGATTTACACAGTATACTGGGCCGAAAGCGGGCGGTTCAATGCGGCCATTGTGTGCGGCCGTCCAGGTGACAAAGGCTAGGGTACTATATAGAACTGACCAGTACACGGGCTGAGGCATACTGAGATCAAAGTACCTAGAAGTTTTTTTTTATTTCCTTATTGCACGAGAAACGATCATGGAGAAAATCTGTAGTGTACGTTAAAACCTAATTGTATAATGTTATTAATGTTTATCCTTGACGTGATATCAATAATTTAAATGCTATTTTATGGGTCGCGTGCGGTCATTTGATGGAGAAATTGCAAAGCTAGGATCAACTAGGACGAGAACTAGGTGATCTGGGAGGACAACCGCAAAACATCAACATAATCTTCTATCTTACGTTATAAAGTGTCAGCCTACTAGTTTTAAGGAATTAATTATGGAAGAGAGTCGAAACCCAGTTTGGGAACCCCAGTGTATTCCCAGTATTAGCTACCCCCAGCCGCACCTACACTGAAAAAAATGAAATCCAACTAAGTGGAGTATTCTCTTAGTTGATGTTAATTTGAATGAAACAAATATGAATTTCATTACATTAACCACAGTTGACTAGTTGTTGCAGCAAAGTCATCTATGTTTAGGCTAACAACTAGACCTATTATTTGACTTGAACACATATTATGAATATTTTTACCAACCATTTTGTTAAATATAATTAAGACTTCTTCTTTAGGTTAAAAAACGGCCATTGGACAAATCTACTAAGTAACCAAGTTGTCATAACTATAGTTTTTGTTAAATCGTCAATTTCATATTTATGGATTTACCTAAGAGTTATATTTAATTTAAAAAAGAGTTCATGAGTAGGACAACAATGAATTATAATTGTTTCAAAAAAATGTGTTTGTCCAAATAACAATATAACTACATTGTTCTAAACAGTTTACTTGTTTGATTGAATACCACGTAAAATATTAAAATAACAATTCCATTTATTTGTTTGAAGATTAGTCTTTGTCGAATTAATTATTCAATACCATAGTTTTAAATAGTTTACTTGTTTGAATTTACTAACAGAGAAAATGTTATATTAACATTAGCCTTGATCAAACTTACTTTAGACCTTGTTTAAAATAACGTTAAAAAATTGTTGTCTCAATCACCATCTTGTTTGATTCAAACACATGAACCCCCACCCTCCGCACCCGTTTGTCCGCCGCTTGGGCCATTGTTGCCAACAATATTTTTTGCCGAGATTCAGGGAAAAGACGTAATGTTTCTAGTGGTTTCGTACGATACGATTAAAATATTTTTTGTTCCGTTAACTAAAGGTAAGATAGATAGAATACTCTTTTCAATACAGTTGCTCGTAAATTTGACTATTATAACACCGTTTTTAGTTTCATAATGCAGCATATTACCGCACTGGGGTTGTAATAACATTAACTTACCGCACGAGTGCGATGATGAATCTCTAGCTATCTCCCTCTTTTGTTTGACGTAGAATGGGATAGCTACAGATACCAACCCCCGTTGCCATGTCAACGCGCCCGCGAAAAAAACAAAACTGACGCGTCATATTCCGCAAATATTTTCGTAAAGTTGCTGCTGTGTGGTTAATTACTATCAACAATATCTACTTCAAATAGTGAAAACAAGCAAAATAATATTCAAGTTAAAAGTGTGGTCAGTGGTTACCATCCGATGTGTAAAAGTTTTTAAAAGAAGTTCTGGACAGTCAGTACTTGTCAACAAAGGTAAGTTGAATTGGTACTTTTTCAGTTATTAACGATACAAGTTTGTTTTTTTCCTCGCAACTGTGTTGAAAAACGTCGTATGATAGGTACCTACTCGTGTGCATTTGGTCATTACAAACTCAGCTTTCTTATCGCGATCGCCCATCGATCGGCTCGCGCACAATAATGCTTTGTGTGTAATGACCAACTTAGCACATTTTGTATCATACATAATGTACTATTACTGTACACCAAAGTAATACAATAACATCGTTTTTTTTACATTACCCATCAAACTAGCCTAGCGAAATGTTATGTCCATTAAGAACTTTTCTATGAGTTGAAGCAAGCGATACTACTGGTTTATAAGAATGTCTATTTACACAATTGATTCCAAGCGCGGCAGCACTGTGTGTGGTCTGCAGTAGCGTAGCATTTTCTTTGCTGTAGGTATGTGTGTTGCAGCGCCACTGCCTTCGGTTGTGGTCTGAGCTTGTATGAAGAGACTTACTATCAATGTTGAGGAAGCGAGCGATATATGCCAGGATTGTAGCAAGTGGCGGTCTTTTGTCTCTGCCTACCCCTCGTCCGGGAAGTAGGCGTGAGCATACATATTAGGTATGTCTGACGTGTGTTCATACATTATATTATAAGTATGTTTGACATAGGTATTTTCAATCTCTGTCAAAGTTAGCAGTGTAACCTTATTTATCGACGGATTTTAATCAGATTTGTAAGGCTCAATAAGAAATTCATTCTACCTCCACAAGATCTTGTAAAAAAATAAGCTAAAACGGGGGCGCGAAAATATTTTTTTCATTCGCTTGTCGCACCCGGGAGTCAAACCAGCAAAAAAATCATAAATAAATTCGCTATTTTTTGCGAACACCGAACTACTCAAAGTAGGTAAATCGTATTTTTTGACTGGCCGTGATGTGGCAATACTAATAACGCATTGTTGTTTGTAGTATTGAAAGCCGTTTTTATTTCTTTCCTTTCTTTCTTAAATTGGTTGGTATATTAGACACACAACACACATCATTGATTGTATGTTTCTTTCTTTTTCAGCATCGCCAATCGATTATTCGATCAAAAATTATTAAGATTTTTTCGAAGTCGATTTCCACAATAAAAAAAAGTTATGTTACTTTTCTCGAGAAAATGTTACTTTTTGATCTGCCTCGTGTTATATTTGACTATCTGCTACTGGCAACACTGCCCCCGCTGCCCGCGCGCCGGTCGCCGCCGGTCGGCCGCTCGCTCGAATCGTGTCGTGACACGTGCTTACTTCACTCGTTTTCGTCATTTCGTTTCGTGATTTCGTCCCACTTCCGCGTAAACGCTGTAAGTAGTCGGTCAGAATATCGATTATTTCCGTGGTCCAGTACTCCAGTGATTCCTAGCGAAGTGTTAATTATTCCAGACTTCCAGAGTGGTCAAAGATCCCTTTTTAATGGAGGAAGTCAACTACTAAAAACATGGGAGTTACACGACCTCATACCAATTTTCACTGGTAAGTTTGTTCCTTTTCACACGTCGCAGAGAGAATATAATGCGGCGAAGTGTATGGCCATGTACGTTAGCTTTCATACGTATAATCCGCGCGGAATGAGAATGGGATGCGACTTTTTGGAACTGAGACGCGCGCAGTAAGCAAACTCGCGTCGGTGCAACCTTGTCAAAGTAAAATACAGTATGTTTTCGATTGACTTTGACAAGGTTCCATCCCATTCTCATCCCGCACGCATTATACCGGCGTAATTTACCGTTTACCGGGCATGGCCCTACACTTCGCCGCCGGAAAAGGCACTTCGAAATCATCAAACTACCATGCCACGTGTGTTTTTATTGGCGAGTAATGGCGTACACACTTAATAGGTACCTATTGTGAAACGCGCACTGCACTGTATTGTCAAAACCGGGTCAGAAAGTAGCCATTTCTGTGTCCGAGTCTTCGATCAAGATGGTCCGAGTGCCGTAGCCACACCGTATAGGTACCACGACAGCACGTCAGTCTTGTTGCAAAGTCACCCGTAACATACCTAACCAAGTAGAGCGCTGGCGTATAAAGGACGACGTGCTGTCTTGTGTTTTGTGTCTTGTATAAGAATCGCGTAGGTACCTTCCTATTACAAATATTATGTATCCTTACCTAATTTCTCACTATTTTTCAGAACAACAAATAACGATCCACGCGCTGTCAGTCCTGACGAATGACACCATCAAAGAGTTAATACCCAAAACCGGGCCCAGGGTTCTCTTTTTAAGGTGCTGGAGGTCATGGAAAGGAGAGTTCGACTCTACTGTTACAAGTTTGGACATCTCTGTGAGTATTTACTTACCCAAATTATAAGAGATTGACTTATAATTTCCCTTATACTTATAATGGCTTGACTTATAATTTCCCATTATTAAATTATTAATGAATTAAAATTATACTGATTCTAAATCCCGGGCCGCTCAACCCACGATCCTGAACGAAAATCTGGATGCTCAAAACCCCAAGTAAGCAAGTCTCCACCAAAAGTGCTACCGTGTAAAGGACGACGTGCTGTCTTGTGTACCAACTAGTTTGGTCTTATTTCTTTAGGTATGTTTATAAGTCTTTATATTTTAGATCTTGGAAGAATTACTGAACAATTCTCTGGACACAAGTACCCTCCTCGCCTATAAAGGGGGGGCTTTATTAGGGGATACTGGACGCAATTTGCTGGCATCTGTAATTGCTAAAGAAATTTTGAGAGAACATAAGGAGACCACCATTACTGGAGCTACATATTATAAGTGGGCCAATTATATAAAACAGCTATATCCAGGCGAACGGACAACAACCTATTATATCCCTGCCTGCACAACAGCCAATGGAATTGTGAGACAAGCTCGGGGAAAAATTGTGCACCAGGTACACTAGCTATTTCTTAGAATTAAAAGTTATCTACCTATTAGATCTACTTAATTGAAACTAATTTAGGGCAAAATGTGATGCTATGTTAATTTTAATTTCAGGTGTTAAATAAACGCAGGAGACTTCAAAAATTGGGAGCACTCCCTATAAGGAAAAGAAGCAGGGATTCAAGCCCTGGATCTTCAGCCCCATCACCAAGACCTCTTCCAGAATGTTTCACAGGTCAGATTGAGGATAACAGTAACTCTAAAGAGGATCTACAATGGCTACAGACTTCGTCCGACCCATGGTTCATAGTGGAGCAAAAATGGCGCAGTACTTGCCCATTACGTATGAAACTGGTCCACGATAACAAAGATCCTGTAGAGGCATACTTTGTCAAGTACCCTGCTCTACAAAAGCCATTGGGGTATAAGTTGGTGAGTATTATATATATTATCCGATTCTATTATTATTATTTAGGTATATCTTTAAGATTCACACGGGTTTATGGGGACTGGGTCCTTTAAGGCTTGCGTGAGGCCACAGCCAACAGCACAGAGGCCTGTTTCATACCAATTACTCTAGATGTGATGGGTGTATCTCTCGGATCTTATCTCTGTATAAATACAAGAATCTAACCAGAGACAGTCCCCTTTAGATACAAGGACTATTGCAGAATAACATGAGGAAAAGAAAAAACTTGGCTACGTCGTTGCCGGGTTATGGATTGAGACTATTGATGTCTGCTATGGAAAATGTCTCAAGGGGTTCATCATCATTGGCAGATTATTATTATTGTATTATTCGATAGAACTGATATTGTTTTTTTTTTTTTCTAGCTGCATGCTGATTTTGATATTGCCCATGAAGAACACAAAGACAATTTATTCATGCAATATCCTCTGACAAAACCAACTCTGCTTAAACGACTAAAAGAAAAAAAAGTGGCAACTGATGAGTTTGCGAAAGATCTCGTCAGGCTCGCCGATTGTGAGTAACTTTGTTATTATTTAATATTAGTCTTTCAGTTATTAGGTAATGAAAGCGTAGTTACTTCTAAGTCGGTACTTAGCGGAACCCCACTAAGTACACAGGTTGTCCCAAATACAGTGTCAGCTATCCAGATTTTCTCGCTTGACATCTTTATTTGGGACACCCTGTATAATATAATATAATAATATAATAAGGTATCTATCACACTCAGACACTGTTATTTTCTAAAAATTGCTTCCCATAGGATTCTTGAATAAGTATGTCTACCTACTCTACAACCATTACATAGTAGGTATAATGAGGTGTTACGTTGTTAATAAGCCATTAAACCAATTTATTAAGATTCAATAGTAGAGTGATCGAAAAATAAAGTTACACCTTCCACAAAACATGATAATGAATTGATGCAAAACCTGTAAAATGTAAGATGCAGAATTTTTATTGACCGGTACGAGTATGTAGATTCATTTGACAAATTTTTTTTTTCAGCGTCCAGTGAAGAAACCACAAATATTGTGGGTTTTCTCGCCATACCATACCTGCTTAATCCATCAACCTGTCGCCAAGGAAAATTCAGAAAAAGCCTGGAGAACTGGAAGCCCAGCAAAATTGAAGCCCGTGATGGTTTTATAAAACACCTGAAAACGGACGCAGAAATCGCACAATACGTAGAACAGCGTTTATCAAACCTCGAAAAGAAAAAAGCTCCATCTCAGCCATACATAATAATAGTCGGTGAGTCATTGGAGCACGTCAAATCCTATTTTGTGGTTGCTAACAGGCTGGTATTATATGAACGGTTGTCAATCGCGGAAGCTGTTGAGACATGCTATAAAATAGTATGGGCTCTTAATGTTGAATACGGCCTAGACGCATACCCTATATGGTATTTCATTCAAAAAGCTCTATTCAAAATGACATCAAAATACGACAAAGGTTCTACCGCTGCCGAGTCTCTGCTCACTGATTGTGGTATATTGTAATATTGTTACAATACACAATAATAATTTAACACGGCAAGGTATCGTCAGTTACAGTAACAGTACAGTAATATTATTTGAAAGCTTAATAATGTACCTTTGTCGTATTTTTAAGACACAATGTTAACTTGTTTTGTATGCCATAAGCAACTCTCTGATATTAAACTTCTTAGGTTACATTTTCGGTTGTTACATGACTCAAAAGACTTAAGTGCTTATAAGTGTGCACAAGATAATTGTAATCGTGAATTCCAGTTATTTAGTTCATTTCGTAGACATATTTTGCGAGAGCATTCTATTACAAACCTGAGCGAAGTAGCTAGTTCGGAAACGCCCAATGAACCAGAAGAACTAAGTGATTCATATATCCCACCAATCCCATCACCACCAGCAAGTCATGGTAATATTATCAATCAAGCTTTACAGTTGCAAACTTCAAAAAATGTGGAAAAAGACCTTTCGATTTTTATAGCTAGTTTATATGCTAATCAATCATTGCCACGAAATATTGTTCAAACCATTTTTAGCGGATTTCACAATTTCATTACAGAAAGTTTACTTTCAGCTATCAAAGAGCGCCTTGAAAGGTTGTCTTCTGAAAATGTTATTCCTCACGGTACTGTTTCTCACATTTTAAATTCAATTGAACCATTGATGACAACAGTGTGGAGTAAATTTGACACTGAGCACAAGCGAATTAAATATTTCCTTGAAAATGAAACTTACATAGAACCACAATCTGTTGTTATCGGTCAGAGATTGGATAAAGTAAAGAGAATGGGCATAAACCGACTCGTGCCCATCACTTGTGAACAACATTTCATACCGCTTCGAAAAGTATTGATGTCGTTTTTTTCTATGGAAAATGTCCTTTTTGAAACTTTACATTATATGAATCGTCTAACTCAAAATGTTGGTGGTGATGCTGCGGTGGAAAATTTTATACAAGGCTCATTTTGGCGGAATAGAATGACACAAAATCGAGGCAAAATTGTTATTCCAATATTTATATTCTTTGACGATTACGAAACTGGCAATGCTCTAGGTTCTAGATCAGGGCATCACAAATTGGGAGCAGTTTATGCTTCTATTCCTTGTCTACCACCTTGCAGAACATCAGCGCTGAAAAACATTTTCTTAGTTCTTCTTTTTCATTCCTCTGACAGAACTAAATTTGGAAACACAATAATCTTTCGCTGTGTGATCGATGAATTGAACTATCTCAGTGAGCATGGTTTAAAATTTAATCTACCTAATTTCAGCGGAACTGTTCATTTTGAATTAGGCCTTATTTTAGGTGACAATCTAGGTATTCATGCGATTACAGGTTTCATAGAGAGTTTTTCGGCAAATTTTCCTTGCAGAACATGCAAAGTTAGGAAAGAAGTTTTAAAAACGCAATGTACTGAAAACAGAGACTTATTGCGCAGTATTGATGATTATAGATCAGATCTATTGCTAAACAATCCTTCTATAACCGGTATAAAAGAAAAATGTGTTTGGCTAGATATAAAAAAAATTGATTTATTCAACCAAATCGGCGTCGATTGTATGCATGATTTATTAGAAGGTGTTGCCAAATACGTTATGCAATTTGTTCTGCTTCAATATCTTAGACGCTTCAAATTGTTTACCCTCAGTGTTCTCAATGAAAGAATCCATGCTTTTGCTTACGGTCCTGACTGTAGAAATCAACCATGTACTTTAGCTATGGAACATTTAGCTCATGGAAACGTGCGTATGACTGCATCAGAGATGCTCACATTTGTAAGGTATTTTGGTTTATTAGTAGGAGAATTTATACCTCGAGATGACTTAACATGGAATTTGTATAAAAAACTAAGAGAGGTTTTGGAAATTATCTTAACTACGGCCTTTGCAAAAGGAACTGAGGAATCGTTACAGGCAGCAGTTGCCGAGCTTAATTCGAAGTATATGTTACTTAGCAAGGAAGCATTAAAACCAAAGTTCCATCACATGGTTCATTATCCCTCTGCTCTTGAAAAATATGGACCTTTAATTTTTTTGTGGAGTATGCGCTTTGAAGCCAAACATAGAACTTCAAAATTGGCTGCAAACGCTACATGTAATAGAAAAAATATAACACTGACTTTAAGTAAGAAACATCAGCTTCATTTAAATGAAATGTTTCTGAAAGGAAAATTAGAAGAACCACTTAGTACAGGACCCAAAGTAAAGGGATCGGCAGATGATGCTAGTGTTAAACTATTCCTTTGTTCCACTTTGCAATTATGTCCAAATGAGTTGCTAGTTAAAGTCAGCTGGGCTACTGTTTGTTCAACTCGGTATCTAAATGGTACTATTTTAGTTTATGAAACAAATCCTGATCATTATCTGCCCAGATTTTTTAAAGTAGAACATCTATATTTGTATGGTACAGATAAAATTATTTTAAAGGGAATTGCTCTGCAAACAGTGGATTTCGATAGCCATTTCTGTTCCTATGAAGTCCACGAACCAAACCCAGTGGAAAATGTTGCTAAGTTCCTCAATTCGTTAGAGGCACCTATACCATGCAACATTAATATTTTAAGCAATGGAAATAAATATGTAACTATGCGTTGTAGCTTGTAAGTTACGTTGACATTAATTATTATTATCTTAATAAAAAAATATTGTATGTACGTAATGTAAATGTTTATTTTTTTTACCTGAAACAACTATTAAATTAGATATAAAATTACTTTTGATTCAACTCTTTCTTTTGTCAAGTTATGTATGTAGCGTAACGTGTTGTTTGGTTATACAGGGTATAACACTAAGGTTTAGTCATATTTTAGGGGATTGTATCTATAAATCTGTACAACTATCAATATGAAACCTAATTCATGGCAAAAGTTGTTGAGAACGGTGCCCATAACATCACACAAAAATATGACTTCATCTTTCTGTTATACCCTGTTCTCCAAACAAGAATTAGGCTACATATTTAACTTGACAGCTATAAGATTTGAATCAATAGTAATGTTATATCTAACATAATTATCGTTTCTGGTGATAAAATTAAACATGGTACAGATAATGTTGGATTGTTCCACTTAATGCACCTGGGGTAAATCATCTGGGTGCAGCGAGCGGAAGTTTGCTTAAAAGTAGACTTAATTCACCTCGGGCTAATAAAGAATCTAGGTGAATAAAGTCGACTCAATTTTGGTAATATTTTTGGTATATTTTATTCACTTAAAAATAAATCATCATATTAAATTATGAGTACAGCTTACAAAATTAAATAAAACAAAACATATTATGAGGTACTTAATACATTTATATTTATATAAATTGATTAAAAAAGAAAGTACCTTTATGATAGGTAAAAATAAACGGATATTTTTTATTATTATTTTTTATCTTCTTTTAATTCTTTTTTTTAAATCTTTTTATTATAATTTTTTTTATTGTATTTTTTTTAAATAAAAGTATTTAAAAAATAATAATAAAAAGAAAATTAAAAAAATATGAAAAATCATAAAAAAATTATTTAAAAAAATAATAAAAAAAAATCTGTTTATTTTTACCTACCGTGTACTTTTTTTTACGCAATTTATATTAATATAAATGTATTAAGTACCTTATATGTTTTGTTTTTTTTTAAGCTGTATTCATAATTTAATATGATGATTTATTTTTAGGTGAATAAAGTACCATACCAAAAATATTAACAAAATTGAGTCGACTTTATTCACCTAGGTTCTTTAGCCCGAGGCGAATTAAGTCTACTTTTTAGTAGACTTAAGACGGAATGCGGGTAGCCGGCTGCTCCATACAAAAAATACAAAAAGGGAGACCTGTTTCCTCCCTGGATAATTATTTAAAAAAATATATGTTTATGCCATTCAATTTATATGTACCTCTGCCATGTCCCTATATTTTTCTTTTTTTATTATTTAAATTATTTTAATAATAATTTAAATAATTAAAATAATAAAAAAATAAAACGTAGGGATATGGCAGAGGTAAATAAAGATTGAATGGCACAAACATATTTTTTCTAAATAATTATCCAGGAAGGAAACAGGTCTCCCCTTTTGTATGGAGTTGAGGTTACCCGCGTTCCCTCTTAATGCACCCAGGTGATTTACCCCAGGTGCATTAAGTGGAACAATCCATAATAATGTAATGTTATTGTAATAGGAATAGCTTACTCAATTCGTTAAAGTTTTAAAAGTAGCTTGTAAGTAGTAGTTGGCATTAGTTATCGTAATAAAAAAATAATGTATGTATAGTAAATGTTTAATTTTATCATCTTAAACCACCATTAAATTAGATATAACATTACTTTTGATTCAACTCTTACATTTGTCAAGTTAAATGTGTAGCGTAACTTCTTGTTTGGATGTACAAGGTAACATAAAGGTGTAGTCATACTGTAGGGGGTTGTATGGATAATTCTAAACAACTTTCAGTAGGTATGCAACCGGTTTGCTTAAAGCCACTCTGTTTCGCACTTTTCTATACATTTTGGGCCGGGTGATTAGCTGATTTGTATGGAATAGTGAAAAATAAAGTAGCTCTGATTCAATTGGTTTCATGGTAAATGTTGTTCAGAAATATGTCCATAACAATCCCCTTAATATGGCTACAGTTTTCTGTTACACCTGTATAGCCAAACAAGAAGGTTGGGCTTCTTTATGGCTGAAAGATAGCAGCGTGGCCGGAAATTCAAAATTTTCACAGTTTTTTACATTTTGTAGCTAAACTGAGCTATTTTTGTTCAGCGATTTTTCGTTCGCAGCAATAACATAGTATTCTTTTCATTATTGTAAACAACAGAACAACAATAATTCAGCCGATTATGTGTTCTGGTCTACGACAAGTTTTTTGGGCAGTGCCACTACTTCGTAGACCAGAACACATAATCGGCTGAATTATTGTTGTTCTGTCGTTTACAATAATAAAAAGAATACTGTTTTATTGCCGCGAACGAAAAATCGCTGAACAAAAATAGCTCAGTTTAGCTACAAAATGTAAAAAACTGTGACAATTTTGAATTTCCCGCCACGTTGCTATCATCCACCCTTAACTTGACAATGGTATGAGTTAAATCAAACAAGCAAGTTAGTCATCATAACACATTCACTTATTAAATTCAATTAACATCTTTGTAGAAACAATCGAGAACATTTTTTACTACAGTTACTTTGCAAAGTGAGCTGGACAAACATCTTAGTTGATTCCAACGAGCCAGTTAGTCATAATAACACTTTCACAGATTCTATTTAATTAACGTCTTTTTAGAAACAATCTAGAAAATTGGTTATTATAGTTACATTTCAAAGTTAGCTTGACAAACATCTTAGTTTAATCAAACAAGCCAGCTAGTCATAATAACACCTTCACATATTAAATTCAATTAACATCGTTGTAGAAACAATCGAGAAAATTAGTTATTACAGCTACTTTACAAAGTGAGCTTGATAAACATCTTAGTTGAATCAAACAAGCCAGTTAATCATCTTAGCATCTTCACTGATTAAAATCAATTAACATCTTTGTAGAAATAATCGAGAGAATTTGATATTACAATTAATTCTCAAAGTTAGCTTGACAAACATCTTAGATGAATCAACCAAGACAGTTAGTCATCATACCACTTTCACAGAATATATTCAACTAACGTCTTTGTAGAAACAATCGAGACAATTTGTTGTTACAGTCACATTACAAAGTTAGCTTGACAAACGTCTTAGTTGAATCAAACAAGCCAGTTAGTCATCATAACACCTTCACATATTAAATACAATTAACATCGTTGTAGAAACAATCGAGAAAATTTGATATTACAGTTACTTTCCAAAGTTAGCTTGACAAACATCTTAGTTGAATCAAACAAGCTAGCTAGTCATGATAGTACCTGAACAGATTATTTAATCAAGATATTTGTGGAACCAAACGAAAAAATTGATTACCACAGCTACATTACAAACTTCACTTGACCAAGTTCTTACTTGAATTAGACAGCAATATTTATTGCAGGTAACAGTTATAATTAATTGTTTTGACCTCTTTCACCTTCGTTGTGGTGGCAAAGCTCTTGTCAGGCTCGTATGGAGTCAAGATACTTGATCACACTGATCAAAATATTGCTTCCAACATTCAAATATTTTTTTCAGTGTAGTAAACTATGCATCGAAGGATTTCGCCCGATAAACGGAATTGGATTTTACTACTCAAATTCATCAGCCGACTCTTGTAGGATACCGAAGTGAGCAGCAAAGCGTAGCATAAGACTGGGTTAGAGCGTATCCATGGGTTTATAACTCTAGCTATCTCACTCTTTTGTTTGACGTAGAGTGGGATGGCTAGAGTTATGTTATAAACCCATGGATAGGTCCCAATCTTATGCTAAGCTTACAGGAGATGTTACAAAAAAAAAACAACATGGTACCCAAGCTATAGGGTTTCCCGCTGTATTATTCAGAAAAAGCGAAATTTGACAGCCGTGAAACCGGGCCATTGTTTCGACAGTGCCAGTGGTCTAAGTGGCCGTGGGCGACTTTCCCACACAAATAAAAGGACGCGTGGGCATCCCCAAATCAAATAAGATTATTTTTTGCTTTATTGAGAGTTAGGGTCATTTAGGGTTATCACTTTCATTATTTTTAGTAATACAGGGTTTTAAAAGACCGCCGCTGACAGACCCGAAAGGGGCGCCCTTATTGGACACCAAAAGAAAGTATATTTTCCATAAGTTAAACCTGGGAAATAAATTAGATTTTTTAGGTTTTGTTAATATTTTATCACGCAATGGACGTGTAACGCAGGGAAATCATATTGCGCGAGCGTTGGAATTAAAATGCTACTTACGCTCTAGGTGCCGATGTTTAGATAAAACAAAATGGGTGTTTTTTTTACTAACTCAGCAAAGGAATAATTAACTATTTGACCCTCATCGACATAATCCTATCGATTTTCTTTTATCTATCTAGCCATAAACAATGAATACCTGATAATGATATTGCTCTATCTATCTAAATATCTACTCTACATTGGGCCATAAAATGAAAAGTTTTCAAAGCACAAATTCAATGCAGTTCATATAATATGTATGCCCTTATTATTATAGGAGTGCCCATACAACAACCGGAAAACGACTTACAAATTTCGCTTAGCACAGATAAATTTTGACAGTCGCGTTCCGGTTCTCCTATGGCCACGCATGGAAGCGCCATCTATAAACTGATTTGAATGTGTTTTTTGAAAACGGCTCATTTTTAAAGCGCAAATGCAATACTCTATGTACTGTATCTTGTAGTGGATCGTACCTTACAATTTTAGCCGAATACTGCTCTAAAACTTTAAACTTTAAACGTCTTAATTATCTTGCCAGACTTTTAAGTCTACCTCCCAATACAAAATTGGTTCTTAAAACTGTTAGAAACAAGGGATAGATTAGCTTGTAAATGGGAAAGAGGTTAATGTCCCAAGTCTATGAATGAATGGGTTTTAGTCACCCACGTCTTGGTATGCCAATAGTATTAGACCTTGACAGATATCAGTGTGTCAAGACCTTCAGATGCAGGAGTGGGTGGGCCGGATTTCATTAAGTTAGGTTCCGTTTAAAATATATTCACTGTAATGTAACATTGACAAGCACATAGTTGAGACCAAATTTGTGGGAAGACTTGGGCCTAAACTGGATCAAAATATTTGCACTTTAGGTGTATTTTAGTATAAATTATCAATACAACCCACTTTTACTACGTATTTGCAGTAGTACCAACCAAATATGATCTGTTTTATACTTAAAACGATACTTACTTACCTAATGCGTTAGTTAGATGAAGGAAACAGCTTATTTATATTTTATCAAGTTTTTCATTGGGCCTCATAATAATCGTAAGTATATGTTATATAAACTATAAAGGTATATAAACTACTAGCTTTTCGCCCGCGACTTCGTCCGCGAAGACTTATAAGAAGTTGCCTGGGTACATCTTTCACCATTATAAAATTAGCATGAATAGAGTCATGGGTGTGTATTTTTGTAAGCTATCTCTATTCCAAATGTCATCCAAATCCGTCGTGCAGTATGTGTTGTGTATGTGTGTGACCAAATTGGTAAAGATCAAATGAATCCAACAAAAAAAAAAACATACTTTGAACCTTTTTGGCCATTTTAGGTTTATCATTATTATTGTTTTCTTCATGATTAGTAGATTTGCTATAAAACGCAACTGTAAATAAATGTTCATTGAATAGTTGTAGCTTTAATGGTTCCGGCATTGTTATTGATACTAAATCAGGAAAACTCTTAAAATGTTTCCACCCTTTTTGATGCTGAAACATGTGTTTAATTTATTATTTCTGATTTAATACACGACTACTTAGTTTCAAGTTAATCTGAATCCAATAAAATGATAATTTTATACAAATTTTGAACCCCGTTTTGGCCGTTTTAGAGTTAACATTATTACTTTTTTCTTCATGGTTGGTAGTTTTGCTATAAAACGCAACTGTAGTTTTTCAAAGTTGTAACTTAAATGGGTTGGGCCCAGCATTGCTACTACATCAGGGAAAAATATTCAACGTTTCCACCCATTTTAACCCTTCATTCGCTGAAATGAGAAAAATGCTGAAACATGTGTTTGATTATTTCTGATTTAGCATACGAATACTTAGTTTCAAGTATATCAGACAAAAAAAAATGTATTTCATACAAACTTTTAACCCCGGTTTGGGCATTTCAAGGGTTAACATTGTTACTTTTTTCGTCATGGTTGGTAGTTTTGATATAAAACGCAACAGTAGTTCAAATTTCAAAGTTGTAACTTAAATGGTTTGGACCCAGCATTGCTACTATATCAGGGAAAAATCTTCAACGTTTCCACCCATTTTAACCCTTCATTCGCTGAAATGAGGAAAATGCTGAAACACGTGTTTAATTATTTCTGATTTAGTATACGAATACTTAGTTTCAAGTATATCGGACCAAAAAAAAATTTTATTTCATACAAACTTTGAACCCCGGTTTGGGCATTTGAAGGGTTAAAATTATATTATTTTTTTCATGGTAGGTAGTTTTGCCACAAAACACTACTGCAGTTTCAATTTCATAATTGTAGCTTTAATGGTTTAGGCCTGGCATTGATACTAAATCAGGAAATATCTTCAAACTTTTCTACCCCTTTTAACCCTTTAGTGGGCAGAATTTTAAAAAACCCTGAAAGACGTGTTCAATTGTTTCTTATTTAATATACAAATACTAAGTTTCAAGTTAATCGGACCAAAAAAAAATTTTATTTCATACAAACTTTGAACCCCGGTTTGGGCATTTGAAGGGTTAAAATTATATTTTTTTTCTTCGTGGTGGGTAGTTTTGCTACAAAACGCTACTGCAGTTTCAATTTCATAGTTGTAGCTTAAACGGTTTGGGCCCGACGTTGACACTACATCACGAAAAATATTCATACATTTCAACCTCGTTTAACCCTTAAACTGCAAAAATTAGAAAAAAGCTAAAACAGGTGTTAAATTATTTTTGATTTAATATACGAATTCTTAGTTGCAAGTAAATCCGGACAAAAAAATTTTTTTTTTCATACATTCTTTGGACCCCATTTTTACCGCCTTAAGGGTTAAACTTGAAGTAAATCTGTCATAACCCGTAGCGTGTATACAAATTACAACTATTGTCAAATTTTCATTGTTGTGGCATTAGCGGTTTTGTTCCAGCATCGATCGTAACTGGTGAAAAAAATCGAAAAACTTTGGCACCCATTTTAACCCTTAAGAACATAGAAATGAGAAAAAATCTGAAATAGGTGTCAAGTCATTTTAAAAAAAAAGTACAAAAAATCAAGATTTAAGAACAAAAGACCAAAAAAATTTTTTTTCCCATACACACTTTCAGCCCTATTTTGACCCACTTAAGGGTTAAATAAAAAAAAACGCTTCTTAAATGAACCCTCCACCATATAACGCAACTTTTGTCCAAATTTCATACTTATAGGTTCAGCCGTTTGGGCTGTAGCGTGATGAGTCAGTCAACCTAAGCCTTTTATATATATAGATAAAGGTTTAGCAGGACTATTCTGAAATACCTAAAAAAAACTAAGGCCTCTGCATCTACGCAATGAGATGATTTATACAGCGTCCAGTGGCACCTTCACTCACACTATAAGGAGACCACTCGGCGCTGCAGTGCCTGGGACATTGTTTCAGATGGTATAGGTGCTGGGCAAGCCGGAAATACCTACACTGTATAAAACAACACAGCTATAAAGGATGTTATATTCACATAATGACAGCATAAAACCCCCTGTAGAGATTCTAAACGGTTGCCTAGCAACGGCACGCTTCGGAAATTTTCTAATTTCACCCTTTGAGCGAAGATTACTAGAAGACCAGATTAACTTAAACTCCCGAGTCTCATACAAAGTCCCCTCGGCCGGTAGAAGTTTGCTTAGACGCGGGGAGGGGAAGAGATCAAGTTAAAGTGGTCGAAAGAGTGTCTCACATGTAATCTCCAACAGTATACGAGTTTCATACAACTTCTTATTCTTAAGTGAAATGAAGATTTTTAGGTGAAGGCATTATTAAAACGGAGATAATATGCTTGCACAGAGAACAGTTAATTCTCAAAAAAAATATCATCTCTCTGGTCCGGTTCCAAAAATTTACCAATCCGATAAAAAAAAGTTCAGCCTCAGAAAATAAAACGAAAAGAGAAAATAAAAACACAAAAATATTTTCTAGCAGAGCGTGGTTTCGATCCACGGACCTCTGGGTTATGGGCCCAGCACGCTTCCACTGCGCCACTCTGCTCATGACAAACGCGGTGAAATCACCGTTTACTTGCCCCGAGCGGTAGCGGCAGCGATAGCGCGCATGCGTACATGACGTCACGGCTACGCGGTCAGTCAACTTGTTGTGTGATTGCATCATCATGATTGAGTGACAGGTTATTTTGGAACTTATTGCATTGAGATAAGATTGTCTACTCTTCATAAATAGTTTTTTAATTTTTCATTTAAATCTTTTTTCTATGAGATAAGAATAAGGTTTAGGCTGAGACCTTTATCTTACTGACTTTTTATGTTTTTTAAGAAAAATATTTGACTTAGGCCCGGTTTCTGAATTGAAAATTTTACTAAGTAAATACTTAACTATCGTTCTGTCACGTTCTTTGGTGATAAATCCGCAGAGGCAGAACGATATTTAAGTGCTTGCTTAGCGAATTTCTCAAATCAGAAACCGGCAGTTAGAGACTTTGCTTACCTCTTCAAAGTTATAGTTTCAATATAAAACCGAGTGTGTTTGTCATTTATATTGTTGTTAACGTAAAGAGAAAACAATAGTCGACGATTGCCGCCATTGGTCTCGTTTCATAGCCACCCAGTAGCCCTCGCGCACATGTTCGAAATAAAAAATCATAAAAGTTTATTCAAACTGCAAAGAGCCACTCTCCAAACGAATTACACTTTTTGCCGTTTTTTTGCGGCAGTGTTTTGGTATGTGTCTGTTCCACAGGCGATATTTTTTTCAACACCAAACTGCCACCAGGGCCACAACATTGGTGCTAAAATAGGCTCCCGGTTGACGGTTTCAATTACGATTTATTAATGCTGTCGGTCCAGTGTCGATCCTTTTAATGTTTTTGTAGTACAGCAAAGAATATTATGAGTCTAATTCTAGAGGATTAGTTCGCTGGTTGCAGGAGAACAAGGAAAAAATCCCGGTTTTGTCCTTCTACCTGGGACGCCATTGATACGCCATTGTGTTACAGGCTAAGGCCCCTGTATTGTGCCGCCACGTTCGCTCAATCTTGCCGATCGTGTTACCACTCTATTAAATTCTATCTCTGGATACAACCTTTTCATTACATACTAATTAAGCCCAGTCTAATGCACTCCTCTCAGTGTTCAGTAATTACATTTCCATGGGTGCAATTTGGAATCTGTTAATTATTATGCTAATTAAGTAAACAGCACAGTCACCATAATTAAAATAATAGTCAAAATACATATAAAAGTAAACATAATTTCCACCTTAGGTAAATTACCTACTGCGTTTCACTCGCGAGATTTCTTGTTGGTAAAAAATAGGTTGAAAGAAAATACATAAAATTCGTAAAAAAATCTCAAAACATTAATAATACAGGTTTTTTAAAAAAACCCTTTATTCTGGAAACCCTTTTTTGAAGTTATTTTTTTTATGTATCTTTAACTGGAGTTTAAAACCAAATGGTATAATTTAATTTCATACTAGTGGTTCGCACCGAACTATGAACTCGCGACCCCATATCTCAGCAACCCCTCGACCGATTTGGCTCATGTTCGAACTTAAAAATTCTCTTGGCCTCATTTACCTGCCTACCAAATTTCATAACGATCCTACTAAATTTACTCAAGTTATCGTCGAACGAACATTCATACATACATACATACATACATACATACATACATACATACAAACGCCGAATTGTTCCAGTAGACTCGGAGGACTTCGCTCGCTTCGCTCGCTCGTTCAATTATTTAAAACCCATTGTTAATTTCTAACAGAAGCACAATTCTTTATGCGTTGATTAATAGTGCGGTTTTCACAACATTCCTACTAGTTTTTGGCGTTTTGAGCCATATTTTTTTAAGATTATCGTGTGGTTTAAAATCTAACTCATGTCAATGTCAGTGCTTAATAGCTTGAATTTACCACATGTAGCGTTAGCAAAGACAATTTATTAGGCAGTCTTGATTAGTCACCCACCACTCACCTACGCTGCTGCGCTAATAAAAAACGCCAAATTACGTTCGCCTCAGTGTTGTTTGAATTGTTGTCGAGTTATTTCATTATTGTAGGTTACGTTAAGTTTTGTTATACATTTGTTGAGGTTTGTAATTTATTACGTTTCAATACTTTTGATTTTATTTTCATAAACATTGTTGTTTGTTCACAAAGCCAACGTAAAACAATTATCTAAATAGCAAAGAAAACATCATGAAACAAAAAATGTAAGAAAGTTTTAGGTATGAACCGAAATCCTATTATTTTTCCGACCTTACCGCCATTTTCATATCGTTTCTCCTATTGACACGGCTTATATTTAGTTGTATCCAAAGAGCGCCAAAACTGAGTAGCTACCACGAGTGCGAAAAAGCTGTGCCGGACGTCTGTCATGTATCCTAATACTATAGTAGTAAGTTTGTTTATCCAACTTATCACTTTTAGTGACAGTGACACTAACGCACCCGCGGTAGCTGCTCTGGCCCTGACAGCAGCCAATCACTGGGCTCAATCATTTCTGTCTCATCAGATACCGTTGTGAGCCAAACCCGGATACGAAATTAACATTCGCGATGTTGATTGACATTTTCCATTAAATTTTAATACAGTTCGCTTCTCAATGGAGATATACAGGGCAATTTTTAAATAGCTTTATTCCTGAAACACGTCAACTGCTAAATGTGATTTCCAACCACTATTTAATTGTTCTACAACTTTTCGAATTTCGATACTTTTTATTGTTGAACGTTTCTTATTCATTAACAAAGTTTTTTTTCAATTAATT
The DNA here is from genome assembly GCA_949319315.1 of Zelleria hepariella. Taxonomy (NCBI): domain Eukaryota; kingdom Metazoa; phylum Arthropoda; class Insecta; order Lepidoptera; family Yponomeutidae; genus Zelleria; species Zelleria hepariella. The sequence goes on from OX439381.1 coordinate 21,683,894, forward strand.
GCTCTTTGAGATCGCATTGTCATGCTTTGATTTTATAATAGGTACTTCGTAATGTTTATTCAAAGGTACGTACATAAAATGCGTATTAATTCGTGAAATATTGAATTTTGTTTTTTTTTTATTTTTTTATTTATTAACAAAAAATATTGTAAAAAATATATTGAAAAAAATGCGTCAATGGTAGAGGGGCTGGTGCCATCGATCGACAACCGCACTTTAGTATAATGACGTCGCAGGCCCAGTGGGCCGGAAACCCTGATAACAGGATGCGTTCTGGTCCGTTGAGCATTATTTAAGTGCGTCCACCCCCCGTGAGTTACGTTCGTCGTTTCAGCAGCCGGGCATTTAGACCAGGAGGCTAACTCTCGGAAATCTCGCATTCGACAAATCTCGAAGGAAAAATCTTCTTTTGCGGCAAGTGTAACATCTCCTATTCTCACGAAGTCATCCTCGACATAAGGCACGAGATTTCTGCGACATGTTTGACTTTTTCGCTCGCATGACTCGAGTGGTCGGGAGCAGAAAAGATCGAAATGACATGAGATTTTTGCTTCGAGATATGTCGAATGCGAGATTCCCGAGAATTAGCCTCTTGTCCCCTTAGCATTCATGCAAAGTTCGAGAATGACTATCTCAAACTACCGCGTCGAGAAAATTACAATGACTCGGTAACGTTTAATGATTCACATAATTTTGGTTACTATGACTCAACCCAAGGAACAGTAATTTCAGCGTAGACTAGGTATACAGTCTTTCTCGACCTTGCATGCTAAGCTAAGGGGGCTGGGCTCGCTAGCTCAGTAGGTCTAAATGCACCACAACTTGGCCAGATGCGATAATCTAATTTGGCTGAGCCTTTCGGGCAAAAAAGGGGTAGGGCACTGTATTTTGGATGTCTGTCATGTTGTTGTTATGATCTTGTTACTGATGGATGCTGCGAACCACATTTTTGGGACCATGTTTAACCCGGGGCTTTAGCCTGTAACGCAATGGTGCCAAAATGGGGTCAAAATGGTTTATATGGAAACCACAGATTAATAGACTGATTTTGACAGGTTATTCTAACCATATTTGACCCTTGGAAAAATCCTCATTAATCGGTATTTCGGTGGCACTTTTTAATTATGGTCTTTAAGAGAAAATTGGTATAGGTGCTGGGCAAGCCTACTCCGTCTAAAAAAAATGTCCCGGGCACTGAAGCGCCAAGTGGTCTCTTCACCCACCTAGTGTGAGTAAAGGTGCTACTGGACGAGCAGGCGACATCTCGGACAAAATATTTTCGGACACTTTGTCCGAAATGTTGCTTCATTATTTTAATATCTTTGAGGCGACATCTCGGACACTGACAAATAAAGCTGTTTTGTACAGTCTGATAAAAAACTCCCTACGATCTTATTTATGAGGAGACTAATAAAAATGTTACATACCTACCCACATGCAAATAATATCTTGTGTACTCATGCAGTCTTCAACATTTGCTCTCCCACGCAAGTGTGTCGCTATTTTATTTTGTCAATTTTATGTAAGCATATCTTAACTTAATATTTTATTATATTTTCTGTCCTGTCCATCCAACGGTTGTCTGACGGAAATTGCTCTCTTAGCGATAAGACCGCCAATGGGCATTGATCAGTGAGGCATCGATTGCCGTAAATTGAAAACCATTTCGAGGAATAGGGATACTGATTACTATTAGGGGTTTAACTAAGTAAAATTAAAACGGATTATTAATATTTATCGCCAAAAAGGTTTACCTAGTTCATTTTTCTTTCGATGACGTCATCATAGCCTCTAATGCGGTAGTTCCATTGCCTACAAATATATAAAAAAACAACTGTCAAAAGTGTCAAATAACTGAGAAAATAACCTTCTTGTTGACTTGACACTGACATTTGTCAAACGTCAACATATTTTTATTTTTTAAAAGCATGAATGAAGGCAATGAACTTAGTACATAATGCCAGTGGTGACGTCATACACAAAACTTTTAGAAATTTTAAATAATTAAAAAAAATATTTACATAAAAATTAAGAAAATATTCAAATTAGTTTCTTATATTTGTCTATATTTTCGATTTAAAGAATAAAAAATAAAAAATGACGATGCCCATTGTATACATTTTAATTAGTTTAAAATAAATTATCTTTGGTGTACAATAAAGAGTTATCTATCTATCTAACTATATTATGTTGACAATATTTGAATGTTTTGCCTCGTGGACCAACGTTTGGCAATCTGCCCCCGCGCCTCATGTCACTGCGCAGGTAACAAAGGCTAAGCACAGCCAATAAGTCCCACTAGTTATAGTGGTTTATCAAGACGTAGCGTAGGGTAGCGTTCAATCAATTCATTTTTGATGAAAAAGTACTACCTAGGCTTACACAAGGTGGTAGGAGGATCACCACTTCAGTTCTCACATCATAACGCGGGGTCAGTTAGGAACAACATGATGTGAGAATTGAGGTGACTATCCTCCTAGCACCTTATGTAAGCCTAGTACTTTTTCATCAAAAATAAGTCAAGGAAAACGGCTCATTTAAGCAGCTTTAGCTATCCTAAAATAGGCAGCTGTGGTAACGCTCTTTCTCTGTGTATTATATTTGAATACTTTAGTATCTGACTGTACGATACAGGTTCAATATTTTGAGACTGTCCGAGATGTCGCCTCAAAAATATTAAAAATACAAAGCGACATTTCGGACAAAGCGTCCGAAAATATTTTGTCCGAGATGTCGCCTACTCTACTGGACGCTGTATAAATCTTCTCTTTAGGTACGTAGATGCAAATGCCTTAGTTGGTTCTTACTTAGTAGGTACAGTTATGTGGCATTAACTGTACACAGTCAAAAAATCAACTTCCCTGAAAACCATAAATAAAACTAAGGCCTATATGCATCTACTTGACTTTGACTTTGACTCTACGTAATGAGATTATTTATACAGCGTCCAGTGGCCCCTTCACTCACACTAGATGGGTGAAGAGACCACTTGGCGCTGCAGTGCCCGGGACATTGTTTTTAGAAGGAGTAGGCTTGCCCAGCACCTATACCATCCTGACAGCTTAGTCGAGCAATCATAAATAAAAAGTGCCACTGGTACTAAGCAGGAATTTCTCTGCTGATAATGATCCATTTTAACAACCAAACAACGATTCATATACAAATTGGGTGGCGTTTTTGTAAGAATCCAACCCGATTTGAACTTCATACTATCCTGTCTGCCTTTTACTACCTCAACCAACCAACAACGTGAAGCGAAAAAATGGAAAAATTAAAAATGGAGTTTGCAAGCATAATAATTCAACAAATTCACAGATAAATCTTTACCCCATTAGCTTAAGAGGCCTAAGTGGATACTGGACATGGATGGCTGCTGTTTTTTTTTTGTAGCATAAAGGTGGTTTTTGGTGGCCATTTTCATTTCGGTAATGGGCGTCTCCCACAACATAGAAAAAAACATTGTCTGTTAAGGGGCCAATTCTCGGGAATTTCGAATACGCAAATTGTCGAAGGAAAATGCTTTTCTTCGAGATTTCTTTCGATAGTTGCACGTCTTATATTATCCAAAATTGGCCTCCTGTGCGTAACAGCATTTGCCATTGACGCATAATGTTAGAGATCCTCCTCCTTGCTTATGTATCCTCACTACTTACGAGTAGATTGACCTGAATCTACTCGTAAGTAGTGAGGTGATTGACGCATCATGTTAGAGATCCTCCTCCTTGCATAAGTATCCGCACTACTTACGGGTAGATTGACCTGAATCTACTCTTATGTAGTGAGGTGATTGACGCATCATGTTAGAGATCCTCATCCTTGCATAAGTATCCTCACTACTTACGAGTAGATTGACCTGAATCTACTCTTAAGTAGTGAGGCGATTAACGCATCATGTTAGAGATCCTCCTCCTTGCATAAGTATCTTCACTACTTACGAGTAGATTCAGGTCAATCTACTGGTAAGTAGTGAGGTGACTGTCACATCATGTTAGAAATCCTCCTCCTTGCATAAGTATCCTCACTACTTACGAGTAGATTGACCTGAATCTACTCGTAAGTAGTGAGGTGATTGATGCATCAAGTTAGAGATCTTCCTCCTTGCATAAGTATCCTCACTATTTACGAGTAGATTGACCTGAATCTACTCGTAAGTAGTGAGGCGATTGACGCATCATGTTAGAGATCCTCCTCATTGCATAAGTATCCTCACTACTTACGAGTAGATTGACCTGAATCTACTCGTAAGTAGTGAGGCGATTGACGCATCATGTTAGAGATCCTCCTCCTTGTATAAGTATCCTCACTACTTACGAGTAGATTGACCTGAATCTACTCGTAAGTAGTGAGGCGACTGACGCATCATGTTAGAAATCCTCCTCCTTGCATAAGTATCCTCACTACTTACGAGTAGATTGACCTGAATCTACTCGTAAGTAGTGAGGTGATTGACGCATAAAGTTAGAGATCCTCCTCCTTGCATAAGTATCCTCACTACTTAAGATTAGATTGACCTGAATCTACTCGTAAGTAGTGAGGCGATTGACGCATCATGTTAGAGATCCTCCTCCTTGCATAAGTATCCTCACTACTTACGAGTAGATTGACCTGAATCTTCTCGTAAGTAGTGAGGCGATTGACGCATCATGTTAGAGATCCTCCTCCTTGCATAAGTATCCTCACTACTTACGAGTAGATTCAGTTCATTTTGGTAGTTTGGTTTGGAGAACCGTTTCTCGAGCGATGCGTCATCGCTAGTAAAGTTGTTCCTATCTGCAGCTTGTCAGGTATCGTGGACTGTGGTATTTTGTTAGATGTGGAGCGGATTTGGTCGGTCCACACCTCCACAATTAATCGGTTTTGCGTTTTTTGCGTGCCAAAACGAATTTTTGCATTATTCGGATTAGGATCTTTTTACACTTTCGGGATCTTCTAACGTAGAAACGCTAAAACGCGATTTTGTGAAAAACTCCTTTCCCGTAAAAAATGCCGTCTAGAAAAACCAAGTCGGCTAATGTCCGGGGGCGACTGAATTACACCCTTCCGCTTTCCTTCTTTATTTACTCCATTATGTCCCGGTGAAATAATTTCCTCTGAATTATGCCTTTGTTTTGAGTATTTTTTTGTGAAGTCTCTTGCTCCTCATTTAGCATCTTATCTGGTAGCTTTTATTTTATTACAGCAGCTTCAAACGAATTTTAATATCTAGCCCTACACACGACGACGCGACGCGCTAGTCCTTGTTGTTCGATACTCGTACTTATTTATATCACAGACTAGCTTTTGCCCGCGACTTCGTCCGCGCTGACTAAGATTAACAGTTGCAGCCCTATTTTTCCCCCGCCATCGAAGTCAGTCAGGGCTTTTCCCCAAGTTTTTACCTACTTAGCAATGTATAGATAGTACCCACGACTTCATTCACGTGGATAAAAGAAAAAGGATGAAAGTTTGTGGTGATTTAGCAATTGTACCTAGCATTTTTTACCACCTAGGTAGTATTAAATGTACTTATAACCGACCCCCAGCGCTATCAGACTTCGCTCCCGTGGACCATGCGTTGTTATCTGCTTCTTCCAAACTCAACGGAGTAAAGATGCAGATACCTACTGTTATCGGCATCTAACTGATTGAACGTGGGTTACCTACATTTCAAGACACACTCGAATATTTCGACTCTTATTTTGAGTCCGCTAATCTGCTACTGCTTTCTGCAAACTTTCAGTCTGGGTTGTCTCTGTTGTAGTTGTCTGTAGTTGGTCTCGCCTCAAGTCTTCGTGCCTTTGTGGCCTATATGGACACTGCCTCTCTCGATGTTAGAGACTCCTAATGCTTAGTTTGAAACCCAAGTACATCTCGTTTGCTTGCACAGTTGTGTGAATAATCATATCAGCATTCAGCATTCGATGCAGTAGGTACGTCACAGGTCTCAACATCTGACTGGCATTCTGTAAAAGATCTCCAACAGAGCTAGTTAGCGTTACCTACTCGTATTACAGGCACGAAGATACTTAAGGGTGGACGATAGCAACGTGGCGGGAAATTCAAAATTTTCACAGTTTTTTACATTTTGTAGCTAAACTGAGCAATTTTTGTTCAGCGATTTTTCGTTCGCGGCAATAACAGTATTCTTTTCAATATTGTAAACAACAGAACAACAATAATTCAGCCGATTAAGTGTTCTGGTCTACGAAGCAGTGGCACTGCCCAAAAAACTTGTCGTAGACCAGAACACATAATCGGCTGAATGTGTCTAATTGTTGTTCTGTTGTTTACAATAATGAAAAGAATACTATGTTATTGCCGCGAACGAAAAATCGCTGAACAAAAATAGCTCAGTTTAGCTACAAAATGTAAAAAACTGTAAAATTTTGAATTTCCCGCTACGTTGCTATCGTCCACCCTTAACAGAAAAAACTATATGAAAATTCGTGTAGTTTTTTTTATATATTTTATTTTGCATCATGCTATATCAAAGACAACGATCATAATATCAGAAAAACTTATCCATATTATGTCTATCACATTGAATAGTATTTTTTTTTCTATTAGCTGCCCTTCTGAAACACCTAATGCGTCTTCTTAGCGTCTACGATACCATAGTCTGAAACAACGGTTTTAAATCGTCGGTCTTATTCTTCTTTCGTGTTGAAAGCGTCAAACTTTGCCGACCCAGAAACGCGCTAACCTGAGCGCCCTGGGGTCGCCTCCAAAAGATCCTATAAGCTGCACTGTGGAGAATCAGGACAGTTATGACGATGCGACCTTGTCGGTACAGCTTAAGATTGGCACGAAACACCTCTTCTGGCTCTATTCCTTACATATCTTTCATGCGGGCAACACCACCACCCAGGCGGTTCGGGGATTTTCACATGCTCCAATCTTCTCGCCAGTCTGAACTTCTGAAGTATGTGGAAAGCCTATCAGAGTTGTCATCAATGAATAGGCGACTATGATATTATGTAAAAGTGCCCCTGTCTAGTCCTTCTAGGTACTCAATAGGTACTTAGTGGAAATAAAGCGGTCATGTTGCTCATGTTACACCATCACTGGCTGATTTTATGCGCCTTTGGTCGCTCAAGACTACAATGTTTTTCATACTTGCACAGTACACACAGCGGCTTTTTTTGGTCAGAACATCGTATCTTTAGTTTTCTTCGAGGTCTGGTGCATCCTTATTCTTCCCTGAATAAGCAGCAATCAGCAATGCACTGAACGGACATTCCATTTCGTCTGGCCAAGAGATCTCAGGACGGACGCCGGACCGCAACTTTGTAAAGATCTTTGATAAACACTGCTGGATGCTGAAGTTTTTAAAGAAAGGATTTATTTATTGGCTCTTTCAGATTGTAAGTAGCTATCACTGAAACAATATTTTTTTGCCTGTTTTTTATAATTACACAATGTTGATTTCTGCTGTATTGCTTTCTTGATACCATTTTTGTGACAGTGATGGATGACAGCAATAATTAAAAACAACTTCTTCATTGTTGTCTATCGTTTGATTGTAATGCATAGGTTGCGGGCTTGCGGCACATTTCGGACTTTTTGGTAGATCAAAATTCACCGTTATTCAGTTTTTGATGGATTTAGGAAAGTAAATAGCTCAACGCTACGTAATGACAGAGGGTCTATGGTAAATGGTTTTGTCGTTCACTTTTATACAAATAGCCACTATACGATAATCTTTGTGTATTTTGCTTTGCTCCTAAGCGCCAAAGCGTGATAATATGTAGCCTATATGTTATTCTGATGTCTCAGCTATCTTCATTCCAAATTTCATCCAAATCCATCCAGCGGATTCAGCGTTATAAGGTAACAAACACACTCACTCACTCACAAACTTTCGCCTTTATAATATAAGTAGGATAATAAACAACGCTAGATGATGCTTATACGTAGGGTTACGCGTTGTCGTTGACCGTAGGTACCTCTTATAACTATGTACGAACAGTCGACTTTACATCAACCCTCTACGTTCCTATTTGCCCTAGTAGAAGGGCGACATTGCAACAAAAATATAACGGTGGATCGGATGCCAAATAGTATCAACAACAACTTTACTGCAACTGTATTATAGTACCTAGAAGGTTGTCCTTTTACTCTAAGATATATCTTGAGAAGAAGCTAAAGATACTGTTACTTACATGAAAACAGAATCATGATCTGCTTCAAGGTCAAGCGTTCAAGATCAAAGTCAGATAAGTAAGCCATTTATCTCAGTAGGATAGTATTATCTATCTATCTAAAAGTATTTATTTAATTACTCATTAATTCACTTTTGTCATCACTCTTAACGACGTTACTACTTAATGAAAAAACTTCAAATATTTCAAACATCATTATGTAATCAACTAATAGCAATGTTAATTACTGTTGCTAAAAGTGGTCAAGCTACCACTGAGCAAAGCCCTTGGAGATAAGAACCGGTTAAAATGGCACTCACTTGGGAGGAAGTAGATATAGAGACATTTAGACATGCACATATTAACTCTAGTTCAATAAATTACTTTTGAAAAGGTGTCAAACAGAACTTTTATTGCAAATCCATAAAACAAGTACCAAACGAACCACTAACATGCATGATTAAATTTGTACCGTTGTATAGATAGAGGTCGTTGGTAAATCCTGTTCTTAAAATAATGAAAATCGCATCAAGTGATAACAACTTATATTTTATTTTTTGAAATCATAATTACGATGTAAATAATGCTTATTTATTGCCAACTATGAAAGGCAAGGTGTTGAATTTCAACAGAATTAGATTGCAAATAGAAGATACACAAATTCATAAGGAAACAAACACAAGTCGTGATAGCGGCTGAGTCAAGGACGATGATTCAACGAGTAGACGATAAAAAATACAGAGAAACGTCACACGACTTCGCTCGAGCTCTGTAATTACAACTAACAATGCCATAGAATAAGTAAAAATACCAGAATCATACATCTAAACAATCGTATTAAAATAAAACCACAAACAAAGCACTCATCAAGTAAATCCAGTCGAAGGTCTAGACGAGCCATTGTAACCAAGTCGATTCGTCGTTTCTATGAATTCGTAGGTCTGTGGTAGAAATACGCTATAGTTTAGCGGTTTAATGAATGGCTGAATGAAGTAGCCAGTCAGTAGTCTTACGTGTACTGTTGACATCGGCTGTCGCACCCGGAGACGCGATAACCCGACTCGACCACGAAGTGTATCCGACGCGAAATAAGCTAAACAAACAATGACAATGCGATATCTACTCATTGTTTTTTCTGTGATATTAATGAGAGAAATTAAAAGTGCACCCCCTTTGGACTTTCGACAAGTAAGTGAGCAAGATAATGGTGTCAATAGAGGACCACTGGGAAGGGCCATGTCGTATGTCACCTACGGACTTAGACGAGTCGAATTCTCTAGCCCATTGAACGATTTTGTGAAGAAAATCGTCAATAAACAAAACTTCAATCAAGAACACGGGTCAGTCGACGATGGCAGAAATAATCACGGTAAACCGTTCGGAGATGTCCGCCTGCCTAATAACAGGCCTCAAGGCGGTGACAGAAATAACTTTGACCTCAATAAAGGTGTTATTCCAATCAATGCTAATATAGAGAGAGAACAACAACATCAACACGAATTTCCACATAGCCAAAAAAGGCCCGTAGAGGGCCCACAAAATGGTAATTTAGGTAATCAAGGAAGACCCGAAGATAGTCCTCAAAATAGTCCTAACTATAATCAAGGTCATGTTCTAAATCCAAACAGAAACGCCCCAAACCACCAAAGAAGACCTGAGGTTGAAGTTACTTACAACCAAAAAAGTCCTGATCAGACGCCTTTTGATGTAGATCCTCAAAATCAGAGGAAACCAGAGGGTAGTCCTGCTAACAATCAGAACACACCGGTTGAAAGTCCACAAAGACATGGCGCTCCTTATCATCAGAGTAAATTTGAGGAGAGTTCTATGGACAGCCAGAGAAGGCCCAACGACAATCCACGTATATCCGAAGGAAGTCGACCTAGTAATCAGGAAAGACCTCCTGTCGACAGCCAGAGAAGGCCTCAAGAAGGTCCACACAGAACTGAAGGAACTCAACCTAATGGTGCTTCTTATAATCAACAAAGACCCATGGTAGACCACGAAAAGAGGCCTCATGAAAGTCCCCACATATCTGAAGGAAGTCAAACTAATGGTGCTACTTATAATCAGAAAAGACCACCTGCTGTCAACCAGAGAGGACAAGAAAATCCACACAGATCTGACGGAACGTATCCTAATAGCGTTACTAATAATCAAGGCAGCCCCCAAGAGAGACCACTCAATGGTGATACGTATAATCAAAACAGACCTGAGGAGAGTCAAAATAATGGCGCTTCATATAATCAGGGAATTCCTGAAGGAAATTTAAATAATGAACACCACAAACAACACGATGAGACAAGAAACGACCACCAAAGTAATGTACAAGTAGTGGTAAATCCACACCATAGACACGTAAACTGTCCTAATATAAACCACCAAGGCGTAGAGGCTAAAACTAACAAATATAAGCCACAAGACACAAGCATCACACGTCCAGCAGCAGACTTTGATGAGAAACGCAACGCTCAAACAGACAGCACAAGTACTACAACAAAGTATGAAAGTAGTACGAAGAAGTATGAAAAAGGACAAGTTTGGGGTACACCTGAGGAAGATCCAACCACTACAGAAGTGGATTTAGATGATAGAGCTAACTTTACTGCTGCGGGGTGTGCGCCTGGTGAACATAAAGTGAACGGGAGATGTATTCCTGAAGACTAAAGTGCAAAATTACGTGAAGATGTAATTAGTTTATTGTTAGTCTATTATAATTTACGAAACCCTCACTCAAGTAAGGTAATGGTAAAACGGGTTGTTTTCCGTAACTCGACGACGTCTCTACTTGCACCTAAATTAGTGTCAGGAAAAGTAAAGACTAAAGTAAGACGAAGGACTGGTCAAAAATGTTTTTTTTTACATAAAATAATACTACATATAGAACTTGCATGAAATACTATTCCATGCTTTTTTTAGACACTCTAATACTTTTTTTTTATTCGTAGTGTCCTTATTTGCAGCTACTTTTGTACAAATTATACGTTCAATAATTTCCGTAACTATCATATTTTTTTTTACTCAGTTCAGATACAAAGATTGTTCAAAATTGAAGAAAAATAATTTTCATCAGTTTTGTATTTAATAAATCAGTTTTTTGATCAGTCAATCCTCAAAATGATCTCAAGTTTGAAACAGTATTGTAATATTTTTTATATATTTTTTTTTACAATGAATTAGAATTGCATCGTAGGTATTATATTATTGAGATCCACCAGTGATTTTGAGTGGAGTTACGTTATAAATAATTAAGACGTGTAGTTTTATCCAAACACATTGGATGTGTCGCTACTTCATAATTAATTATCTCTCTAGGCATCTTTTGTTTGATATATTTTTTTGCTGTAGAACTGCTTCAATGCTGTTTTTAACTCCGTGGCCCGTCAAGGTCACGAGAAAATTAATTAGCAAACAATGGCGGAAGAGAAGATCTATCTTCTCTTACCCGTGTCAGTGTGCTTATTCTATAAAAAAAACCGCACAGGGGGGTTAGCCTTGACGCTATTGCGATCAAATTGAAAAAGTTTTTAAATTAATTTCTCTTTGAATTCGCATAGTAATGCTTTTATTTTAAAAACTTTGTAATGTGTATTCAAAGGTAAGGCTGTTTTATTAAATAAAAACTCAAAATGCGTCTTAATTTGTAAAATATTAAATTTTGTAAATTGCGCCACATTGCGGCCGTATTGGAAAAATGCGTCAAGGGTAGAGGGGCAGTTGCTAGTCCTCAAAATGTTTATTTGCGAGAAAATGTGAATAAAACATTTCTTTTTCGTTAAATAAACGTATATTTGTCGAAAATTGATGTACGCAATTTTCCCGCAAATAAACTGGTTTTGAGGACTAGTAACTCTGTACTATTTTTTTAAACGGTTTTATTTAGCTCACCCCGTTTGTTTTATTTATTCTTTATTCTTTCTTGGGTCAAATTTAGTAATTCAACGCAATTTTCCCGCAAATAAACTGGTTTTGAGGACTAGTAACTCTGTACTATTTTTTTAAACGGTTTTTTTAGCTCACCCCGTTTGTTTTATTTATTCTTTATACTTTCTTGGGTCAAATTTAGTAATTCAACGCAATTTTCCCGCAAATAAACTGGTTTTGAGGACTAGTAACTCTGTACAATTTTTTTTTACAGAATATGCACACAGGTGGTGTGTTGCTGAATGATTTCTTCTTCTTCTTCTTCACTGACCCCATTTATACTCCATGGGTTAGGCTTTCCAATTACTCGTATAACCCGTGTCATTAAAGAAAACATTTAGGATGAACTTCAAAACACTCGCCCTCTCGCTTCAATAATGAATTATCATAGCGAGACAACGCTAGTTTTGAAATCCATCCTAAATGTTTTCTTTAAATCTCTGTCCATGGCAGCTCTGTCCAAGTTGTTCCCTTCTATTTCGTCTCAGAGAGAACGGAACTCTTCCACGTCTTTGACGGTCCCCGGGTCGTCGTGAACTTCTGGCGGGTTTCCAGTCGAGAACTACTTTCGGAATGTGATGATTTGAAACACCCTGTAGTTATTGTTTTTCATCACAACACCCCGACATTGTATAGCACTTCCAGATAGCGTGAATGACGCCTATTTGAGTACATCTAACACCGTAGCCGGTCCAACTAATGAATTTTAATGGCACCATATTAAAACTAATAGACGCAATTTATTATGTACCTACCTATGTTTCTAAGGCCATATTTCCGTTGTTGTGGTTTGATGAGTACAAGTTATACTTTTTGTATTCGCTGGGAAGCTTTTACTTCATATCCTACGACCATTTTCAATAGTATCGAATTGTTCGAGAAAAAGTTACTACACTCTCCATCAGCATAATATCTTAACAGGTCACCACTTCTGCCATTTGTCGGTCAGTATGTATCTGGACGAAATAGCTATAAGGCCGCCAATTTTACGAACAATGTATATTAGTTATGTGATTTTTGTATAACATTAGAATTATATTTTACACTGAGCGATGTCTGTGCAACAAAACTGCACGTGTGAGCTATTTTAATTAAGTACATAGATAGAGGTTATTTTATAAGAATCGTGAGAACAAATAAATTATATTTATACCTACCGAATCCTACGATTATTTTCTATGGTTCCCTTGCTTTGGTCTATCAGACAACCACAGAGCTTGCATGAAATCGTAGATCACGAGACATTAACAGTACTAAATCGGCTATTATTATCAATAGTTAACGACCACATAAAATGTTCTTATCAGGCATTCGGAAATGGTAATGATTTAATTAACCTTGCGTTGGATACGTAGAACAAACAAAGGAAAATTATAATCTATGTTTTTAACTCTGACCCCTTAAAGATAGCCGAGTAAAAATGTCTATGGATAGATGTGATTCGGCCAAGGGAAAAATATCGGAAAATGTGGTAAATTAAGGCTAATGACACGAGTCGACAAGCTTTCAGGGGCTTTAACACATTTCGATTTGAAGAAATTATGTACAATTTTGAATCTGGGGATGCGATAGGATGGGACGTAGAAAACCGCCCCAAAGGTTGATAGCTTCTGACAGTTTCCCTGTACCTGTATCACGCAACGACAGCTGTCGTCGACCAACTGATAACCTTATTGCGTTTAAGATACATATAACGAAATATATAATTGCTCGCTACCAATGTAACTCAGTAAAAGTCAGATTGTTAACACTCTTTCTGCCGATTTCAAAATTGAGAAATTCGCTAAGCAAATAGGTACGTAAGTATCGTTCTGTCTCTGCAAACTTCTCACAAAAGAGCGTGACAGAACGATACTTAAGTATTTACTTAGAAAAATTCTCAATTTAAAAACCGGCAGTTTATCTCGTCTCGTTGGCCTTAGATTAGGTACCTATCTACTTGCGCAAATACACCGCGGGGTTTCCGCGTAGTTTCCTCACCTCACTTGATTATTATATGCAGACCACGTAACATTCAGTTGCACATCATCCTGCTATTGATAGAATTACCGCTGACAGCTTAACGTTAGTCATCTGAGAACTTAAAAATATTCTGTCATGAATATAGCAGTGATTCTGATTAATATTATATACCTGCTTAGTTGGCTCCCCACACGTATTGACTTGTCTCTCCTGTAGGCTAGGCCGACTAAGCTGTCTGGATGGTAATGGTGCAAGGCAAGCCTACTCCCTCTAAATTTAGAGTCTAAAACAATGTCGCAGACACTGCGGCGCCTAGTGGTCTCTCCACCCATCTAGTGTGAGTGAAGGTGCCACCGGACGCTGTATAAATCATCGTAGATGCACAAGGCCTTAGTAAATATACCTACCATAGCAACAACAACGAAATGGTAGTAGGACCTACGTTATATTATGGTACCTACCGGTCAGAAACACCTCTGATACCCCGTGGTACGAGGTACGTAAATAAGAATAAGATAAATTTATTTTAGCAAAATGTATGCACAATATACATAAGTATTATGAATTAAATAAAATGAAATTACAAAAAAAAAAGGTATAGTTTGGTACATTGCAAATCTACTTCATGATGACAAATACATGATATTAATAATGGTGATCCCCACACTAGGCCTAGCCTGTATCGTGGGAACCATAAAAACGCTTACAAGAAAATGTTTCAGCCGTTGACTTGTTGAGGTAAGCAATTACCTTCCCTATGGTGAGTAAGTATAATTATTATAAAATACAATCCCACCAAAAACATTCTGTAAAAAACTAACCAGGTCTCGATGGAGCTACTTGTTTATCTCTAAAAAGTAATGAAATCTAGACAAAGTCGTGCCAAGTCTAAGGTTCCTTACTGCGATTTCTTTATTATTATAGTTAATGTTGTGAGACTTGGCCGTTGAAGGGTACACAAGCGCTTCTGGCGACAGATTGGTGCAATGGTGTCATGGAGCACCTGCGTCATGGTGCGGTTTTGTACCCCTGGGTACCCTTCAACTGCCAAGTCTCACAACATTAACTATAATAATAAATAAATCGCAGTAAGGAACCTTAGACTTGGCACGACTTTGTCTAGATTTCATTACTTTTTAGAGATAAACAAGTAGCTCCATCGAGACCTGGTTATTTTTTTACAGAATGTTTTTGGTGGGATTTCACTTCTTTTTGTAGAAACGTGGGCATATTGATTTATTTTATTAGATTTTCTGATTTGACACAGTTTTTTAATTTGTGTAATGTTCGAGTAGAATAAAGTTAATCGTTCGACTATTTCTTCTTGTTAACTTGTAAGTACTAGTGGTTCGCCCCGAACTGTGAACTCGCGACCCCATATAAACTTAACAACCCCATATCTCGGCAACCCCTCGACCGATTTGGCTCATGTTTGAACTTAAAAATTCTTTTAATTTTATTTACCCGCCTACCAAATTTCATAACGATCCGACCAAATTTACTAAAGTTATCGTCGAACTTTCATACATACAACCTACATACATACATACAAACGCCGGATCGTTCCAGTAGACTCGGAGAACTTCGCTCGCTCGTTCAACTAGTGGTTCGCCCCTGAAAATTTTTATGAACATTATGAATATTCGTTCGACGATTACTTGAGTAAATTTAGTCGGATCGTTATGAAATTTGGCAAGCGGGTAAATGAAATTAAAAGATTTTTTTAAGTTCGAACATGAGCCAAATCGGTCGAGGGGTTACCGAGATATGGGGTTTATATGGGGTCGCGAGTTCACAGTTCGGGGCGAACCACTAGTATAGTTTTCCCTTTATGTGGCCATTAAACCCTAACTCTGTACCAAATTTCAGCTCTCTGTGTTTATGGGAAGTACTAGTTCTATTTTGATGATCATGAGTGAGTGTGTGTCATAAATGCGAAACTTTGCTTTCGCTTAACTTCGGAACTAAATGACCTACAGACTTGAAATTTTGGATTTTGAGTATGTGAATATAACTTACTAGATGACGAAAATTTCTGCGTTCTCGTCTTATCCAGAGGTTCTCAAATAGGGGGCTGAAAATGCGGCGAAATGGTTCCAGTAAAGGATTGTACGGCAGTGTTTGCTTCGCGCTCGACCTGGCGGGGGCACTGCCGTGCCCCCAGATAAAAGAAAACATATTGATTGAAAGTAATGATAATAGATTGAAGCATAAATAATCACAATTAGATAAATCTTAATTTATAGGACAATAGGATAATGGGAGAGAGTGTGTGGGTATGTGTATTTGTGTGTATGTGTAGATGGGGGTGTGTGTGTGCAAAATATCGAGCAAAATATGGATATCCCAGCTTATCACTGACTGTAGATGTAGTACTTATGAATGTTGTTGGTGAGTCTGGATTGTTTTATTACGAAAACCATTTATATTTTCTTTGACAGCGACATTATTTTTTATCGCCCATTCACACAAGCAAGTGTAAGCAAGCGCATTGACACTACAAGACCATTCAAATGATTTCTCACAAATGTGTTGAAATCGTACATAATTTTATTATACACCGTGATTATATTTGTCTGCGTGGATTTGCCTTCTATTTGCGCGAAATTACATCTCCTTAAAAAAAAAACAGAAGTTTAATACAGTGCGGTTCAAACACTTATGAAAATTAATTTGCATGGGAATCGAATCGAAGCCACTCAGCATGAAACGAGAACCAAACATCTGTATTTTTTTCGGAAAACTCCTGATTATTCATTGTTATTTATAGGATATCGGCAGGCGGTGTGACGTCACAGCGAACGTTTTACACGCCATCTATTACGTCAGGTTGGCACTAATGGAGGTGTCATGTTGCACTCGCGAATAATGCCGCTCCACTTGTATTCTTGGGACAGACTGATCTCGACGTATTAGTAGGTACCTAGGTCCATTTAATTTTAATAACTATATATCTATATCTCTATCTCTTCAATCATTACCGCCGGTACAGGGTTTGTTATAATTATAAATATAGGTAATAAACAATAGACATTATCTCGATTTTAGTATGATGAATGGTATTACTTTCTGGTGTAAGTTTCATACCTGTACACACGACAGCACGTCGACCTTTACACGCTAGCACTCTACTCGAGTTTTCAACAAAAGTGTACACTCTTATGTACTGTCGTGTGTACAATAAAGTTTTATATTTCTTTCTACAGTTTTAAACAATGTAGAGTCAACATTTATTCTGAGTCTACATTAACTCTTTATAACATTTTATTCCGTTATTTTTGGCTAATTTCACTTGTTTTCTTATTGACACGTTTTCCATTTGAATTTATTTTAAAAAAGTTACAAGAAAAAGTAGGGTTTGGCGGGAACCTAGTGGGGCGATAAGTTTATTATTGCTCCACGAAAAATATTATGACATGGCAGATGTTATCGCCGGCTCTACCTTTATACTTATTATTATAAGTAGGGTCTACATCAAGTAGAAACAGAATAAAGTCGATAGCAAAAATAACAAAATACATATACTTCTATAAAATAATAAATCCGACAGCCGCAAATGTCTAATTTCTTCACCAAATATTTTATCCCTATTCAAGAAAAGGGGGTCCAAATTTCAAAGTGGGCGACCGTATTGTGGGAAAACGTATGAAAAGGCTTCATTAGCATTAGCTAAAACAGGTTTTAAAATTATTGTTTGTACTTACGGAACCCTCAGGTGCGCGAGTCCGACTCGCAATTGGCCGGTTTTATTTTAAAACTTAATTTAGACTATTATATACCTTCTACATTGTAAATTCTCCCGCAGTGTAGGTACTACTAAATACTACTTACAAACTAGGATAAATACAGGATGCTACAACATAGGAATGCATTGCGCCAGCCTGCAACGGCAGCAGGTTTTAATTCACAAAGGCCGATATACAGGGGGCGCTGTTATCACCTAACCCGCTAATTGCATTTCTACGCCTGAATTATGACCCACGCAACCCCTACTTACAAGAGCTACAGTCTCTGGACTCTACCCTTAATGCCATTAAGTCATTTTCGCAAGATTCGGATTCAATATACAATTATACAAATGTTTATGGTATTTTGAAGGTATTTTTCCACACTGGGAAGTTTGAGCCCGCGGCGGCACACTAAATTGCATTCTGTTTCCGTGAATTTTGCATTAAACAACATCAGCCACACGATAGGATACCCCCTTTTGTTCGATTAGCGCCCTTATGCCGCGCACGGTAAGAGCTACCATCTCTCCTAGACTGTGGCCGACCGTACCTAGTGCGTATTAAAAGTAATAATAAAACTTCATGGTCAGTCTTTTATAACTTGCTTGCACGACATCTGAGGCTTAGGTCTGTAACGCAATGGCGTCTCGATAGTGTCCTAGTAGAAGGACAAAACCGAGGTTTCCTCGTTTGCGTCCTATAACCAGCCAACTAATCCTCTAGAATTAGAATATTGCTGTACTACAAAAAAATAAAAGGACCTATAGCATTAATCAATCGTAACGTATTTGATATCGTCAACTTGGAGCCAATTTTGGCGCCATTGCGTTACAGACTCAGGCCCCAGCTTTAAGTCATAAAAAGAGTTACAATGGAGGTATATTTTTCCATTGACTAATAAATAATTACCAAGCTCAACAAAGTTATAAACCCACTACATTCATTCGTTCTAAATTACGCTAACCGCTATTTCATGGCAGGGTTGTCATTAGTCTTACTGACGGTTTCTGATTTGATAAAACGCTAAGCAAGTACTTAAAAATCGTTCTACCTCTGCGGATTTTTTTACAAAAGAACGTGACAGAACGATAATTAAGTACTCACTTAGTAAAATTCTCAATTCAGAAACCGGGCCTTAGTGTTTCTTCGAAAGCATCACTTTAATTCTACAGTTGTAATCATCATGATTCTGCTATACTTAATTATTACAACTTGTAGAGCCAACCGGACTGTTATATTTTTACTTTTAGTAAAAGCAATTGTTGTAAATCAGTACCCAGGTCGGCAAGTTTTCCTGTAGCGGTTTTTAAAGAAATACGTGGAGTAAATTAAGCCTCGGGTTTGGTATAGTTGCTGGGCAAGCCTATTCCGTCAAAAAATGTTCCAGTTGTTTGTATTGATGATTAAAAATACCCTTTAAAATTTGGCTGCTAACTGAAAAGTCAGCCCGTATACTGTATGTATACGACCTGCCTTTTCCCGGCATATAACTTGAACAATGACCTTGACTGCGCAGTAGACGATTTTTGGGTCACTTTGGCGGGGGACAAGGGGCGCGACGGAATTGCTATTGCTTCGGGCGGCCCAGATTGTTTAAATTTGGCTGACGTGCGCGAACTCATCCCCACTACGCAGACTTTTGCTCAAGGTATGCGCCGGGAACTGTACTAAAGTTTAGTTTAGTTTATGGTGTAGGGATTTGTACTTAGCCCTGTAACTGTAACTCCAAAATGGTGAACTTTGGCAGCTGACCAGGGACAGGGACTGTACGAATGCATTATTATGCATTCCGAATTGGTGTTTTATCTTATTTCGCGATCGGCTCGTGTATCCCCGCCTGATTTATTTTTAGCCAAGCTGTTGTCTTGTTATGTTAATCGCACTGGGGTATTTATAAGCCACTACCTATCTACGTCATCGTGTACGTCAATCCGTGTACACACGACAGCACGTCAGACTGTACACTTTTGTTGCAAAGTCGCCCGTAACGTAAGCGAATAGAGTGCACGGGTGTAAACGTCTACGTGCTGTCGTGTGTACGTCAATCCATTATAACAATATTATGGGGTCTCCCTTCACAGCCTAGTTGGACTTGCCATTCTTAATCGATCGGTCAGTCCATGGTCCATGGATGGGCGACCGCTAGTGGCAATAATATCTGAGCGCTTCCGTGCTTCGGAAGGAACGTTAAACCGTTTCTCCCGGTTGTTGTTGATTAATAACAATCGTTAAGCCATTCCTAGCCCATTGTAGGCATGTAGGAATGTGACTAAAAGTAGGCATTTGCAGAATTCCATGCGTTATCTAGCTCGATGCCATATCGATAGCACTCGATACAAGCGAAGCGTAGCATAAGGCTGGGTTAGAGCGTATCTATGGGTTTTTAACTCATTCTATCCCGCTCTATGTCAAACAAAAGAATGAGATGCATATAGTTATAAACCTATAGATACGCTCTAACTCAGCCTTATGCTACGCTTGCTGACCTACAGACAGATGTAAGTATCAAAATGTCAATAAGTGCCGTAAGATCAATCACAGTTTAAACTCAGACCTTAGATTAAACCTCGCATTTTGTATGAAAATTAATCGACAGATAGGGTTTAAACTAGCCTTTTTGGTTTAAACTGTGAATGATCTTACGGGCCTAAGGCAGTTTAAGTTATGCCTACTTAGGCTTTAAGAAAACAACACGACTTATAGTTGAATTAACCATCGTCTCTGCCTACCCCTTTGGGATACTGGCATAAGTTTAAGGATGTGTATGTATGAACAAGAGTTATTGAGATCTTCCTCTAGAGGTATTTATTACACGTGTGACACACATTTGTTAAAATTTAGTTTCCACCAATAACGCAACAAAAAGGAACTACAAGATTTATGATTTATTTGTAAGTATCTAATGGTTCGCTTTTCAGATAATAAGTGGACAAAGAAGTGCTTACAAATAAGAACTAAGTAGTAACAATGGACTTCGACGAAACTAACAATAATGTACTTGCTGCCAAGACCTCTCATTCTGAAGACAAAAAGACATAACTGCCTCTCCTGAGGACATGCTATAATGGTCCTCATTCAATGGGATATAGAGAGTAATTTTGCTTCACGAAATGACACTTAATAAGCTCGTCAGACCCTAGTTAGTCTTCAGAAAAAAAAGTAAGAAATACTTAACAATTGTAGAGAAGTAACATTTACTTTTTAAGAGTAGAACGATTTTTGTGGGATTTTTACGGTTGTTTCGTCCAAAAACCGACAGTAACGCCCGATTTCCACAAGAGCAATCATATGTGACAGGTGATTAATCGAAGATGAATTCAAAATAGCGGCGCGTGATTGGCTGAAATAAGTTTGACATGTCTGTTACATATTTTTTTGATGGCCCGTGAAGAAATCCTACTTATATTATAAAGGCGAAAGTTTGTGAGTGAGTGAGTGTGTTTGTTACCTTATAACGCTGAATCCGCTGGATGGATTTGGATGAAATTTGGAATGAAGATAGCTGAGACATCAGAATAACATATAGGCTACATATTATCACGCTTTGGCGCTTAGGAGCAAAGCAAAATACACAAAGATTATCGTATAGTGGCTATTTGTATAAAAGTGAACGACAAAACCATTTACCATAGACCCTCTGTCATTACGTAGCGTTGAGCTATTTACTTTCCTAAATCCATCAAAAACTGAATAACGGTGAATTTTGATCTACCAAAAAGTCCGAAATGTGCCGCAAGCCCGCAACCTATGCATTACAATCAAACGATAGACAACAATGAAGAAGTTGTTTTTAATTATTGCTGTCATCCATCACTGTCACAAAAATGGTATCAAGAAAGCAATACAGCAGAAATCAACATTGTGTAATTATAAAAAACAGGCAAAAAAATATTGTTTCAGTGATAGCTACTTACAATCTGAAAGAGCCAATAAATAAATCCTTTCTTTAAAAACTTCAGCATCCAGCAGTGTTTATCAAAGATCTTTACAAAGTTGCGGTCCGGCGTCCGTCCTGAGATCTCTTGGCCAGACGAAATGGAATGTCCGTTCAGTGCATTGCTGATTGCTGCTTATTCAGGGAAGAATAAGGATGCACCAGACCTCGAAGAAAACTAAAGATACGATGTTCTGACCAAAAAAAGCCGCTGTGTGTACTGTGCAAGTATGAAAAACATTGTAGTCTTGAGCGACCAAAGGCGCATAAAATCAGCCAGTGATGGTGTAACATGAGCAACATGACCGCTTTATTTCCACTAAGTACCTATTGAGTACCTAGAAGGACTAGACAGGGGCACTTTTACATAATATCATAGTCGCCTATTCATTGATGACAACTCTGATAGGCTTTCCACATACTTCAGAAGTTCAGACTGGCGAGAAGATTGGAGCATGTGAAAATCCCCGAACCGCCTGGGTGGTGGTGTTGCCCGCATGAAAGATATGTAAGGAATAGAGCCAGAAGAGGTGTTTCGTGCCAATCTTAAGCTGTACCGACAAGGTCGCATCGTCATAACTGTCCTGATTCTCCACAGTGCAGCTTATAGGATCTTTTGGAGGCGACCCCAGGGCGCTCAGGTTAGCGCGTTTCTGGGTCGGCAAAGTTTGACGCTTTCAACACGAAAGAAGAATAAGACCGACGATTTAAAACCGTTGTTTCAGACTATGGTATCGTAGACGCTAAGAAGACGCATTAGGTGTTTCAGAAGGGCAGCTAATAGAAAAAAAAATACTATTCAATGTGATAGACATAATATGGATAAGTTTTTCTGATATTATGATCGTTGTCTTTGATATAGCATGATGCAAAATAAAATATATAAAAAAAACTACACGAATTTTCATATAGTTTTTTCTGTTAAGGGTGGACGATAGCAACGTAGCGGGAAATTCAAAATTTTACAGTTTTTTACATTTTGTAGCTAAACTGAGCTATTTTTGTTCAGCGATTTTTCGTTCGCGGCAATAACATAGTATTCTTTTCATTATTGTAAACAACAGAACAACAATTAGACACATTCAGCCGATTATGTGTTCTGGTCTACGACAAGTTTTTTGGGCAGTGCCACTGCTTCGTAGACCAGAACACTTAATCGGCTGAATTATTGTTGTTCTGTTGTTTACAATATTGAAAAGAATACTGTTATTGCCGCGAACGAAAAATCGCTGAACAAAAATTGCTCAGTTTAGCTACAAAATGTAAAAAACTGTGAAAATTTTGAATTTCCCGCCACGTTGCTATCGTCCACCCTTAAGTATCTTCGTGCCTGTAATACGAGTAGGTAACGCTAACTAGCTCTGTTGGAGATCTTTTACAGAATGCCAGTCAGATGTTGAGACCTGTGACGTACCTACTGCATCGAATGCTGAATGCTGATATGATTATTCACACAACTGTGCAAGCAAACGAGATGTACTTGGGTTTCAAACTAAGCATTAGGAGTCTCTAACATCGAGAGAGGCAGTGTCCATATAGGCCACAAAGGCACGAAGACTTGAGGCGAGACCAACTACAGACAACTACAACAGAGACAACCCAGACTGAAAGTTTGCAGAAAGCAGTAGCAGATTAGCGGACTCAAAATAAGAGTCGAAATATTCGAGTGTGTCTTGAAATGTAGGTAACCCACGTTCAATCAGTTAGATGCCGATAACAGTAGGTATCTGCATCTTTACTCCGTTGAGTTTGGAAGAAGCAGATAACAACGCATGGTCCACGGGAGCGAAGTCTGATAGCGCTGGGGGTCGGTTATAAGTACATTTAATACTACCTAGGTGGTAAAAAATGCTAGGTACAATTGCTAAATCACCACAAACTTTCATCCTTTTTCTTTTATCCACGTGAATGAAGTCGTGGGTACTATCTATACATTGCTAAGTAGGTAAAAACTTGGGGAAAAGCCCTGACTGACTTCGATGGCGGGGGAAAAATAGGGCTGCAACTGTTAATCTTAGTCAGCGCGGACGAAGTCGCGGGCAAAAGCTAGTCGGGCATAAATCGCAGATGCTTTTCAACGCAATCAGTTGAGGAGACCAAAAACATGCGTTGACCGGTCTTTAGTATGCTGTGTTATACAAATCTTAGGCCAAGGCAAAGTGGCTGGATCTTTCAGATGCGAGCAAAAGTTAGTAGAAATAGCCAAACCCCGACTATTATTGTAGTTACAGTGAAACATAGTTTAGTTTACTCAAAGGAAAACTTGGAGCAACATAGGAGTTTGGTGATAGTATGAAGGTAAATATAAGAGATCGCTACAGTCGCACAAGTCTGAGTGTAAGTAGTTAAGTAAATAAGGACACAACTTCATTGGCTCAGTAGTGAAAACATTTGAACCTGGGACTTGGGAGACTATGCTTTTGAGGCAACAGTAGATAGAACCACTGGGCTATTATCGCTATCAAAATTCTAAAAGTATTTGCAGTTGTTTTATGTGCAGAAGGACTTTTGTAAAAAAGATCGGCTAGGTTAGAGTTACTGCGGGCACATGAACGTCGATGTTGAAGCAGTCGCCGTGGCCGAAACTGCCCAGGAAACTACATGACATGACATAATTATTTGGTTCATGAATACTGTCAAGAAGTGCTTAGTAATTTACTCGTACAATGCCATAATCTTATCTGCCCCGTTGTCGGCGGACGGCGGCGTGGCATTTTGAGGAATTTAGTTGTTTCTATAAAAATATATATAAATATCTGGTATATTTTAGGGATTATTCCCATAATCCTCTCTGGTAGAGTCAAGGCGGTGGGAATTGGATGAAATTCGTGGGTAATTCGATAAAAGCGGCGGTGCCCAACGGGTCAGATAAGATTCCGCAAAGTACGTAGAAGAGCTAGTCCAAAAAAAATATTGGTTTTGAAATCTATTCCAAAGCAATAAAGTTCAAATTATGATGGAAATATGTTGTAGTCTACCCGTTAAAGGGTTAAGCTTAAAACCTGCAAAGAGCCACAAGTTCCCGCAAACATCTCGGTGCTAAACAAAATTGTTGGCAGAACCATAACAATATTTCCTTGACAGCTCAGGTGTGCCTTTCCACAACATATATCCAAAATAACCTTCTTAACCTAGTCACCACCTTACCTGCTTGACTTAGGGGCTGTATTCGCTTGAAAAGTGAATAACGGAGGGCATTCGTTTTAAGGCAATGATGGCAAGGTATTTCGTCAAGCCACACGTTCATTTCAAGAAAAGTGAAAAGAGAAACAAAACATATTAGCGAAAAGTTGAACAAGTGACAGACAACAAATAAGTAGGTAATTGATTACTTATCAATGATTATAAATATTTTTTAAAGACAAAATTTTCGCCATTTGTGCAAGAAGTTGCTTGAAACCTAAAACTGAATCCCTTCAGCTCGGAAAGCACTAAAATACGATGAAAATCCAGGCTCCAAATTCGCAAATAACAGCGGAAACATCGCATGAGTTCCAAACCTTATTTCAGTGATGGATGAACCAGAATACCAGCGTTACTGAATTTAACATTCCCAATGTGAAATGCGGAAAATGAATAACGCCTTTCCATCTGAATCGATCAATCAATGGAGTTTTAGAGCCGTCTAACTCCGAGTTTGGAAGAGCTCAAGAATACATTAAGAAGTGCACAACTTTTCTTTAAACTCATCACATCTTGATGCCTTTTCAATATCTCTTCGTATTTGCAGGGATTCTCAACGTATAGGTTTGTGATTGTTCACGTTTATTTTCGCGGCCCTTTTTTCTTTAGTTTTTTTTTTCAATATTTTAAAGCATCTCCAAATCCGTCTACTGCTCTTGCAATTTGCTATTTTTCTCTTTAAAACTAGGCGCATAATAAGTATAATACAGGGTGTTAAAAGACCGCCAGCAAAGCGGGAAACCACTTATTGTCCTCATCATAACGAAAATGTTTGCCCCAGGAACTACGTCTGGGAAATCAACGGTTTCCGATATAACAAGGTTCAAAGTTGGACTTTTAAAAAAAAATTTTTTAAGAAATGTTTTCAGTTTTAAGTTTTTAACATACCTATCAAGAAGCCATATCAAAATTATGAATATTTCTTACAAAAAACAATGTTGAAATTGCAACCCGCAATGTACTCGTATGATAAGCATCGGCACTTCAAGTGTAAGTTTTGTAACATAAACTTATACTAAACTAAAACCAAAATCATTTCCCAGCAATAATTTATCGAAAAATTACTTTGTTTTTGTTTAGTATGCGTGCCATTCGGGTCTGTTGGCGGTCTTATAATACCCTGTATAGTTTAAATATAAGGACAATCATGCATATTCTACATATAGTGCGACATAAAAGAGTAGAAATTAAATGGCAACAATTTTTCATAGTAAATCCGAAAACTGGTCGGCTTTACTATGAAAAATTGTTGCCGTTTAATTTCTACTCTTTTATGTCGCACTGTAATAAGTATGCCTAATTTAAGTCCGTAATTTTAATTTCTTCTTATGCGTGAGCGGTCTGACACTTAGCGCAGAGTTTTCATAATATCAGTTCTGGTAAAGGTTGAGAACCCCCGCATCCTCAAGACAAACCGAGTGCGTAACCCACAAGAAACGTTCAGAACTAACGACCCGTGCTGAGGAGCATTGAAAATTTATACTAAGTACGAGGGAACTTTGATAGTTAGTTAAGTTACTGCATGCGCTTTACATCCACCAGCCCACCTTGATCCCTGAAATTTGACCCCCGTAGCCTATTAGCCTAAGTGCTTAGAGAGCTGGGGTGGGTCTAGGAAACTGGTCGCGTTTATAAGAACGGTTGCTCGCAAAATAAAAATGCGACAAGAAAATGTGGAGTGTTGCGGCGAGGGTGTGAAGTTTATTTATACAGGGTGTTAGCGGGTGAAGTATGGGACCTCTCAAAGGGATTTCGGGTGTGCTTTCTACTGAATTAAGTCTTAAGCCTGGATGATGTGGCGGGGATTTGTTAATGAGTTTTTGTGTTGTGTAGAGTGTTGTGCAGAGGAACAAGATTCGGTTAATGCGATTTCAGGCTCTAATCTAATTGGAATAAGCCCGCATGTTTTTGACAAGTTCAAGTTACCAAATAAGGTGTAAAGACGAAATAATAAAACTCAGTTGAAGCCACACATTTTTTTACAAGTCAACACAAAGATGCTATTGCTACCCCAGTTATAGAGTGGTTTTTAGGTGTAAATACACCTTAAAAGACGTAAAAAACTGACACAGACTTTTCAAACGCGCCAACTAGGCGATTGATTGTTATTCTAGTATTCTGACAACCCTACACTGTAGTACCCTAAAAAAACTAAGGCCTTTGCATCTTCGGAGTGAGATGATTTATACAGCGTCCAGTAGCACCTTCACTCACACTAGATGGCTGAAGTGACCACTCGACGCTGCAGTGCCTGGGTCATTTAGTGGTAGGTACCCTTCTTCTTCTGGATCGGTCCCTCAATTCTGAGGATCGTGACCATACAATGGTTCTCCAGTCATCACGGTCACGGGCGCGATGGGATGATTATGAATGATTTTGAAAGTCGAATGATTATAAAACACTAATGTTCGTATTCGACTTCAAAATTAGCGATACGCTAATCTTGATAATCGAATGAAACCACTAATTAGTAGTCGCTAATGTCAAAACACTTTTAGTTCTGGCTTCATAGAAAAGTATCGCTAATTTACGGGCTGCCAACCCAAGCGGCTACGACGGATAACCATACTGACAACATAACAAATATAATGGGAAATTAGGTTCTTTTTTTTATTGAGGTATTGTACAGATAAAAAATTATAGTAAATAACGGTAAATAAACTAAGCCAATTAAAGTAGTAATTAAACTTACCTAATCTTATACTTAGCTAAAAACCAAATCGGTCCTTTTTACGGAAGTTGCCAACCTAAGCCTATCCACGGATGACAACTTGACAGAAATAAGTGAATGAAGTTAGCTAATAAAAACCGAATCATTCCGATTCGCGGCGGAAATTTCCGAGTTGGCTAAATCATTCATCGGCTTTGAATGATTCCCGAGTTGACCCGAGTCGAGACGGAAACGAACGACCGACTCGACAACTAATAGTAGTGGTAGGTAGGTAGGTTAGACTGTTAGTTTTAGCTACTAATCTAAACGTATCCCGAGTCGAATGATTTCATTACTATCATTCATAATCGCGCATCGCTAATGCGTGCTGGATGGATGGTAGGTACCCTAATCACCCTGAAAAATCTCGTAACAATGACCGGTCGCTAAACGGCATTGCTCCCGCCGCAGCAGGGCCCTTAGCCTTTAACACAATGGTGCCAAAATGGGCTCCCGGTTGACGGTTTCAATTACGATTTATTAATGCTGTCGGTCCAGTGTCGGTCCTTTTAATGTTTTTCTAGTACAGCAAAGAATATTAAGAGTGTAATTCTAAAGGATTAGTTCGCTGGTTGTAGGAGAATAACGAAAAAATCCCGGTTTTGTCCTTCTACCTGGGACGCCATTGATACGCCATTGTGTTACAGGCTAAGGCCCCAGGTCCGTTGATTTATGAGTGATGTAGTGGGGCGCGGCATTCGACATATTTTTCTCATTAGCCCTTCAGGAAGTTCTGCCTTATCCACGGGGTCGTTTGGGGAAAACCGAGGTGGAGGAGAATAGGGTATTCCTTTGCGAAACATGTCAAACTTTGGTCTCAGTTGGTAGGCCAGTAAACACCTACATAGTAAAGAACAATATGGTCGCAAACTGGGGCAAACTACAGGGTGCACTCTAAGTCGATAGCGGAACTTTAAATAGGCTGTCTACTGATCAATGCAAACCACTTCCTACTACTTCACTAATATTCTAAAGCGAGAGTAAACTATAAATAAAAATAAATAATAGACTTAATTTAAAACTTGTCTGTAGGTGGCTAAAAAAAAAGCGAAAAGAATTTCAGCTGTTCCATACAAAAGGTCGATTTAGTGCTGCACCAAATGTATGAAACAGCCAAGAAACAGCTGATATTTTTTTCGCTTAATTTTTTTCGCCACCTTGTACGTAAGTTTTCATTTAAGTATTTTATTTATCTTTATTTATAGTTTACTCTCGCTTTAGAATATAAGTGAAGTAGTAGGAAGTGTCACAACTTGTCAAAGTTGAAGTGTCGCTCTCGGGAAGGGGGCAGCCCATAATTATAAGGAAAACTTTCTGGTTTTTGCCATTGTGTGGTGGGGCAGCGAATTAGAGTGGTATTTTTTCAGCATATTAAATTGCTCATAACGTTGTTTTAGGCGTCAGAGTTTGGATGTTAATTACGATAAAACAACTAGAAAGCAGTACGAAGATTTTACTGTAGAGCCTGTAAAAATTGAAGATTCCATTTTGCCTTTTAAGACGCCATAGGTCTCACAAACTAGCGCCGCCAATGGAAAAAAAAACATATCTTTTTTTTGGATGCGTTTTTAGCAAAAAACGCTCCTGCGATTTCTCAACGCGAGACTTATCTATTTTTAGGACCTAAGGTTTGGATTCCAGGATTGGATTTCCTACGAATGTAATCGATTCTCGTCAATAGTGGCCACTTTTGGCGAGAATAGATTGCATTCTTAAGTTGAATCTAAAAATAGTTAAGCCTCGCGTTGAGAAATCGCAGGAGCGTTTTTTTGCTAAAAACGCATCCAAAAAAAGATATGATTTTTTTTTTCATTGGCGGCGCTAGTTGTGAGACGTATTTCATCTTAAATAATTACAAATACTGGCTATTGATCATACCTCACTCATAAATAAAGCCCACTGCTGGGCATGGGCCTCTTCCCTTTCACGTTAATCCCCTCTCTCAACACCAACAAATCATAGCTATGCCCAGGGGCCAAAATATTGCATGATAATGATATTAAGGTGAAAACCTAAGTGGCCACTTTTGGCGATAAAAGATTTTATTTAGGTTCTACCTTAGGTCCTAAAAATAGTTAAGCCTCGCGTTGATAACCTAATGAAGAGTTTTTTAGCAAAAAACGCATCCAAAAAGAAGATATGTTTTTTTTTTCCATTGGCGGCGCAAGTTGTGCCTAGGTTTGGGCCTTAATTGGAAATATTGGAACTTCAAGCAAAAGACACAATAATTTTCAGAACTTCTGATTCACCGTGTTGTTGAAAAGCTCAGTCTGAAAAAGTATCTCCATGACAAGCGGAAAAAGTTCCAAAACATCGCATCAGCGATTCCGAGTCACGCAATAGTTCAGGATTAATAAAGCCATGTGCACACTTCACTACATATTAGCAAAAGTTGAAGCGAACCGGATGAGTGCACATATACCTTTACCAATTAAAATAGCGTCCGACCACGCAAATAGAAGCCTTAAACCCTAAGCATAAGGTCTGCTATAAGTGAAAAAGAAAACGTTGTCATCCGTCGACGAACAATGCTCAGGAAAAGCACTGCGTTCCCAAGCTTCCACACATTCGTATGGCGAAGAAGCTTTTGTGTTTTGTTGTGCAAAAACTAAACGCCATACTTGACTAATAGCGTCCATGCGAATTTCACCTTCAACGCCTTCGAAATTGAGTTAAATTTCCACGGTAAAATTTGTGACTACCTGCGTTTGGTTACAGCAAATTTCTCACACAGGTAGTTTAGTTCCAAATGGCAATTTTCAATGGGCAGCATTTAGTTGCTGTGTTTAATGAATGGCGCGTGGTCGTGCATTCGTTATGAATCGCCTTTCAAACAGAATCGTTCGTGTTTGCTTGATGATGCATGGTATTACTTATTTAAGAATGCAGGTCGGGGATATTAAACAAGCGGATTTAATCAATGTTAGGCTTGCAGGGTGGCCCAAACATAGACGTCAAGGGAAAAAATCTAGATTGCTGACTCCAAGAGAGTGAAAAGTCAAAAGAAAAAAAAAACCAATGCTGCGTAAAATTTCCCAAAAAAACCTTAAATGCCTCATAACTTCTAAACGACAAAAAATGCATGGGAGTGATTCGGGTAGCCCTCGGTGTCAGCTAACTAGATTTTCTCGCTTGACGTCTATGTTTGGGCCACCCTGTAACACACATTCAAATTGGAGCAAATCACTCGCTATGGATTACAAAGAGGAAACCTGCCTTCATAGCATGCACACTCAATTCGCCGGATAACGAATAATCTTACACCTTACCTGCCAAGAATATTTATTTTCTATCCATCCATCGATGCAGTCGCTCCAAGGATCGTGGCCAACGCTTGTAGAACGCGATAGTAATCGAAAGTACCTACCTAGGTGAATTTCTATCTGGGACCCATCCAAGCTTTTGATCCATACACCAATAAAAATATACAAGGTGTTACAAAAGTTCCTAGCTCTTTTTACATTAATTATACATTACATTAATACCACCTTAAGTCAATTCCCAATTTTTTTTTGCTCTATGACGCTTGTTTTTCTATTAAATCACGGTTTTACTCACTAGTAATTTGTCGGTGTAGCCGACTAGTTGACGCTTGGTTCATTTTTAAATTAATAAAATGTAGGCGCTATGAAGGGATATTTTTTAAAAATGTTTTTATCTTCACAATGTTTTATCAATGCAAATTCCTACATCTAAATCAGCATACTCGGTAGTCTTTTAACACCGTTTATAGTCTAACTTACAGTTTCACGCAGACTTGTAGCGAAAGTAAACCCAAACTGCCTCCACACATATCATTGCACGGCTTACCCCAGCCGCGGTTGTCTATGATCCTGTCAGTGCCACGTCAGCAGTTTTCAATAACTACCCTCAGTTACGGACTTCATCGTTCACTGGCTCAGTAGTATACTAAACATTTTGATGATTGTGATTTAAGACCAAGGAGTGCTTTTGCACTAAACCTCTTATGGACTTGGCGGCGCCCGGCGCTCGCCCTGTAAAAGTTATGGCGCTCGGCCGCGCGCCCGCCGCGCGTCCTGTAAAATGTATGGCGCTCGGCCGAGCGCCCGCCGCGCGTCCTGTAAAATGTGTGACGCTCGGCCGCGCGCCCGCCGCGCGCCCTGTAAAATGTATGGCGCTCGGCCGTGCGCCCGGGGCGCTTTCTATATCAAGTCCCTTATACCGGCGTCGTCGGTGTAATTTTGGTCTATTAACTGCGAGATTGAAATACGTAAATAAATTGATCCCAATCTGAAACTTAATTTAATTTTCCAATTATTAGACTTGTTTGGACTAATTTGAAAATTCGAGCAGCTTGAATGTAAGAAATATTTTTAAGAAAGAGTTTTTTTTTGAGCCCGTACCATGTAACTCCATTAAGAGAAACAGGGACCTGCTGAAAACCAGCGCTGCTAATGAACCTCATATGGCATCATACGCAGCATATTATTATGCTGAGCATGCATCCTTTTGCAGTCAACAACACACGTTGACCAATTGTCAATTCAGCATCTAAGTATGTTATTGTGTATGTATCTTTATTTTTATTTAATTCCTTAGCTTAGATTATTCCACTGTATTGTATTATTCTTCGGTTGTTGACTGGACAATAAAGCATTTTGATTTGATTTGATTTGATTTGATATACGCGCGTAATCTTTGCGTTTATAAACGTTGCGTCTGTGATGGTATTCGTTTACATCATCATTAGCAGTCCCAAATAGTCCATTTTTGGACGTACGCCTCTCCGAAAATGCAGTGTTGACGGTTTGCTGCCTCATCCAGTCGTGGCCGGTCTATGCCCCTAATATCAGCCACCCAGCGCTTGAATGGTTTGTATAAGACGGCCTTTTTTAAATGTACCATTGTTTTAACTTACCTACGCGTAGAACGTCTTATTTCCAAGTTTTTCGTGTGGAGATGAATTACCTGAAACAGAGAAAGATAGGTACTTTTAATCATACAATAAGAGCCTAGTCATAACGGGCGCCCGAGGCGCACGACCAGAACGCTGCGTTTCGGGTGCCCTTTAAATTTTTATGAATTTATTTGCATCAAGCGCTCGTCTGCCGTCCGTAGTGCGCACGCCATACCGCCCCAAATCCAGTGTTTTGGGCGCGCGCCTCGGGCACCTTTTATGACTAGTCCCTAAGGAACTTGATATCCAAAGCGGCCCGGGGGCCAATCCTCGGGCATGTCGCATTCGAGAATCTACAAAGAAAACCTTAGTAAGAAGTCACATTCGAGATTCTACGAAGAAAACCTTAGTAAGAAGTCACATTCGAGATTGCCGAGAATTAGCCTCCAGGGTGAGCGCCCGCGACGTTCGGCGCTCACCCTGTAAAATGTATGGAGCACCTTTTAATGCTTTCTTCTATAATATGATTAAAATTTGATAGTTAAAGTACGTAAAACCTTTGTCCCCACTCTTGTACAAACATACTAAACACAGTTCACACAGTCCTTTCCCTAAGCCCAACAGAAACTACGAGGGAGCATAACGAACAGAGTTTACTCGCCAGCACAAAGAAGGTGTTAGTTGGAAAGAAAACCAATTACCTAGCTGTTGCCCGCAGTGGGCCAGCGGCATTCAAAGTGAACACGTTACATCTGGAACTTATAACAAGACGGTGGACTCCCAAATGAGAATTTCTCGGCTACCTATTGGTTTTTATTCACGGTTTGAACTACACAATGAAATTTAAAAAAACCGGCCAGACAAAGTCGGACTCGCTGTCCGAGGCGAGGGTTACGTTCAGGTATAAGTATAGGCAAGCACCAAATTAATGTAGATTTGGAACAGCTGTTAGCTTATTGTCCTATTTTTTTTCCGCATGGTAAAAGTTTTTTTAAAGTTTTTAGATATTCACTTTTACCCTGTAGATACTTAATGTTTGGCTACCGAATTCAATGAGGGCTACTGTTTTATTTTAGTCATGAGCCAACCATAGGGTTGCCGAGATATGGGGTTGTAAAGTTTATGTGCACATCGCGAGTTACAGTTTGGGCGAACTACTAGTTCATACAGCGTCCGGTGGGACCTCCTCTTATAGTAGATGGGTGAAGTGATTACTTGGACGCTGTAGTGCCTGTAGAGTAGACCAGCCCAGCATTTATACTCTCTCAGCCAGTATCCTATATCAGGTTAGTCGGCTTAGTCCACAGTTTTTTTTTCCTTAATTTTGCAACATAACAGACCTGCCGGTCTAACATGGAAGCCGCAGTCTCGGCTGATGTCTTTATTTTCTCTACATTTTTACAAATTTACAAAAGCCGAGTGAAAACGGATGACAATCTACGGCAGAAAACGGGGCGCCTGGGAAGCAAAACGTGCGTAAAGAAACTCCGTCAATTTCCCTCGCCACGAAAAGGGATGTCTTTATTTTTCTCCAAATTTTTACTTTACCACTAGACCGCTCCGCATTGAGCACGCGTGGTGATTGAGCTCGAACTAGCTCTGAGACCTTTGCCCAACTAGTTGGACTATGGACCCATGGACTGCCATGGGCTATCTGAGATTGTGGCGGACCGTACTACATCTTACTTTGTTTTTACAAAATTACAAAAACGTCAATCTGGGGCAAAAAACGGAGCGTCTCGGAACAAGCCGCCGAAACGTGCGTAAAGAAACTCCGTTAACTCCCTCGCCGCTGAAAGTTAGCCCTAACGAGGTGTACCGCGACCGGTCCCGCGCTGTTTGTAAACAAATAAATCCGCTATCGGATACTTTTGATGAAAGGGTGTTATTGGCCAATCGAGGGGCGAGGATTGTGGTGTTATTCGAGAGGCGAGATGATCAAACAAGATGGGTTAGGTCAGAGGTCTCCAAACTACGGCCCGCGGGCCAAATCCGGCCCGCCAAGTGCCATCAATCCGGCCCGCGACAGCTTAAGGCGCTGGGCCCTGTCGTGGGCCAGATTGATGACACTTAGTGAATTAGCCCGCGCGCCAAGAAAAATGCACAAAATCGAGTCCTGTATCAAATGCACTAAAAAATCGAAAATTTTCACATATCAAACCCTCGAATTAGGTGAGACCAGTTTCGTGTAGAAATTCGTAAACGTTTTGAAGATATTTTGGATGAAAAAAAAATAGGCGGCGCACTTTTTTTCAAACAAAATATCTTGCAATCTGTTAAGGATATCAACAAAAAACTGGCTTTTTTAGATAGCTCTCACCTAATTCTAGGGTTTGATATGTGAACATTTTCGATTTTTTTAGTGTATTTGATACAGGAATCGATTTTGTGCATTTTTCTTTGCGCGCGGGCTAATTCACTAAGTGTCATCAATCTGGCCCACGACATCTAATGTTTTACTGTTGTTACTTTTGCTGTGATAAGTTGAATGGAAGAGAATGAAAACACAGAGGCCTGGTTTCTGAGTTGAGAATTTTACTAAGCAGGACGATACTTACCCATTTGCTTAGCAAAATTCTCAACTCAGAAACCGGGCCAGAATGATAATAATTACTCGGTTTTATTTACTTGCAAGGTAAAACTTTACGACAGAAATGATGACGCAGAAAACTCAACTTAAGTATCTAAGCATAAGCATAGCCTTTTTTAGGCCCGGTTTCTGAGTTGAGAATTTTGCTAAGCAAATGGGTAAGTAATGTCCTGTCTCTGCATATTTCTCACAAAAGAGCGTGACAGAGCGATACGTAAGTATGTGCTTAGTAAAATTCTCAACTCAGAAACCGGGCCTTATTCAATTACTGACATCATGAGGTAGTGGCCACCCCTCGTATAGCGATTTGACGGTCAGCGATACGGAATTTAGCGTAAAAAACCAGATGTTGCTAAAATTAAAAAACGTAATGTACGGAGCAATCGATTTTTTGACGCGATGTCTATGGCCCGGGCTCTGAATTGAGAATTTTACTAAGCAAATACTTAAGTATAGTTCTGTCACGCTCTTTTGTGAGAAATCTGTAGAGACAGGACGATACTTACGTATTTACTTAGTGAATTTCTCAATTCAGAAATTGGCAGTGTGTCTAACAAAATACTACTTACAACTTTAAGAAAAAAAGGTTTTCTTTCAGTCTTTAACACCAAAGCTATACTTGCTGACATACTTAGACTGTTTTAAAACCAACCGCCGCCGTATGTATGCCCCGACACAGCTCCACGCGATTATTATTTGCAAGTTTTTTTTTTGGCCCACCTTATCAGTCACATAAACAATGACCGAAATGACTCCGCAACATTTTCCCAAAAGTGCCAGTGCAAAATACATTGTTTCCTCCACTGCATAGCTCTCAGGATTATTGGAGAAGCGTAGGAAAACAACGCGATAAATCTCCTTAAGTTTTATCCCGGGAGTGTCAAAACAAAACCCTTTGTACCGCGTATTCATATTGAATGGGGCCAACTTGATGCGGCATAGAGTGGGGCGTGGATAGAAGAGACAGACTTCAGTCAAGATATTGTTGTCAATCTATCCAATATTGACACTAATATCTTGACTGAAGCCAATGAGTTAAGCCCACTGCTGGGCATATGCCTCTTTTTTTTAACAACCCCCTCGGTCAAAAGCCAATCATCTCTATTATCTCTATTATCTCTACAGGATGTTGTTTTGGTTAGTGACACCCGACTCAGGGAAGATAGTTTTAATAACGCTTAAAATTTAAAATAAGTATTTTTCTTTTCTAAAAAATTTTGGATTCACAAATTACCTTGTTCAATAATTTGTTCTATAATAACAGCGACGTGCGGACACCCCCTTCTCAAAGCGAGTGCACGATGTGGCATGGCGCCCGATATTGCGATTGCGGCCGCAAGGGCTAGTATAATAGTAAGGGGAGGCCACAATTTAATGAGCTTTGGGTATTTTTCACTAAAGAATTTTTATATTTTTTTGGCTTTAGTATCGTTTCTGTCCATCACCCCTGAGTCGGGTGTAACTTTACAAAACAACACCTTGTATATCGACCACTGGAGCTTTTTGTCTACCCATAGACCGTCGACCCATTCTATACCACCCCTCAGTGGCTGGCCTAGTGCATCGTCCGTTTTCTCATCTAACAAGACGTATAATCTGCCTAAAGCCACATCTACTGCACTTTTCCGGCATTTCTGTGGTTTCCAAGCAAGTCCTTACTAAGTGTATGGATAACGCCATTAGTTACTGTCCCTGTCCGGGTCGCGCCAAGATATTGATATTTTTGTCGCGTGATAAATGGTGTTGCCAACTCGTGTCATAGCCCAATAGCGGCAATGTTATTACACCCTGTATTTGAGGGTGAAATATTCGAAGGCCAGCTTTTCGTGATGCTTTGGAACGACAGGACGTGAAAGATGTAAGGAAAATTGCAAAACTAAAAGATTATACTTCAGGATTGATGCTCCTAGATGGAGCTCGTAGATGGATAGGAGATATAGATGACGCAGAAATGTGGCCAGGGAACCGCCTATAAGATGGACTGACGACCTGGTCAAAGTGGCAGAAAAAGACTGGATGAGAAAAGCGCAAGACCGACAAAAATAACGCAAACAACGGAGTGCAACGGAAGAGACCTAAACTCGGCATTGGGTGGCATTGCATTTACTCAGCATTGACAGGTTGAAGAAGAAAGATAGGAGTAGTGGGGGTTGTGTTTCACCTGTAAACTTGAAATCGCTTGAAGTCCAGAAAAAGGAACATCCGTACATTTCTAGATACCTAGTTGTTGGAAGATCGCATCAACCTGGGATCTAGTTCTTCAACGGTCAAAGTATGAACCCGCAAATTAACTGGTTCTGTAAGTTTTGGCCTCGTTTCTCTCGTAGAAAGAGGATGCTTGAACAAGCCTAGTCCAACTAAACATGTCCCAGGCAATGCTGCAGCATCTAAGTGGACACTTCACCTCCATCTAGTGGGAGTGGAGATGCCACTGGACTATGTGTAAATCATCTGCAGTAGGTAGATGTTAAGATAAAAGCAATAACGGCAGCCATCTTTTTACGTAATCCCTCTCGAGTCTAGACTCAACAGACTCTTCAACAAGAGCTTTATTTTATTATCAAGCCCCCAATACCATTTCAGCTAGAATCTCGAACAATTATAAATACTCATTAAAGCAGCAATAACTGAAACACTTGTAACAACAAAAACACTCGAGACTGAAATCTCGAAGCATTAACCCACTCATTACAGCATTCTCAATCTCAACCCTAAAATGGCTGGGGTATCTACTCGGAAAATGTTAGAGGCGAAACTACAGGGTGCACTCTAAGTCGATAGCGGAAATTTAAGTGGGGTGTCTACTGATCATTACAAACAAATTGTACTAGGTAGCGAAAAAAACGGAGCAAAAAAAAATCTGCTGTTTCATACATTTGGCGCAGTACTGACTCGACCTTTTGTATGGAACAGCAGATTTTTTTTTCGCTCCATTTTTTTCGCCACCTAGTACAAGTTGTTTGTATTGATCAGTAGACAGCCTACTTAAAGTTCCGCTATCGACTTAGAGTGCACCCTGTAGAGTGTTAAACAATCGTATCTACTGAAAAATACAGTTTCTAGATCGTGGGAAGTGGCTTTATGGCATATTTTATTTTGTTTGGATGCAGCAGTGGATTAGGTACTTAGAGCATATTTCACAATATTCAAGAAAGGCCAGCAGTCTCTCTCCAGTTTTTTCTAGCTTTACATGGATGGCGCGTAATACATCGGGGTATAAACTGGATAGAATTTTGTGTCGATGTAGGTAATTATATGAGCTAGTAGCCATCTTTGGTATCAGACATGTTATAATTATACAGACATGTTAGGAAATGCCTAAACCACCTCCGTTCCCCGCAAGGGATAACATGATAAAGTGGGGGATACTGCCGGAAGATGTAGTTGTTTCGTGCCGATGTGCAGCCGCACCGACAAAGTCGTATTTTCAAAACTACCCTGATGCTCCACAATGCAGCTGGCAGGATCTCCTGGAGGCGACCGCCAGCGCGATCAAGTAAGCGCGTTTCTGGGCGCGCGACGTGTGACGCTTTCGACACGAGAGAAGAAGACAGACACGTTTTGGGTTTTCGTGTCCTAAACCCAGAGTTACCAAGATCCGGAAATTGCTAAGATGATTTCCAACTTCTGATAGGTAACGGCACTACAAGAAGAATGAACCCAGAGTAGAGTCCCGGGACTCTATTACGTACCTCATAATTGTGTCGCGAGGCACTCGCTCCGTGTCATCGCCTGTGTAATTGGATATTCGCTTACCCTTTGACGGGTTAAGGTGAGGGCCATTACGGGGCGCTTGCTGTAATGGCGTATCGCCTTTCAAAAACGGCGGGTATGTAAAACTAATTTAACGTATCTTCGTAACAGCAAAGGTAAGTATTTGAATTCTTCCGAAGTTTTTGAGCTCCCAAGTGACAATAAAGTGACAAACGCTTTTTTTTGTGCAATGTTTAAAATTATCTTTGATGTCGATCCGTGTAGATCAAGGAGACTTTTTTCAGGAAATCATTTTCTTTGACCGTTTTCCGATTACAATAAACAAAGCTCATTGGTAGGACGAGTATAATATGTATAAAGGGCAACCGGGATTTCACTCTTGGAGTCCCAGAATTGATATAGAGATAGAGCAATAAAAATCAACGCCGTGAAGAAAAAAAACAGTCATTTGAATCTATGTTCCGAGATGATTTAGAAAGCTTGGAGTGTCACCGTTACTCACACCAAATGTGTGATGTAACTTGACGTTATAGTACCTGGTACATTATTCAGATGGAATAGGCTCAGAAACAATACCATTCCGTCAGCTTAGTCGACCTAGCCTAAAAAGACAACGCTGTAAAAGCGACATTAAAACGTCCTGAAATCCATACTCCAGCTACCTCCGAGTTACATAGAAAGTTACGTAACGCTGTGCGGAATATCGTCGACGTCATATCTAGCTATTTCCGCGTTTTCCCTCGAGGGGCCGTGTAGGTAACCGCATTGCAACTGCAGCTCTGATGAGAACAGCTGGTGTGGTAGAGCTAAGGTGGATGAGGAATCAAGTTTTTTGTAATTTGAGGTAGGACTTACTCATGCCCGTTTGAGGATGATGGGTAATGAAAAAAAGACTGTGGACAAAAGCTGTCAGAGAGTAGATTGGTGAATAATTAAGTATCGTATGAGGTCACCCCAAGTGTCTAGAGTTTTTTAGGCCTGCCAAATTTTTCATGCTGACATAACCGACTTAAAGTTACTTCCAAAGCTCTCATGATGATTTGCCACTAGCGGTAGGTATACCTATATCCACAAACTGACCGCCTGTCAATGTTACCCATTAGTCAAACTAGACCGCTGGCTAAAAAGGCAATAAGTATTTTTTATGTATCCTGTCTCGCCATCGTCTTTTTGGCCGACCGCTTCTGTGGTTTCCGCCACATGGTGGCGAGTTTCGTTACCACATGCAAGAATAACTCCCAGTGAACTGTGTTTCTCCCAGTGAACGAGTTGTTCTCTCTTTACCGTAACAAACGCAATATTATGCGATACCCCGCCGCCGGTGTGTATCACGCTGCCGTCCGCCTGCCGACCGACGCCAACTTTAATGTGGTAATATCGGTTCGGAACGCAACAACTCTGAAAACTCTGCACCTCCCGTGCCGTGACATGACTGTCTCTAGGTACGGAGGAAAATTGGAATTGTATCATGGACTTTTATTTACCTGTTTATTCAAAGAAGGAAACATTGCGGTTTCATTGTTTGTCACTTAGGTGACGAGCTACGCGTATCCATCTACATACTAACCACCCGTTTTTCAAATAAACTTGTGGATCGAGGAATCGAGGAGGAGGCTCAACCTGGACGACAATTAGCCCTGCCACAGACCGGTTGAGATGGAAAAACATAAAGATACGTCCAGCATAGGGGCAGATACATTGTTGAAGAAGAATACCGCTCGTTCATTGCGAAGGACATGATCGTCTTATTCTTCTTCTCTCGCGTTGAAAGTCACACTTCTCGCTCCCAAAAACGCGCCAACTGGATCGCGCTAGGGATCAGTGACCAGCAGACTCTACCAGCAAGTTGTAATCATAGTGAGAATACCTGAGTCTTCTGGGAGAATGCCTGTGCCCAGCAGTGAAATTATACTCGTAGGCCGTCATGAATACCTAGTTACCTACCTCTGTACCTGTGACTGTGTGTACCCACAGGTACAGCTGTTTGTACACAGGTACAAACAGCGAGGGGTACCGACTGCCACCAAACACGCCAAGTTAAATTAACCGGGGGTTAGACAACAGCTGTTGCGGCGGCCGAGTGCACAAGTTTCTTACTGACAATGCATTGAGAGGGGACAAAGAGGACTTAAGTGGAGACTAGACGATTTAATCATTGACGCCGTGTTTTGCGTGAATAAGATAATCAGACACTGACTATGTCAAAACTTTTTTTTATTCTATGGTAGAAGTAGAAGCAACTAATAATTTGAGGGCATCGCTCATTTTCCTCATAATCTCGACAATCATTATATGGGTGCCAATTTTTGCAGAGTAACTTTCTTCTTACTTATGAAAGTCAAGTAAAGTACTTAAAGTGAAACAGTTGTGGAAATGGACAGAGACAAATGGCGACTTCTTATGTCTTAGATTTGGTCTTGACCTTTGGGTCTTGACTAACGTCTTAACTTGACAATGTTTTCTTAGCTAACCTAGACCATACCGTGTCTCTCAGAGACAAAACCACCTTAACCACAGTATCCATCCTCCCAAAACAATTCTAAAGCAAACATTCAGATCCGTGTCAGCGCATTCAATTAACGCCCTTGTATCTAACCTGCGGGAAAATGGGGAAAACCAATTATCGGCAGGGGAGTTGCCATTCTTAGGCCTTGTATTCATTTCCCCGGCCTCCCCTCGCGAACTTTTGGCCGCCCGCTATAAATCACGGCTATTAATGATAACGAGAAGCTTTTGTTGTGTTTCTAGATGTGTGAGGGTGTGTGTGTGTGTGTGTGTGTGCGAGAGTGTAGCCTAACTTAACACCTGTTGGGAGTTGGTGTGAATTTAAAGTTAAAATAAAAGTAACCCCGAACCTTAACGTTGCGGTTTAAACTATGATTATTTGATTAATATACTATCGTAGAGGTTCTTTGCAATAACATTATTTCTGGTATTTACAGTACTCCCAAATTAATAATGCGCATACAGATAGCGAAGATCTGTACGTGAGTGGGCGTACGTAACTCACGTACAACCTTCGCTATCTGCATGCGCATTATTAATTTAGGAGTACTGTAAATACCAGTCGCACGCAACAAAAAAAAAAACAATAAAATACAAGGTTTTACAAAAGATGCTAACTCTTTCTACAGGGTAATAGCACCCGGTGATAGGGATCACAACCAAAATTTTTTTTTACTCTATGTCGTGAACGCTGTGGCGGGAGAAAAGTATTTTTTAAATATTCTTTTTATTGACTTTCACAATGTTTTAACAACTCAAACCTATGCAAATGCACTTACACCCACAAACATATTTTTAAATTTGAGCTAATACCAAGAACAAAAAAGTTATGAAAATTTTTCAATTTCGAGGTTATAAAATAAAAATATCTTTTTCAACCTTCTTTTTACCGAATTGACATCCTGTTGACCAGTGGGTTACACCCTGTAAAAAGAGTTAGGATGTAACCCCCAACCCTATGCATATTTTTTGTTGCGACAATTCAAATGCCTGAAAGAATGTTTTTGAAAAAAACTCTACGATCGTATATTAATCACAATTTAAACCGCAATTAAGGCTAAACCATTTCAGTCGATACATTTTCATATAAAATGTGAGGTAGGTATATCATCTGAATTTTTAAACTCTACCTACACGAACATCCTACATAACTTTTTAAATTACGCCAACAAAAAAAAAAAACACGCAAATTATCAAATGCGGGATTCGAGCTAATTCTTTCGGCCTTCGCTTTTGTCATTTGTGGTCGGGCAAAATGCTCGTTTACTTTTTTGTGATGGATCACACAAAAACCCTCTTAGGAAAACCTTCAATACTCTTGCTTCTACGACCTCCATCCATTAATTATTTCAGCTGATAGCCCATTAGCAATCTACGGGGCAGGCTATATGTAAAAAACCGGCCATGTGCGAGTTGTATGGGAGCCCTTAAATATTAATTTTATTCTGTTTTTTAGTATTTGTTGCTATTGCGGCAACAGAAAAGCATCATCTGTGAAAATTTCAACTAACTATCACGGTTCATCAGATATACAGCCTGGTGACGGACGGACGGACAGCGGAGTCTTAGTAATAGGGTCCCGATTAGCACCCTTCGGGTACGGAACCCCAAAAATAAGATAAATAAGATGTGGCGCTTCTCTTAAACAGAAGCTTCTCGTAACTTCGTAACTTTTACATAATATTATAGTCTGTATTTATGTTGTATACTTAGATATAATAATGCCTTGCAAGACATTTTACTATAGACTGTACGACAAGAATGTCCTATCTTACCCCCGAAACCACTTAGCGTGAAGCTACAAAACTCTCCTTTAGTTCCATCTCAGCGAACGCCTCCGTTCCTTTAATTTCGTTCAACAAAAGACTGCCGTCTCGCCTGTTATTATGTATGTTGCAGTCAAAGCCCGCAGCTAAGGCAAGCCTCAGCTCGCCTAGGCTGGTGCTGAAAATGTGTCTAGATATAAACTAAAATATGTACATATATTGTGATACCAATGAGAACTGGGACCTGAATCTGTAAAACGCAATGGTTCCGAAATGGGCTCTCAGTGGACGGCTTCGATTACGATTGTCGGTCCTTTTAATGTTTTTCTAGTACATCAAAGAATATTCTGATTCTAATTCTAGAGGATTAGTTCGCTGGTTGTAAGAGAAAAACGAGGAAACCCCGGTTTGTCCTTCTTCTGAGACACCATCGACACGCCATTACTTTACAGACTTAAGCCCCTTGGCGGCGATCAGAGGATAAACCAGCAGACCGATTTGTTGATGTTGTGATGATAACTTTCTGGCAATATGATTGAAGTATTCAAAAACCAAACGAAAGCAGATGATGGATTCTTACCACTCGTAAGTTTAAAAAAAAATAAAAAAAAACAACCAGCCAAAGTAGTCATTCATAGTGGTTGACCTTCTTTGACAAAATAATCTTGGAATTCAAGCTTCGACGTTGGACCGCAACATAATATACATCATGCTGCAATTATTGTCGTCTCCCCGCTACACCCTGTATAACTAGTCTACTGAGGCGGGACGCAGCAGCCTGTAGAACGAGGCCTTATTAGAGGAGAAGTTTTTCGAAGCGCGAAAGAATGGCCGAGAGTGTTGGCCAAATTAGTAACGCTGCTTGCTACTGAGGGTCTACAGACTTGACAATGCCACGTTTTATTGAACAAGCGTACGAAGTTCTCCGAGTCTACTTGAACCATCCGGCGTTTGTATGTATGTATGTATGTCTGTATGAATGTATGTATGT
The DNA here is from genome assembly GCA_949319315.1 of Zelleria hepariella. NCBI lineage: Eukaryota > Metazoa > Arthropoda > Insecta > Lepidoptera > Yponomeutidae > Zelleria > Zelleria hepariella. The sequence goes on from OX439381.1 coordinate 21,727,879, forward strand.
ATGTTTGTTTGTTTGTTTGTTCGTTTCTTTGATTGTTTGTATGTATGGAGGTATGTATGTATGATCGTTCGACGATAACTCGAGTAGGTACAGTCGGCCTCCCGCTAGAATATCCCTTTTTTGTTCGATTGGCGCCCTTATGCCGCGCGCGGCAAGAGCTACCATGGCGTATCCTAGACTGAGGCCGGGAGGTACCTACATTGATCGGATCGTCATGAAATAAGGTAGGGGTGTTAATAAGACAACTATATTTTCATCTCCCATGCTCAGAAAGTACGCTGTTACATGCGATCGTAGAAAACCCTTTTTAAACCATTTTACATTTTTGTGAGCTTTGTTTAAAATCGACGCCCTAATAAAAAAAAATAAGGAACTCCTTCAACTTGTAGCGTTGCCTAGCAACGGGTTGTTGATTTTATGACACTTCAAGAAGACACGATTTGTAATCAACAACCCGTTGCTAGAAAACGCCACATACTCCTTTGTGAAGAAGCAGAGAAGAAGGAAACTCATTTCACTAACCTCTATGTAGGTACAACCTATGTCTATTGTTTGTCACGCATGGCTAACAAAATCATTTCCTCGCTTCTGTGAGATGAAAAGTTTTGTGTTTCGCACGAATGCAATATTATTTGCGTCTCGTGCTTCTGAATACAGTTCCCGGCGCATAACTTGAGCAAAAGTCTGCGTAGTGGGGATGAGTTCGCGCATGTCAAACAAAACTTTACCAATCGGGGCCGTCCGAACCAAAGAGACGTCTAAAAATCGTCAAGGTCATTTTTCAAGTTATACGCCGGGAACTGTACCTTGCTACGCTCAGGTTTCTTCTCGTTAAGCTCGTGGCTCAATTTTAGAAACTTTCGCTAGCTCGGTATTCAATACAAGCACTCGCCGCAAAAAATAATTTTGCATTCTTGCATAACAAATAACTATTCTTGACAGCATGGTAAAGGCGCTGAGCCTGAGCAAGCCTACTTCATCTAAGCTTGTGATTCTAAAGTATCTAAGCAAGTCTCAGGTTCCGAGTGGTCGCTTCACCCACTGTTTGAGCAGAGATGCCACTAGACGCTGTGTAAATTATCAATACTAGATGTAAATAAGTTTGTTGCCTTCTAGTTATTCATCAAAAGGTTTGTCAAATGAGGAGTTAAAAATTCAGTATTTTAAAACAGGAAATATTTCAGGAAAATAGACGTCGAAGAGAGATCTAAAATGACCTCTGTGAAAGTCAAATACATATTCCAATATCAGTTTGAAACAGAGACAAGTTTCCTGAAGGAGAATATTTTCGATTTAACTCGGCTCGAGGCAGATCCTTGTAAAGCAGATAATAATAGGTAATACGAAACTGGAAAGTGCGACGAAAGTTTTAAAATAACCTACTGGGTTGTAAGGAAATGTACAGTCGGCCAAAGAGTCTAGTATACCCCATGGTAGCTGTTACTGCGCGCGGCATAAGGGCGCTAATCGAATGTTAAAAATTACTGGATGGCAATGATTGACCTAGGTCCTAGAGAATCCTGGATATAGACTTCCAGGAAACTTTCCTTTTGGACCGCACATTTTATATTCATTAAATGGTTTCAATTACTTTTATTCATATCGTGATAGCTCACTAATTCTTTAGTCGTGGTGAGATTTTTTTTTAATTTTAACGATATTTTCATCAACAATACAAAAACAACGTTTATCTGATCGTATTCATACTTATTCGACAATAATAATTCGTCAGGCTACACAGTCATTTGAATACCTTTCAGGATACCCTCGTGTAGCAACAGGATTTTCGCCCACTTCGTTGCTCTGTATCGCAGGTAACAGCAATAAGAAGGCAACTTTAATACGCCATATTGGAATGTCTGTCGAGTTGGGAACGACCTGCGTCCTTACTCTTGAAGTGTGTCGGGATTTTGGTCCTTTTAGGGATATTTTGGAAGCTGCAGATATTAATTCCTACCAATAAAATGTGTTTGTCTGTGCTTCATTGCTTAGTAACAGATAACTGTGCTTTTACTCGTAGCAGCCAGATAAATGAAAGATTAATGACTGGGAACCGAGCAAAACCGGGGGCAAAAGCTGGTGTAAAAGCTGTTGGTGATTATGCCTGCCTTAGCTTCCTGATGACGTGTCCCGTAACGCTTAAGTTCGACTAGATAGTTGTAGAGATTTGAAAGCAGGTACCAGTATGCTTATTCTGCAACAAATAAGTCGCACAGTTGCTAGTGCTCAAAACCAGTTTATTTGAAGAAAAATATAAATATAAATCTTAGAAATATTAATTTATTTCGATAAGAGCTATTTTCCCGCAAATAAACTGATTTTGAGGACTGTAAGGTTTTTTTTTACAGAATCAGCACACTGGACGTTAATACCTATACCATTTTATACTAGCTTCACTGGGTACTGGATAATTTTCTTTGGTCACAAAAGAGACTACATAAAAAAACTGGTTTATAAACAGCGATAAATGAGGCATATAAAATCAAAGGCTGATGCAAAGTGCGTGTGAAACAAAAGCACTTTGCCGCCTTTGATTCTATATGCCTCAAATGGGCGTTACGTGATTATTATTGAATTTTATTCAGGAGTAAGGCTTCTAGAATGGTTCCATGGCACTTTTGTATATTTTTATCGCTTTAACGTGCCATTGCGGTCAGGTTTGGAAACTGCTGTCGGTGTTTGCAGGAAATGAGAATACTATTACAACTTTACTATGGTAGAGTTTGTGTGAGGTAGGTGGACTGTTTTTTGTGATAAAATTAATAATATTTCATTGTGATATTTTGTGCGAAGGTATCACCGCTGCCTGCACAGACATTTAAAAACAAAAAACTAGACACATTTTTCTCATCGTCTTCCTTCACGCACTAGCGTACCTACTTTACTGATTCCTATGTAAGGGCATTCTGTATTAGAGCCATACTCGGTATTTTACTGTTTACCCTAACTTACAGGCACCACAGTCGCGAAGTTGGCAGGAAGTGACACGAGCCAACTGCAGTTGATAGTGCCTACTAATGCCTACATCTGCCATGTAGACTCTACATCTACAATCTCTACATATACAGGGTAATTTTTAAACAGCTTTATTCCTGAAACTCGTCATCAACTTCTAGGGGTGGCATTAATATTCGTCGACTCAAGATCGATCTCAAGTAAATGATCTCAGAAAAGTCAAATGCTAATGTCAAGCCTTGGCTAATGTCAGGCTGACAGCTACTCAAGCAAGTTTGACATTAGCCAAGGCTTGACATTAGTATTTGACATTTCTGAGTTCACCTATATGAGATCGATCTCAAGTAGGTAGGTAATCTCAGACGACTATTAATACCATCCTAGATGTAATGTCACAACTTTTGTTGTACGACTTTTCTAATAGCTAGTTTACATTTGTACCATTTCAGCGCTGCCTGTGCGGCGCGCTTTGGTGCACCTCCACTCTACTTTTCCAGCCTCTCCTGTAGATTAAAAAAAAATGCGGTTTTACCAAAGTCATAATCTAGTCTAGAGCCTCATCATTCCCAATGAACACGTCTCATACAAACTGGGCCCTTAGCCTGTAACGCAATGGCGGGTCAATGGCGTCCCGGCAGAAGGACAAAACCGGGCTCTCCTCGTTTTTCTCCTACAACCAGAGAACTAATCCTCTAGAATTAGAATCAAAATATTCTTTGCTGTACTACAAAAACATTAAAAGGACAGACAGCGTTAGCAAATCGTAATTTATTGAAGTCGTCACCTGACAGCCCATTTTTGGCACCATTGTGTTACAGGCTAAGGGCCCTGGTGGACCACATCTTTCATGCATATTGTATGAAGCCTATTTCTACACAACTACGGAATTGCATCGACGATTCCGCAAACATTTTCCGTCAAATTTCCTACAAATCTTCCTGAAATATGAAGTTTAAACCACACTACGTCCAGCAGTAACTGTGGTTATTACATCATGTGGCACCGGAAGTGGCGCGCGCCAACATAGACCGGAAGCTGTCGGCCATATTGCCTGTTTACGACGCGCGCGCCCCCTGGCGGGCAGCGCGAATAATTGAACACTTTAGTTTATGTGATGTGGACGCGTTTATCAGGTATTTTGGCCGCTGGTTTTTGTAAAAAAATACGGTAGTAGTGTCGCCACGATTAGATATGTAGGGTCGTAACACACAATAACGGGGAGTAGAATATAGATATATCGCAACGACATAAACTTAATAACAAGATCCCTTTGGCACACACATAGTTTCATAACTAGATTTGAACTACCGCAAATCCAACCAACATAATACAGTACAAAAAAACTATATTATTATCATCTACACCGGATAAACATTGAAACACATGAGAGCCACCTCGGTGGAACGGGTTGTCCTCCTCGAAAGAAGGGCTCGTCTTACTCTCTGCACGGGGGCCGGGACGGCCCAGATTTCAAACACAAGTTGGCATTCCAATTGGTTCTCCTCCCGTTCTGTCTGTCTGATGATCATAGAGCCATGCCCTTACACTACATCCTCAGCATTCTGAGGTACACAAACTGGACAACCCGGGCTACTCACCGGGAGTCCGCAGGGCTCCTCACACCCCTTACACCCTGCCGCTAGACCTCCAAATAGGTCTCTCACCCGTCCAAGTCCAATACAGAGCTCAGCTCCAGTCAGTTCACAACTGACAACAAAACACACTTGGGCCCAACTGCCCTCTTGAACACCATGTGAGAGACTTCTGGGGCAATGCTCTACAATCACAGATTCTTTCCATACCATCAAATCACTACTGTATCAGATTACATTGGTTGGATCTCGGCTACTCAAACGTAGTACAAGAGCAAAGCAAATAGAGAAAGCATAATCGACTCACCAGGGTCTCTTCATGTCTTCACGACCAAAACTGCTTCGCATGTGCTTCGCATGCGTCCATCGAGAAATCTTTTCCCGCCATCTTTTTTCTTGATATAAAAGGAACAGTGTTGCCACATGACAAAACTAATCTGTTCGTGGCTCTCCACGACACTCCCGGCCACAAACAAAAGCAATGAGATCATAGCACAGTAAGAAGATGTCGAGTCCACTCGGCAATCTTATGTCGAGCTCGAACCGCAGCTTCTCTTCTGACCCTCAGATCAGGGCTTTCAAGTTGTCCCTCAATTGGAACTTCCACATGCTCCATCTCAACTGGAGCGGCTTCGTCGACACTAACAGAAGTTTCATCGACGCTTACAGGAGCTTCATCGACGCTTACAGGAGCTTCATCGACATCCATCGCCGACGGTACACTAGGTTCATTGGTGTCTGACCCAGTCAGATCACCCACTTCATTTGCACCTTCCATAGGGTTCACGGAGCCAATCTCCACTATTGGTGCAGTCGCGTCAACTATTCTTTGCTCAGAATAGCCTTCAATGTGGTCCTTTACTTTACTATTCTCTTCGTCTTCCAATAAATCCGCCTCCAGTGGATATAAGTGACCAACCGACCTAGTAAATTCGTGATTGCCAACCTTCACTTTTGCGACACGGCACTGTCCGTCTTTGCCCATAATCAATGTCGTAATTCTTCCAACCTTCCAGTTGTTTCTGTTCTTGTTGGAGTCATCTTTAATTTGTACTATATCACCAACACATGGTGACCTATCTGAAGTAACTCTTGGCTGTTTGGGACTTTGCTTGTGTTTTTCACGAAGGCTCGGTAGATACAGTTCATTGAACATCTTTCTGAACTCTGCTAGAATAGACTGACCTCGTTTCCAGCTCACTAGCAGGTCAACTTTAGTTACTGTTCCTGTCAAGTTGCAATCTTGTATAGTTGTAGTTTCCAAGCAACTCCCAAGCGACAGAAAATCCGCTGGTGTCAGGACATGTTCCACTTCAGAACCTACACTTGTCAAGGGGCGAGAGTTCACTACAGTTTCGACCTCTTTGATCACTGTTAATAGTTGACCATCTTGCAGCAGGTGCTTTCCCAACGTGCGTTTCAAACAGTTCTTCAACAGCGCGATCAAACGCTCATATACACCACCATGCCAGGGTGCAAGCTGAGGGATGAATTTCCATCGAATTCCATTCTTCACGCAGAGTGGGTCTGCCAAGACTTCACTGGTTAGATTGAATTGCGTAGCATTATCTGATATTATCATGTTAGGTTTACCTCTCAGTGCTATAAACCGTCTCAAACCCATTAGGCACTGTTCAGCTGTTAAATCATTTACCACTTCTAAATGAATCGCTCTAACTGCCAGGCATGTGAAGAGACATATCCATCTCTTCTCTTTGGTGTCCTTTGTCTCTACAAAAAGCGGGCCGAGGTAATCTAAACCCGTGAATGTAAATGGCGTACTAAATCTGACTCTCTCCTGCGGTAAAGCGGGAGTCGATGGAAGTTTATATGGGCCTCCGCCATGCTTCATACAATGTTGACATCTCTTCAGAACTTTTTGTACCTGTGCTCTGCCTTGGGGTATCCAATACTCTTTTCTTATAAGGCTAAGAGTTTGTGAGACGCCGACATGATAATTGGCTTCGTGAGTTTCTTGGATCAGTTTGTTGGTAAACTCGCAATCCTTCGGTATTAAAATAGGATGTTTCATTTCATATGTCCAATCCGCATTCATCATCCGACCCTTGCATCTCAGAATACGGGCGGCATCTCTGAAGAGGTCCAAGCTTCTTGCCAAGCTGGTTCTCTTCCCTGTCACTTCGTCCGGAAAGTGCTGAGTTTGTAACTCTCGGATTGCCTCGTGTTTTTTATCGACGATGTCATTGTCAACAGACTCCGGTATCCACGTATCTTGTGGAAAATCTTCCACATCTTCGTAACCTTTTATGGCCATCTCTGGACCGTCTACTGCGTCCAGACCCTCGCCGGCGGAACAAAGAATATGCTGATCGTCACAGTGTTGAATCGGCCACTCATCTTCTTTTTTGGTCATGAACTCTGGTCCATGAAACCACAACTTGGCTCTTTGCTTTATGGCTTCAGGTCTAGTTGCTATGTCTGCTGGGTTTAATTGAGTCGGCACGTACCGGAATTCTACATCGGAATTTCGTTTTATTTCATTTATCCGCCTGGAAACGAATGGTGGTAGCAGCTTGTTAGACTTTGTCCAAGCGAGCACAATGAGGCTATCAGTCCAGAGAAACTTCCTGCTAATGGTGAGGCTCATATGTTCCGCGACATACTTAAGTAGCCTGCTGCCGATCAAAAAGGCTAGAAGTTCCATTCTTGGAATCTTCAGATCTTCCTTATCTTCAACTGGTGTTATCCGTGATTTGGACATAACAAAGGAAGCAACAGCTTCGTCCATTCCTCTTGTAACGATATACACCACCGAAGCGTAAGCGTTTTTTGAAGCATCGCAGTAGGCATGGAGTTCGTATGTGACATGCTCTTCGGAAATCATAGCGCTGCCAATGTATCTAGGAAGTTTGATCCTTTTAGCTTCTTCCAGGTCCTTTAGAGTCGAAGACCACGATTGCAAGAGGTCAGTAGGAAGTGGTGAATCCCATTTCAGCTTCCTTGAGCAAGTTTCTTGAAAGATCAACTTTGCAGACAATACTATTGGTGAAGCAAACCCACACGGATCGTAAAGACGACTTATCTTGCTTAAAAGCATTCTCTTAGTCGTTTTCTCTGAAGATATTGCCTCGTTAACGGTCGGGATCTTCAGCGACAGCTCATCGTCGTTAACATTCCAGGTAAGACCAAGCACCTTGACTTCTTCACTCTCCTTGGCACGCTGTTCAACAGGAATACTCTCCATGAAGCATCTGTCATTTGATACCCAGTCTCGTATGTTCATCGACAGTTCTCCGAAAGCGTTTCTCGTTTCTTCATATAGATGCTGTGCTTCGGCTCGCGATTTCGTTCCTGTGACTAGATTGTCGACGTAGCATCTATCAGCAACTTTCTTCAACAAGCTTTCATTCGTCCTAGATAAATGATACCTTATTGTAGCGGAGAGGAGGAATGGGCTTGCTATAATTCCGAATGAAACTCTGCAGAACCGGTAGTGGAGTAAGTTCTCTTCAGTAAGCTCCTTCGTGGTGTCTTTAACCCACAGAAACCTCGTGACGTCCCGGTCTTCCTCTTGAAGACTTATCTGCAGGAAAGCCTTTTCCACATCTGCAGATATTCCTATCTTGTTGGACCTGAACTTCAGAAGTAACCCGGTCAAGTCTTCAAGTAGAGATGGACCTCGATACATGCACTCGTTGAGACTCTTCTGGTCTTTCGTTTTGGCTGATGCATCATAGACAAGACGTCCTCTTTTACCACTCTGCTTCACTATGTGGTGAGGTAGATAGTGTATTGGTGGTCTGTCTTGGTATACTGATCCGCTTTGAGGTTCTACAAGTTCAATGACCCCTGCTTGCAGTTGTTCATTGAGAATTTCTTTATAGTCATGCAATGTTGCTTCATCGGATCTCTTCAATAAGCCTTTTAGTCGCCCAAACGATAGCCCGAAGTTTGTAGGTAGGTCTGGTGGATATTCTATCCAAGGCCACTTTACTTCATACCTTCCGTCGGAATATCTTGTAGTTTCATTGAAGTGTTTCACAGCTTCTTCCTCTCGAGTCGCCTTTGGTGAATCTACTATGCCTATACTCTCTAAGGACCATAAGAACTTCATATCTACGTTTCTCAAAGGTAAGTCTGGTTCCATAAAGTATGGACAGCATGATTCATGACACTGACAATAGGTTACCAAGGATAGGTCATTATCGGTTTCCTTCTCTGTACATCCAGACATTATCCATCCTAGATCTGTATCCACAAGATACAAATTATTGGCTACCTTCAATCGCTTCTCTTTCAGAAAGGAAAAATAATAGTCATTACCAATCAGGACGTCAATCTGTTCCCCCATAGTACCATCGTCAGCTGGTAGGTCAATCACGTCACTTGCATTATTACTGAACTGTGGAACTGACACTCTATCTGTGATTTGTGGCACTATATTCACGCGGATGGTTCTCTTTATTCCTCGCTTGGTCAACAAAGTGATTTCAGTGGAAGGACTTACTATCTCACGAGGCTTATTGCATCCAAATGTGTAGACTACCAGCCGGTCCTCCTGGTCGGGTACTATTTTCAATGTCTGGGCTAATTTCTCCGTTATGTAGCTCCTTTGGCTCCCAGAATCCATAAGGAGTCTTAACGGTGTCACTCCAGTTCTAGTTAGCACTACTGCTGTTGCTGTCTGTAAATAATATTGGGTTTTATTTGCAAGTAAACATGTTGAGTTTATCTCATCCATAGATATGTTACATGCATGACTCTCACCATCGACAGCAGCAGCACTCTTTTCAGTCTTATTCTTCGATTCCTTTTGACGGCACAGCGCTCGGTGGTGTGGCCCCTTGCAGTGGTAACATGTTCTTGAGTCTTTGCAGGCTCTAGCCATGTGGCCAGCTCTAAAACATTTGTAGCATTTACCACGCAGCTTCTTAATTTTTTCACCATAGGTTTGGCAAATCCTACATTGGTCACTGTAATGATCACCGCTGCAAAAGACACATTCCCTTCTCGGTCGCTTGGATACCTTATGATCTCTCTCTGGAACTTTCCTCTTCTTGTGAGCTACTTTCACATGCAGCGCTGCTGTAGTTGAAGCTGGGGCATCATTAGTGGCTTTTGTGATCTCAGAAAGGCCTATGTTAGTAACAGCTACCTCAGACTTTTCTAGTGCTGACACGACAGAGTCAAGTGCCTTCCGAATGCAGGGAACGGTGGTCGATTTGTACGATTTAGGCGGCCAAAAGTCCATTTCTCAAAGTTAACTTATAACAAAACTAATTGATTCCCGGAAAAATAGACACCCCGACTGCCCAAACCCCACCCCTCCCCAGGAACTTGATCGTCGCGCAAGCTGTACGCGTTCGTTCTCGACACTCTTAGCGCAACCGATATTTTAAAGTGAATATTTCATTGGATATTATTCAGTTACAAGTGAAAGTGATGGAAGTCGAAAATTCAGGTAAGCTCCTTCAAATATAATTTAAATTAAGATAAGGAATATCAATATTTAGTGCAGTTACAACGTATCAAAGATCGCCCTTTTTCATAGAAAATATTATCATTTTTTTATTTTCAATAGTAAAAATGTTGTACTTCCGAGACCGTCCGAGTTAAATTCCTTATGGTTTCTAATAGTATAGCTCTTTGAGCAGATAACCACAAAAAAAATAGCCACCACCTTTGACCACTTCGCGAGAAAAATAATAATTCATTAACTTAGGCAGAAAGTGAGAAAAATTCCTTTTTTGTTTCTTTTGCGTTAAAATTCCTTTTCGTTGTTCTAGGTTCATCAAGTTACTCGGGCATGGAGGTAGTAACTCGCAGATATCTTTTTGATAAGATGATTGAGGAAAACTCTCCATCAATAAACGACAAATTGGAATACTTACAAAATTATTTGTTAGTGTCTTACGGGGACTCCGACGAAGACAAAAAGTATATAAATCATAAATTTTCATATTTTAAAACAGAAATAAAAAAGAGATGGTCCAAAGCACGCAACACGCTAGAAAAATTTCTTATAAGCAATGATGCATGGTTAGCAGGAACGTTCGAGATGCCCATAAAAACGCATAATAAGTCAGGACGACCTAGCAAAACATTCAGTGAATGTAGTGAAAGAACTAAAAGGAGGAAAACAGAAGAAGTTCGCTCCTCTGTAGGCAAAGAAGTGATAGTTCACGCAGCGCAAGTAATTTTACAAAAAGAAGGAAAAAGAAACGCCTCGCAAGTCCTAAAAGATATTACAAATTCGCCTGCAGCCGCAAACGAATGTAAAAAAAGACATTCCAAATCAAAGGCACAAGATCCCCTTACGCCTCGGGAGGCACTGCGAATGTGCGTGGACGCTGATTTGACACGAAGTCAATATGAAATTGTGCGAGCAACCAACAGAAGCTTTTACCCGTGCTACGAATTAGTGTTGAAGGCTAAACAGGAATGTTACCCACCCAAAGAGACGCTACGAGTGACCGCTTCCTGTGCTGAAAGTGATCTACAATCTTTGTTAGATCACACCGTCACGCGATTATCAATTTTCCTCGAAGAAGTACTAATGACTCTTACAGAAACTGAGAGAAATTCCTTGCAGATTATCTGCAAATGGGGTTGTGATGGTTCACAACAAGCTCAATACAAACAAAAGTTAATGAATGACGCCGACTCGGATGCAAATATATTTTTGAGCTCATTCGTGCCTCTACAAATTGTTTGCGGCGAAGACAAAACAAAAATGGTTTGGCAAAACCCGACTCCTTCTTCACCACGATATTGCCGCCCGATACGATTCAGATTTATAAAAGAGTCTACAGACATTACAAAAGATGAAATAAATTACGTTCGGGACAGTGTGAAGTCCCTAAAAGCCACGGAATTGGAACTGAATGGGCAAAAATTCTCGGTTAGCCACAGTCTTAAAATGACCATGGTGGACGGCAAAGTTTGCAATGCGGCGACTGACACCAAATCAACGAGTAGATGCTACATATGCGGAGCCACTTCAAAAAACTTTAATGACTTAAGTAAAAAAAACGAAATTCACCCAGAATCGCTTGAATTTGGCCTATCAACTTTACATGCCAGAATTCGATTATTCGAGAGTATTTTACATTTAGCTTATAAATTGCCCGTTGGGAAATACCGTGAAAAAAGAACCAAAGCAGAAAAGATGCTAGAACAACAAAAAAAAAAGAGATTCAGCAAAGATTCAGAGAAGAAGTAGGTATCTTGGTAGATATGCCAAAATGTAATTTTGGTAACACAAATGACGGCAATACTAGTAGAAGATTTTTTGAAAACCCACATCTGGCTGCTGAAATAACGGGAATAGACTTTAATTTTATTTATAGAATTAAAGTTATTTTGGAAGCCATATCAAGCGGTCACAAAATAGATGTCCCGAAATTTGATGAATACGCCATGGAGACAGCAAAACTGTATGTAGAGTTATATGGTTGGCATTCTATGACTCCTACCATGCATAAAATTTTGGTACATGGTGGAAAAGTTATAGAAAATTCTCTAGTGCCTATTGGTCAACTTTCGGAGGAAGCTGCAGAAGCTCGTAATAAGCACTTTCGCTCATACCGTCTAAACTTTGCTCGAAAGTTTTCACGCGAAGACTGTAACCTTGATATTTATCACAGGTTACTCTTGACATCAGATCCACTCATCAGTTCAATGAGAAAAAAAAAGAAGATCCGATCAAAACCATTTTTGCAGGAAACTTTGGAGCTTTTGCTTCCTGCAGAGCCAAATACAAAAGGCACTTGTGATAAATGCATGGAAAGTGACGGTGAGGAAGAATTGTCTTTTAAAGAGTAACATAACAATTTGTATGTTAAACTTTCATAAAATATTGTCTTATTGTTTATGATTCGGTACCTAACATTGTAAGTAACATTTAGTATAATAATGTGGTAATAACTGTTGACCATTTAATTTTAGTGTATACTGTATTTTTTTGTCATCCATATTTTATTTTCAATTTAAATAGGCATGCAGACTGTAGAGAATAAACATTTTTTTTTATGTACGGCCGTCTTTTACTTAACAAATTGTGATAATTCTTAACCCAAATATCAAAAACTACTAAGCCGATTTCGATAATTCAAATGAACTCAAAATATATATTTTACACCAAAGGGAGATTTAAAGAAAATTTAAAAACATTGGCGCTATTTACAAAAATATTTTCACAGAAATGTTTTTTTGTATAGAAAAATACGCTTTCAATGAAACGAATAGGGATAAACATATATATTCACTCTAAAATACCAGATTAGCATTTGTTGTCGTATTTATTACTGAAATAAAGCATAAAATAGTTTTGGCCGCCTAAATCGTACAAATCGACCACTGTGGAACGGTTGGTTCTTGTCCAGTGAGCAGGTGGACCTGGTATAGGACATTCTCTGGGAATTTACCTAAGATCAGTACACGGATGTGATTGGTGCTCACATTTTCACCCAGGGTTCCCAGTATTCTAAGATGTTTTTCCAGGCTGTCTAGCATTTGCCTACACTCAGTTGCCCGATTTGGGCATCGTGCCAGCTTGTTTAATGCTTCATAGTGGGCGTCCACAACTTTATTTGTTGCACCGTATCTTTTCTTTAGAATGTCCACCGCGATGGAGTAATTAGCGTTGGTGCTGTCCAAACCTTCTATTGTTTCTCTTGCGGGACCTTCTAGAGTGCTAAGCAGGTACGACAGCTTTTCCACTTCTGCCAGGGGACGACCGTCGATGTTTGCCTTGAACCTGTCCCAGTACTCCGTCCACTTTAACATGTCTCCATTGTATTTTAACAGATCTAGCTTGGGTAATCTAGCCATTGAACTAACTTGGTGTGGTCGGTCCTGGTGGCTCTGCAGGATGCTCTCCATAGACGTAAGTAGGTCTTCTGCCTTTATCTGGTCGTCCATATAGTCTTTCAAACCTGCGCGAGCTACAGACGGAATTTTTTCTATGTACTCTGTCGTCTGTCGCTCCAGAGCGTCTATAGAGAGCTTTAAATCGAACTTTAGCTTTGAGAGCACTTCTTGCTGGACGGCACCCTGCTGTATTATCTCTGTCCCCTGGGCTAAAAGTTGAAGCAGTCTTTCATGCCGCAGCTGCAGCCTTTCACCCAGGGCTTCCTCCATCGCGACGCCGACCGAAATTTTAGAGAGAAAAGAACGTTTCTCAATGCGGCGCTAGGTGACAGTAGATAATTTTCACATTGTGAAAGAAACTGTTGTCCCATTAAATGGGTACTTACTGCGTGGTTATCTGCGATTGATGTGGAGGAATACTATCAAGAAGATGCAGCTGCAGGTGCGAACACCACCGCGCGTTCCTCACCGTGTAAATCTGTAACGCAAGGGACGAAAAAACAATCTTTAGAACACCGATAACACATGGCGTCCCCCAAGCGGCATCGTAATTTTTGTTAAAACTTACTTCGTAGTTTACCAAAACTTATTTGGGATTCGTCGTCTCCGGCTGGTTGCGATTCACAGGCCAAACACTAAATCCACTCCACACCTTGTAAATTCACTGCGCAGGCGACGCGGGAAAGTTTGTGGCGTCGACGTCAAACGAAACAAACAGCAAGAAAAGGAAATGAAGAAAATTCTAGGAGTGAGCGTTCTTAAGACGCACCGCTTAAAAGCACCGTTTCACTGCCAGGAACGGACGGACCGTTTTTCGATTTCGGAAAAAGCAGTCTCGTCACTAAAGCAGTATCACGCGACGAGACCTATAATGTGACGAGACGAAACGACTCGCGCGCGACGGCTGGCACGGACTACGCGACGCGACGAAACTTCTTCTCGAGACGACACTGAATTGTGTGCGACACTGCTTCACGGATGAGACTGCTTCACGGATGAGACTGTTTCACGAGACGATGCCCGGTCGTTTCGTTTGTATGTACACTGCGAGCGTCTGATGTCACGCACACAAAGAAGCGTGTTGCAGACTTGCAGCACGCAAAGAGTAGAAGAAGAAGAAGGCAATACTATCCATTTCATACGTTTGCATTTTCCTTAGCTTATTATTATTTTATGAATATTGTTATATGCTTTATTACAAAAAGATTACGATAACTTCTAAACGGCTGGACCGATTGGGTGAAATTTTATATGGGTATTTTGATGGTTTTCGGGATGATTTAAAAATACAATTGGACCCGGTAGGAGGCGCTGTTGTCGGCATGTCACCTTCTAAACGGCTTGCCCGCTTGACGGGGGGAAAATAGAGCTGCAATCTTCTATCTTAGTCACCGCTGACGAAGCGGGTGAAAAGCTAGGATCCAATAATCTCCAGAGACCGTTTGGTTGCCACTGTACAAATATGAACTTTATCTCCATACAATAAAGACGGCAATTGTATCAAACAAAACCAGTCGTGACGACACTGCTTTGAAGACTAGTTTTCCTGGTGGGAAAACAGGTTTCGTCTCGTCATTGAAAAATACAGTGCCGACCCACTCCTAGAAAATTCCATCTTGACACCACAGACAAAACATTTTTTTTAATACTCCATTGCCTTAGTGATGGGCAACATAAAAAAAACCGATAACGAGCACAACATAAAATTGTTTCATGCTAGTCCGCTTAACCACAGACAACAAAAAAATTATAAAATAAATAAAACAAGGTTTTCAGATATCAAAATTATATTTCAGGGTTTGAAATAAAAGTCCATAATGTTTATATATTTTATTACTTAGACAAGCACGCATACATAATCAAAATAAATGTAAAAGAAGTTAAATGACTTCCATGCACGAACCGGATGTAATACGGGAGTTCAGTAGCGCCAATGTAACAAAAAATAAAAACCGTATATTTACTCGGGTGACCATAAACAAGAACGATTTACCGTATATTTCAATCTTGCCAACATACAAGAAAACGGTAATTTGTAGGGTCTGTTGAAGTCGATTCGTCCAAAAAATGAGATATCTCATTACAAACTTGGCACGAAAAGGATCCCGCTGCAAATTACAATGGGTTGATTTCCGATCGTAGCAGTCGCCGCCGCCGTCCATGGCACTCCACACAGAGCCCGACAAAGCAAAATTCAACCAACTCAGGGTCGACAAAATTTCAACCAACTCAGGGTCGACAAAAATTCAACCAACTCAGGGCCGTCCAAGGTCGCACACAAGTCCGACCGCTTACGACATGCATCCCGACCAGAAAAGATCCCAGCTCCTCCACCAAATTATGTCGCCACGATTAGATATGTAGGGTCGTAACACACAATAACGGGGAGTAGAATATAGATATATCGCAACGACATAAACTTAATAACAAGATCCCTTTGGCACACACATAGTTTCATAACTAGATTTGAACTACCGCAAATCCAACCAACATAATACAGTACAAAAAAACTATATTATTATCATCTACACCGGATAAACATTGAAACACATGAGAGCCACCTCGGTGGAACGGGTTGTCCTCCTCGAAAGAAGGGCCCGTCTTACTCTCTGCACGGGGGCCGGGACGGCCCAGATTTCAAACACAAGTTGGCATTCCAATTGGTTCTCCTCCCGTTCTGTCTGTCTGATGATCATAGAGCCATGCCCTTACACTACATCCTCAGCATTCTGAGGTACACAAACTGGACAACCCGGGCTACTCACCGGGAGTCCGCAGGGCTCCTCACACCCCTTACACCCTGCCGCTAGACCTCCAAATAAGTCTCTCACCCGTCCAAGTCCAATACAGAGCTCAGCTCCAGTCAGTATCACAACTGACAACAAAACACACTTGGGCCCAACTGCCCTCTTGAACACCATGTGAGAGACTTCTGGGGCAATGCTCTACAATCACAGATTCTTTCCATACCATCAAATCACTACTGTATCAGATTACATTGGTTGGATCTCGGCTACTCAAACGTAGTACAAGAGCAAAGCAAATAGAGAAAGCATAATCGACTCACCAGGGTCTCTTCATGTCTTCACGACCAAAACTGCTTCGCATGTGCTTCGCATGCGTCCATCGAGAAATCTTTTCCCGCCATCTTTTTTCTTGTCATAAAAGGAACAGTGTTGCCACATGACAAAACTAATCTGTTCGTGGCTCTCCACGACAAGTAGTAACCTAGCTAGTCAGTATACACCGTGCTATTTGCGTAGTTTTAAAGCCGAAGGTATTTTGTTGCAATGGCATTTCTGAGCCAACCTACAAAATTTCATTCCAAAGCGCGCGAAAAAAATTCACTTCTCCATCCAAATGGTGTCGATTGGCGATAGACATTTGTTTTGGGAAATGTTTTTTTTTTCGCTCATTTTAAAGTAAAATTTGGAATTTGGCTCAGAATAACCAGAGCAACAAAATACCGTCGGCTTTAAAACCACTAAAATAGCACGGTGTAGAACAATGGACTCGGAAACGACAGACCCTGTAGGCTTAGCACGCGGGCCATTTTGCCTACTCTCAACTGTCACCTTAGCCACTGTTAACTGTCACCTCAGGTACTACTAAGTGGCTAAGGTGATAGTTGAGAGTAGGCAAAAAGGCCCGCGTGCAAACCCTCAGGTTAGGTTCACGGGGCTGACATGTAGGTACGGTCGGCCAGTCTAGGATACTATCTTGACCATCCGTCCCGCTTTGGGCGAGACATTCTCGCTTTCAGACTGTCTGTCCCGCTGTCCCACCTACGAGCAGAAATGTCTCGCTTCGGGCGTTTTGGCAAATAGTTGAATGTATTTGCAGCTGGGCCGGTGAGAATGTTGCTGCTGAAGACCGTTGGTAGAGTTGTTCAGGCACCTTCGTGATCACAATATCAACTTTCAAGCTTTCGTATAATTATTGAATACGTTTTATGTCTACCTGGAAGTAATGCACCTGTCGAAAGAGTCTTTTCACTGATGAACAGAATATGGACCCAGGAGAACTAAAAGCCATGTTGATTACAAAGGTGAAAGTCAATAAAACGTGTAATCAGCTCTATTGTTAGGTACTTAAAAACAAGACCAGATATTATGAAACAGATTTGCAGCACTGAAAATTATAAATCAAGTGCCTAGAGTAGAGACGTCACATAAATTAAAAATTTTCAACATCCGTATGAATAACAATAAATAAAAGCATTTACAGAAGCAACAAGTTGTTTTTTCTTTAGAGTTACCTAGGCAAACAAAGATATTTGTTTGTTTTATTATTATTTACTCCTTAGGTTTTATTGGTAAGTAGATATGCGCATCCAACTCGCACTTGACCAAATTATGGAAAATTTGGCCGGCGTCCCACTTTGACGTAAAAAATCAATGGTCACGCTAAGGATACCTCATGGTAGCTCTTGCCGCGCGCGCGTAAGGGCACCAAACAAAAAGGGGTATCCTAGCGTACCCATGACTTAAATATTATAATGTTACGTAAATACGGATTTGTTATTGATTTGTTAGAAAAAAATCGTGTTGTTAGGTTGTTTAATTGTTATAGTGCTCTTGCAAACCTAAGAAAATATTATGAACATTTCTTAATTTCTCTAGCAGATTTTAGCTAAACTGTAAAAGAAAACTAAAATTATTTTTTAGAAAAATAAACTAAAAAAGAATTCAAATTAAAAAAGAACTAAAAGCAATGAAATGAAGACAAAACGGATCTTTTGACCCTCCAATATCACGAATCGGGAGCTGGTGCGATCTACGGTTTCACAACAACTAGGCAAAGCAAACATTTTCCTCGTAGTATATTAAAACCGTTGGCGTTTTCATTATGAGGAAAATGGCCGTTTTTGAATATTTATGCCGTCCCTCTTGACGCTGGATAAACATAAAAGAACAGCCTAAAAAGTATAGTTTTTTTACCTAGAAGTTGAAGTGTTTCAGGAATAAAGCTATGCTATTATTGTCCTTTTATCGTAAACTCTAATTTTCGGTATCTCTTTGCCGCTTCATGCAATGTATGCCTGGCGTCAATCGAAGAAAGAGGGGTTTAAACACGTGTTGGTGACTGTACCCATAAGAAGACTTGTACTTCTGTAGATGTTTTTTAAGCTTTCGGAAGCTGTTTATGTTTTATTCGTCCCAATGCTTTCGTACGCACGAACTTTTAATATCAAAGGTTAAGGCGCTGGGCATAGTGAATCGCCCGCGCGCAAAGAAAAATGCACATAATCGATTCCTGTAAATACACAAAAAAAATCGAAAATGTTCACATATTAAACCCTAGAATTAGACGAGACCTATCTAAAACAGCCAATTTTGTGTTTATATCCATAACAGATAGCAAGATATTTTGTTTGAAAAAATGTGCGCCACCTATTTTTTTTCATCAAAAATATCTTCAAAACCTTTACGAATCTCAACACAAAACTGGCTGTGTTAGATAGGTCTCACCTAATTCTAGGGTTTGAGATGTGAACATTCTCGATTTGTTTTGTGTATTTGATACAGGACTCGATTTTGTGCATTTTTCTTGGCGCGCCGGCTATTCACTATGCACCGCGCCTTAAGAGGTTCTTTTGAAAGGTCGCTTTAGGGATGAGGCCGTTGGCCACTTTTCTGTCTGTTTCTTAGGACTTGTTTAATAAATAAAATAAAATAAAATTGTTAGAATATTGGAATGCAACCCTAAGTAGTTTTTCCCGCCGCTTGTCAGCGCTGTAGTCCTCCCTCTCCATTTTGATTACAACGCATTTTTCTAATAAAACAAATATCTTTATTAAATAATGAATATTTCATTATTAAAACCCAACATGGTAGCAGAGCGTGGCATAGTTGTCTGGAAGAAGATGCTTTTGTCTAGATTTTTTTTTACAGAATGTTACAGAAATGTCTTCATAATTTATGCTGTACCATCCTCTAAATTTTAGAGTCTTTAAACATCCGTCCAACGTCCCAATGCTCGCTTTACCCATCTAGTGTGAGTGGAGATGCCACTGGACGCTGTGTGTGTGATCTGTCCTAGATATGAAAGTATACGTTTATGTCCCTCCGGTCCGTAACGACTGAATATCAAAACGCTTTGATGTCATTGTGCCAAAATTTCAATTTGCCTTATGTTAGGGATTGAGGTCTTTCTCATGATATATTCCTTCAATGGGATCTTAAACGAATTGATAATAATACGTCGTACCATGAATCCGGAAAATATACCTTTTGCCTGAAAAGTCGTAGCATGAATACGGAACAACCCATTCCAAATACCTACGCGTACTTAGTACTCTAGCTGAACCTATCCTCTGCCAATAGCCTTTTCCGCGCAATCAATTCGTGCCAAGCCACACAACACACTGGAGTCGAACCCATAGCCCACACACTGCGGGGGCCGATAAGGGTAGCGGCTGCTTTTGAAATGTAAATGTCTCCGGCAGAGCGACTAGGCTCGCCGCACACTAATTGTGGCCTTTCCGAACGCAACTGAGGCACATTTGACTAAGGCTGTGGCACACAATGATGGGCAGATGACATCAAACAGATGCTGGGAATCAGTGGATACGACTAGCAAGGAACCGGGTAGGTTGCCGTGACAAAGAAAAGGCCTATGCCCAAAAGTGGGCGACATTAATGGGCTGGATGGGCGCCCAAAAATATCATAGCTATAAAATCTCGCAGAATGGTTCAACACCAGCCACTCACAACTCTTCCGAACCGCAACATCACGGGCCAAAGTGGCCGTAATGATAGCCAACCTCCGGTAGGAGATGGCACCAAAAGACGAAGATGGGCACTACATCTTGCATGCCAGCTCAAACTTTGCATTTACGTAAGTATAAGCACGCGTTTGTGATCGATAGATTATGTCAATCTTGCTTACCTATACTGAATGCATGGAGCGCCGCATTGCAATCCACGCACTATACATATTAACGCTCCTGATACGAGACTTATAAAATTGAATAAGCGCCATAACTACATAATTTTAATGATACACATTGCCCACTCTTGCGACGTACAGTCAGCCACGCTAGGCTAGGATACCCTTTTTTGTTCGATTGGCGTCCTTAAACTTATGCCGCGCACGGTAAGAGCTATCCTGTACAGTCGACAGCACGTCGACCCTTACATGCATTCTATTTTGTTACGTTATGTGCGACTTTGCAACGAAAATGTAAAGGTTTATTTGCTCTTGACTGTACATAGCGCGTTGAGCTATTGACCTTGATATGGCTAGACATCAGAATTCAGTCCATCTAGAGCAATGTATTGTAGGTACACAAATAAAAAATATGTCACCAGATAAAAGCCACCACTACCTACTTCGTAACTCAAGTCGTGAACACGCGCTAGAATCAACCGGACCAATCGTCTTACCGTATACAAGAGTACCCATCTTTAGTGAACGCCTCCCATTGGTCGAAAAATTCAAGACGTCGTTCGCTCCAACACAGACGATATACTTTATTTTTTCATTTTTTGTAATCTGTGGTCAAGATGGTGGAAATGGAGTAAACTCGGGGAGTAAATGTTGTTTGCATAGATTTTTATAAATTCACAAGTATTTTTAAACAAGAAACGTGGGTTATGGTGTTTGTTTGTGTCCTTAA
Source organism: Zelleria hepariella (assembly GCA_949319315.1). Taxonomy (NCBI): domain Eukaryota; kingdom Metazoa; phylum Arthropoda; class Insecta; order Lepidoptera; family Yponomeutidae; genus Zelleria; species Zelleria hepariella. The sequence goes on from OX439381.1 coordinate 21,748,879, forward strand.
TTGTGTACTCGTGCGTTCAAAGACACCGTATAATTGTCATCAAGCTTTAACAAGGAAAGTTCATGTGCAGAGTGGTTCATAAGATTAACCTTCGTTATCTGAAACCCTCTATCCATTATCTGATGAAATACTCCTCAAACAGACTCATACTGTCTATTCGTAAGTACTTGAACTGGTTTTCCACACCTAACCTAACTTATCAACCCTTTATCAATCAAACGCCTGGGTCTGTAACGCAATAGCGTATCGATGGCGTCCCAGTAGGAGCACTAAACCGGGGTTTCCTCGTTTTTCTCCTACAACCCGCGAATTAATCCTCTAGAATTAGAATCAGATTATTCTTTGCTGTTCTACAGAAACATATTATGTTGGTGGGTCAAGTTGGGGGCGGGTTGAAGGTTTTGAAGATACAATTACTTTACTTACTTACTGTGCTGTAGCAATGACTTTGAATTACTTTGCAGTTATTTTATTTACCTATATCAAAGATCACTGTATCGCGCGCTATCGTGGTCTAATTAATTTATTTATTTTTCCTATGCGTATGGTCCATCCCAAATCCCCATCTGCACATCAACTCGGCGTTCCTATCGCTCGCTGTAAAAATTGCTATAGTCTATCAAATATCTAAGAAACTTTTTTCATTTCAGGTCTTCGACAAATCAATACATGGACTGTTGAGTATATTTAGAGAGCAAGCCAGTATCTCACCCCAGAAGCAAAAATCAACATGGATCAAGATACAATAATCAGACGGCTGTTGGCATTCCATGCGCCCCAAGTGGCCCCAACCATACCTAACTATTCTTATTAAAGTGAAACTTATTTGCATTTGCAATCATTTTTTGCTAGAAAATAGAACCCTGTCGTCGTTTTTCTGGAATATGGTACTTTTATAGCTATAAATAAAACCCTAATTTTTCCAAAACTTTTAATGGTAGGAGTCCGTAGCTGATATTAAAGCTCTAACTATGTATTTGTAAGTTTTGTAACCTAAAATGTATTTTGTGGAGTCACTTGGTCTGCTTTTATGTGTCATATTATATTTTTTATTGGAATAAACAAATTTCGATAACTTCATTGCCTTTTCATTAATACTTCTAAGTAATATGAGAGCTACAACAGAAGTATCGACAAAATCATCCCTAGCATATCGATATCGATGAACTGACTGTCGACAACTCTAAATGTGTCTATTTTTTGACACTTTGACAGCTCTACTATGGCCGGAGCGTTTGTAGGGTTTGAACCGCATCTGTTCTTTTTTAATTTGTGGTCGTGAAACACAGTAAAGAGAGCTCTTTGAGCCAGTGTAAACGGCTCTTTACACATACACGCCCATTGACAATCAATTGGATGGAGTGAATGTTTCCGATTCAATATGCAATCTAGTATCTGAACACTCGCTCGTTAATTGCGCCGAACATGCTAATGGTATGTGCTTTGTGAACGACTTAAACCAAGTGGAATGTTTGGAATTATTTCAATAATGCAAAACATACCTTACACACACTTAGGGTGGTATTAATAGTCGTCAGTTCAAGCTCAAACTCAAGTAGGTAATCTCAGAAAACAAAATCAATCGAGCTTGAGTAGCTATAGACACTACCATGAGCTTGACATTTATATTAGGTGACTTGAGACCTTGGCTGACTGTCAAATATCTAAGTAACTCAACTCAGTCCAACTGCGACTTGCAGCTGTTAATAAAATCTGTTTGTGAGACTCCAAGGAAGCGAAGAAGCTCTTCAAGCCGTCAGAATTATTTAAAAACTTCCCGAAAACACTGCTTCATTTCACACAAAAGTCTTAAAACATTCTAAAGTTGCACTGGAGTTGGTAAAAATCGTCTTCCCACGGAGCAAAGCGAAAAAGAGTTTTGCGAAGTGTGACCGAAATACTAGAGGAGAGCGGTCGAAATCTGGGCCGTACGGAAGTAAGCGCCATTTTTGTGCAGTATCCAATGTACCAATATTGGCTCAAACCGATCAAGGCCTCGAGTCAGTAGCGCTGTCGTGTTTCGATAGGTTCAACGTTGTAGGAGAAAGACCGGGTTTATCCCAACAACTGTAAAACTATGACAAAACGAAAAAATTGTATTGTCCTTACTATCCTAAACTCTTCAAAATAGGGTACGCGAAGCTTTACACCCACATCAAATATTGATTACCCACTCGTTGTAGTTGTAGCGAGCGATGCTGACTGTTAGCTTTTTTTCAGCTTCAGGTAGGAACGACTAAGAAGTAGATGGAAGTATACTCACCACTACTGTGCCACTACATCACCACAATCCACGAAGAAGAAGCCTTTACCCAGCAGTGGATGTCAACAGGCTGACGATGTCTTCCCCTTAAAAAGGTTGACACTTTTTCGACTAGATTCAACGTAAGTTTACGATACATTTAGCTCAAACATAAATGGTTCAAATATTGGCCCCAAATTCAGAGTGGTCTTATCTAGGTTACGTCCAAATGTGTCTGCCTCGCGAGTAATGGGAAAAGTCGGAGGAAACTAAGACTACGGGTTTGGCATTCGTCGGGCGATATTAGTCTGATTGCGATGCTCTACATTTTATTCGGCCATAAATCTGGGAGCCAGGATGCTCGGAAAGTAGGATAGGGTGTACTGGGAGAACGAAACTAAAATAAGATGTTGTTTAATATACCATAGACGTAACCCTTTATGGTTACCTGATACTTCTAGTTAGTAGACCTCATAAAAATTAAGATATCTTGGACGAAGTAGACAAAGCTTAGTAGTCAAGTGAATCCAGCAAAATATATAGACAAAAATATGTTTAAAAGGGGAAAAACTAAGCCGAGCGTTTACCTACTCATACTTAAAAGCAATGCCGGTCTGTTATCTCAGATAATATCTCATCCTGGAATCAGGATCTAATCTGTTTAGGCTCCAATCCGGCGCTGAAGGCCCACAATCCCCCACGATAACCGCGCGAGCTCATGAAAATGTATCAGAAAAATCAAGTAGCGGAGTCCCGACATCTTCTGTACATGGACGCGGTGCAAGGTTAATACTTTTAGCGGAAGTATTCCACCCTAAACCTAAGCAAACGTGAATGTTTGTATGGGTCTGTAGATGGATGGGTGTTTGTTATTATTTTTGGCACAAAAAACTACTAGCATCTAAGCCGGAACAACATAAATAGACTTCATTTAAAACACATTTTTGGAAAATTAAAAAAGTTAATAAAACGAGTGTTAAATAAATACGTTTAAAATTGTGTTTAAATTATGTATAGTGATCGTGCACATCTAAGAAAATATTATAAATACCGACCGGGCGACCAGCGCCGGCTTTGCACGGATGCAAAAGAGTATTCTTTAAAGGAGCCTTTCGTGAAAAACTATCTACCTGAAGGTGAAAACCGCATCAAACTCCGTTGCGTAGTTTAGATATTAGCGGATAAACAAGCAGACTATGTTTTATACTATGTAGAGATAAAACTTTAAAAAGATAGGTAGCATTTTCTCTCGACTTCGTCCGCGCAGGTATATTAAATTCTTGTTCAAGGAAAAGGAAAACATCATAGCTGCTTTCTATCTAAGTCTGCGCAAATGACGTTACGTAGAAAAGCTTGTCAATAATATTTTGAGCACCAAACACCTTGGACCACAAGTCTTCAGCATAAATATTCAGGGTGGGGAGAAGATCTCCTACTAATGAAAAAGGGTCACGAGGTATTTTAATTCAACTACGTGTTAAGGTTTTCGGTGGGGCGCCCTCACGTATTAGGTTAGGTGATGTAGCCGGCAAGGCTCCGTGGAGTTTTACACGGAACTTTGGCGTAGGAACATGGACGATGGAATGTTTCTATTAAAGTTAAAGTCCTAGACAGGATCTGAAATCAACTCGTGGAAAGCTAAGTTATTTGCTTTCACACTTTTTATTATCAACTGGTGAGAAGATGGTACATACCAACCTACATTGTATATTGAAAAATCACAAAAGTACAACTCCTGCAATCTTGGCGCCCAACGTGGGCTAATATCAAGGTTATTTCTCAATATCACCAGTTGGTAAAAAGTGTGCAAGTAAGATTTCCTACAACTTTGTCCTACGACTTTGGTGATAGCGCAATATTTTTTCCATATTTTTTTTTCCACAGATTTACAAATAGGAGGCAGGAGAGGCTGGAAAAGTGGTAGAGAGTGGAGGGGCACTAAAGCGCGCTGCGCAGGCATCGCTGAAATGATGTACGGGTGGACGATTTGCTTCATGGGTATTTTGCCACGGTGGTCAAATTGATTGAAAGACATCATAAACAGAGGACTAACTATCGGAAAGTACTTTTTGCTTCTTAAACCGCCACAAGGCCACATTCTAGGATATCCCATGGTAGCTCTTACCTCGCGCGCCATAAGGGCGCCAATCGAACAGAAAGGGGTATCTTAGCTTGTGGCTAACTGTACAAATGAAGTCTTGTATAGAATAAGAAACGTTCAATTAATAAAAAGTATCGAGCATTTTAGATATGTCATACAATAAGTTGTTGGAAATCACAATTAGAAGTTGAAGTGTTTCAGGAAAAAGGCTATTTAAAAATTGCCCTGTATAGCGCTCATAGTATTATCGCTGTTGCAGGTAAACTATCGGGGCGTTTGCCCCCACAGGTGGCAATATGTAAATACATAGGAGGTGCGTCCCAAAACTCACTCGGCGTCGGTTAAGCGTGTGATTGCACGCGAGTTGCGTGTAGTTAAAACGGCCATTACTGTCCCGGTGAAACTTGCTCGCTGTAGCACGAGATTTATATCGACGGGGAAGTGCTCCTATGCATGTGCCAGGGGTGATTGTATGTGGGTCATGAGACTCACGGGGGGTGACGAAAGCGAGCGTTCTATTATTCGTGTCTTCTGATTTTCAGTTACTTTCTCAGTACCATTAGTTTTAGTTGTTACAATTTACGCTCTGAGATCTTTTTAATATATAATACAAAGTCGTGTTAGTTACAGACAAACAAAACAAAAAAGGAAGAAAAAAAAAATCTGCACGGACGAAGTCGCGGGCAAAAGCCAGCAAAGTCGTGTTAGTTACACCATTTATAACTCGAGAACGGGTGGACCGATTTTTATGATTTTTGAGTTGTTTGATTTATCTCCGCCCCGAATAGCAGAATAAAATTCACGAGAAAAAAAAAGTCTGCGCGGACGAAGTCGCGGGCAAAAACTAGATAGAGATAAAAAGCCGTAGAGCGATGCTAAAGCGATGCTAGCTTTATAGAGTGACTTTATAGTGGCAGTAAGTAAAATTAATACAATAAACAAATAACAAGATTTTAAAAAGTACAGTTTGTGAAGTTAGTTAGGTCTTGTTGAGTTAGGGCTTGTAGAGTTAGAAGCTTAGCTCTACATGAGATATGATAGCTTTTTGACAGTGCAAGGTGTATGGTCTCGTCTTGGCAACATTGTTTACATGAAAATGTTTTTGGATACATTTTACTGGGCAATAAAGGTAAAAATCAGCACTTTGTCCCTGATAAGGGATAACAGGACAACGTCATCCACATCATCAACAACAAAAAGTGCCCGTAACAACATAATAGTTAAGTCTTCTGTTCCCACTTGTGTGACAAGACCTAATGGTATTTCTGTTGTTACATTTTGAGGCACAAACGCCATTCAAATAGAGCAATCAAGTTTTACCCTCTCTCAAGAGAAATGTCCCAAATCTATTGTTGGAAAACCCTATGGGTAATACTCGGGTATTCGGGTATTTGACCCTTCTTATTTCGGTCTCTTCGGGAAGCACAGATCAAAGCTTAAGATATTTCCTCTAACAATTACTTGAGACTAAAGTAAAGCCCAAATTCTGTGTTAAACTACTACACTAAGCTACAGCCATTCCTAAAGACCCCCATTAATGTGCCATTTGTTGGTAGATGATAGGGAGGTGGAAGGCCAAGATATGTTGGTAAATAGTGGTCCTTACAAAATCTTGGGACAAGTCCTTAACGTCTTAGCAAATAATGTTACAGGACGTTAGGATGAAGTGGAGTAATTGCGACGTTTTTATGTGATTTTGGCAGCTGTCTCTTTGGTGTTAAGGTAGGGTTTTGTACGGTAAAGGGAAGCGGTTATAGGTAAATCAAATTGAAGTTGTTTGCGTCCAATGTTTGAAGAGGGTCAGTAATGTAGGTTGGGTCCAAATGCTGGGACTCTTGTTTCAATATAAAATTGTTTGTTGGTAATTTTTTACAACACGATGAAAATAACTTATCGATCGATAATGATGAGGTAAAATAAACTTAAAATAAGCTTGTTGGGGTCTTTACAAGATTTTGCGTGAAAACTTATTGTGTAGACAGTTGATTTAGGCCTCTATTTAGAGGACATTTAATTGTAAATAGAACGCTGAATATTTTACAACTTTAATTCTAACTTTACGCGCGGGCGCAACGTCTACTTATCATGGGCCCGCAGTGAGAAGCGGGAGCGGTGGTGGTGGCGCGAGCTCCGTCTATCCTCCATCATTCTGAGAGCGGGCGAACCTAGTCGGTCATCAGAAAGTCAATAAAAGTAAGAGAAACCGTCAAATATAGACAATTATTGATGTTTTCTTAGATTTATACGACAAAATTTATACGACAGTTTTAACGGATTTAGCCGCTTGGTTGGCGTAAAAAAAATTCCAGTACCCTCAGGGCGTCTATGAGCCGAAGTAATACCAATTGATTTATATAAATGTTTGCTAAAGTTTCGAGAATTTGCAGGTCTCGTAGTCGTGGCAGACCATATCGCGGAGTGTTCAATCTGATAAAAGTATAGATTAAATTAAGCTAGTGGTGTCCTTAACTTTTCTCGTCCACTGTACGTCTAAAGCCAGACAGCTGGCCGTCCCAGCTCCTAACACGCAAGTCGTCGGTCTGAATTCTTGCCAACTAACTTGGACGTGAAACGCGACTCTCTCTATAAGTCGCCCGCCACGGAAAAAAACTAATAAAACTGAGTAAAAATCACCGCCTGAGCTCCATTGTGGGAGACTAGTGAGAGTGTTCGGTTTTGTTTGAAAAAAATACCCGCAGTAGGTACATAGGACCACTAGGATGAACCCAAATATCTCAATCAATTTAATACAAACCAATCCATACCGAAGCAATTTTTTCTTAAGAGACTTCAAACGTGTTGATGTTTAATATGATTAAAGTTTCAGGAAAAACGGCTGTTTCCATAGCGGCGTAGACTGAAATTGCTCTTTTCACCCTCTCGACCAATAAAAAGCATCTATTTTCAATCAACTCACGATGAACATCCTGAGATACCTACATCCTGGTGACAGACGGACCGACGGAAAGCGGAGTCTTAGTAATAATAGGGTCCTTTACCCCTTTGGGTACGGAACCCTAAAAACGGATCGATTCCTTTTTTGAAGTCGGTTAAAAAGACACCCTTACAGACCTGGAGGCTCTGGTAAGATTTAGCTAGGAATAGAAAATTTCGCAAGTCAGCAAGCCAGCGGTAGGCTGACCACAGGCCCGGGGCAATGGGGTGTTAGAAAACTTATAAGGCTCGCGGCAAACTTGTTACGGCGCCGGTCGGTTGGCCATCCCATTTCGTCACTGATGTTTGTTGTTTTAGGACCGGGCGTGTCTTTTGAGCAACTTTCCTTGTGTTTGTCTTGGGTTCGTCCTCACCGGTTACCCTCAGGTCATTTTCAGAATAACCTAATATTTCAGGCTCTTTCTGAAATCAGTGACGGAAAATAGAGAAAACTGAAGTCGGTACCATAAGCTCTTTGTTTTGACTTGAGCTCATACTTATTTTTGATATGTTGCACTTTCTGTAACTCCTCAGCTCCTTAGATAATTGCGTTAATCGAATAAAAAGGTTCATTTTAGGGTGTTGCTGACCGTACTATTTAGTTTATACTATGCCACTTTAAATAAACATTGGTTTACATTTTTACTATTTTGTGGCCATAGTAAAAGCTACGTGTGCACTAAACGCCTTGTGTTTCTGACAGTTGCATGCAAAACAAAACTTGTCCCCGACTGAAAACCAACAACATCTAATCGGACTGAAAGAAAGAAAATAGAAGGAAAATGAAAAGAATTCTCATACCCGGGACAAAGATACAGTAGCTAGTAACGATGTTACTTAAACTGAACCTAGTTTAAAGTCCGCGCTTGAAATCTCTTTCGCTATGAAATCTCCGGGTGGTGCTGCCCCGCTGGTGTTGCTGTAAAATACTGCACTAATGATGTCCGCTGAACCATTCAACAGGGAGAGGTAAAAGCTTCAATGCTTTACCGAAAATCTGTTTCATATATTCAATTAATACTACTAGTGGTTCGCCCTAAAACTATGAACTCGCGACCCCATATCTCAGCAACCCCTCGACCGATTTGGCTCATGTTCAAAACCGGTTAATTAGCGAGAAAAATAGCTCTTATCGAAATAAATAATATTATTATAATTTTTCGTCAAAATTAAATAATTACGTATTATTATGACGAAAAAAGATTTTTGTTCATACTTTCCTGCAAATAAACCGGTTTTGAGGACTTGCAACTGTGCAGATTTTCTTTCAGAATAAGCACACTTGACCTAAGCCTAAGTGGTTGTAATGACACCAGTTAAGATATAGCAGCAAAGAAAAGGAAGAAGAAAACGTTTGGGCTAAACTTCTGGCGACTTTTTATTTGAGTTAGTAGTTTTGCCGCACAGAGAAGCTGGTCACCCAGCCCGCATATAAAATCAATGCGACCACAGCTCACCAGGTCCTCCAACAGCTGTCAAGTATATACTTCGCAAGGGAGTCTATTTCGCCGCCGATTTTGAAGAGGAAACGGTTGCAGGAAAACGGCGGTAAATGTGGGCTAATCTGCCATTAGGAGGTGATTGTCTTTTTGGATGGACATAAATAGTGTAATAGCATTTATATGGGGCTGGAGGTTTTACTAACATTGGTCTTACCGTGGCGGCGATGGGCAAATAAAAAGGACCAAATGAGGAGACCAAAACCCAAAAGTGGGTTGTTCCGTATTCATGACACGAGTTTTCATGTCACGAATATTTTTCCGGATTCATTTTACCCTGACTTCCGTATTCATGCTATGGAAATTATTTTATTAATTTTTCCATTTTGTCTCGCGAGCCTTTCCGGATTCATGCTACCATACATTATAATAAAAATAGTTTGCTTTTAAGTACGGTCAGAAAAAAATCTAAAATATTGGAAGAAATAAATAATACGCAGACAAGCTGGGTACGGATTTCGTTAAGACATCCACGGACACTGGCACGAGGTATATTAATTATTCTTTGTATCGCCATGAGGAATGGGATAATCACGTATGCGTTATACATCAGCACTGCAAACAAGTAGGTCAACAGTACCTTGCAAATTGATGATCGGTTAAAGTGACATAGGACATCATAGGATTGAAATCATACAAATTAAGTTAAAAATAATCATCTTGTATATTATACTCCGTGCAATTTTAGTGGTTTTTAAAGCCGAAGGTATTTTTTTGCACTGGTGATTCTGAGCCAAATTACAAAGTTTCATTACAAAACGCGCGAAACAAAAATTCACTTCTCCATACAAATGGTGTCGATTGGCGATAGCCGTTTGTATTGGGAGGTGTTTTTTATTTTCGCTCGTTTTGAAGTAACATTTTGGAATTTGGCTCAGAATCACGAGTGCAACTAAATACCTTCGGCTTTAAAACCACTAAAATTTCACGGTGTATAAAATTATGTTAATAACCAACGTTCTTAAAAATCAAGAAATATAATCAACATGTTTTTACTTTAATATAAACAAAACTATAGCTATCATGGCTGCATTATTTATAAAACTTGACACTCAGAATATAGAATATAGAATAAGCCATATCACGATCCACGATGATGTAGGACTGTGGAGTGCCATCTGTTGGCTGAGTTGAGGAAGTAATGCTAGAAGAACAAAAAAATTCTATACCTGATGATGCTGGTGAGGGTTGTAACACGACATAGAAACTAGCGCCCTCTATATCTCTATATTAGTCCCAAACCTTAACTCTAGATGGCGCTGTATGCAGCCTATCACCCTCTATATTAGTTTCAAACCTTAACTTTAGATGGCGCTGTATGCAGCCTACCTAGTTTTTATTTTTCTTCCATTTAAATGCATAGAATGGTGGAACGGAATCCTCGGTGCGCGAGTCCCACGGTTTTTTAATTTCAATAACCAAAAGTGCCTGCGGGTGTATCGAAAGGTGCGTGCGTGTTATGTCTTAGTTTTATAATTTGGTTCCTTGGTGGAGAGACTGAGGTAGGTACCTAGTCCGACTTACCAATCTTAGAATTGAAATTGTTATGCTGACCATACTTACGTGCCAATATTAAATGGTATTTTATTGGTAGCATGAATACGGAACACATGTAAAATGAAAACGGAAACTTAAATAGAAAATAATCATGAGTAGGAATAATAATAACTCGTACCATGAATCCGGAAAAATATACCTATAGCATGAAAAGTCGTGTCATGAATACGGAACAACCCAAAAAAAAAAGTAATGTTACAAATTTAATTTACATTATTAATTTTAAACACAGATTTTAACGGATTTAACACTCGTTTTATTAACTTTTTACATTTTCTAACGTTTCGAGACGTTCTGTGTAAACGTAAAATCTGTGTTTAAATTATGTATATGTACTCGTGCAAACCTAAGAAAATATTATTAATTTTCTCAAAAATTTGTAAGTACCGAAAGCTCTATCACTCAGCATCTATTACACATCTATGTTTAGATACTGGCATGATTTAGTGCAAGTATATTATTTATTTTCCAATGTTGAAGATTAATATAAAACCTCAAAAATGGGTGAAAATAGCTCTTACCGAAATTATTTTTTTAGAGATATAGAACATTCATTTGTTAAAAAAAATATTTTCCTGCAAATAAACCGGTTTTGAGGACTAGCAACTGTGTGTTTTTTACAGAATAAGCACATAGATTACGCTTCCGCCGAATAAATGCACAACAACAAATAATAAAGACGGAGAGAGCCAAATTCCAGGACAACTCCTGAGATCCAACCAAATTCCCTAATATTAGCCGCATCTCTTAAATTGCCCCGACGATAACTGTCCAGATCCAAATCCGGTATTTTACTGGTATTCCTCGAGAGGACCGGGACAATAATCTACTGAATGCACCGTCAGCACCTAAAGCATTCCACCAGCGTGCCTGACCTTCCTCCCCCCTCGCAGGACTTGAGCCAACAGACCAGCGCGGGGCGAATAGCTGTAAATTGCGGATCAAGTTATGCTGGACATTCCAAAGCTACCAGCTTAGTCGGTAGACCTTCTTCCCCCCTCTGAAAACTTCGGTAAACAGGCGAAGGAGGGGGGAAATAGCTCTGAGCGGCAGCTCTTGAAAAAAATGTTCTTGAAATTTCCACCAATGTTTGCGACCTCTCGCAGGCCCTCCAAAAGCTTCAATAAACAGGGAAGTAGGAGGTCGATGTATTTTGGTCAGCTTTGCGTGCGCTATGCCAGTGCCCCGGTAAATTAATAAAGATTTCCTCAATAGTGGACCAACCGATTCGAGATTGCTAGTTTATGGCCGTATTTAAGTTGTGATGGGACTAGCGTAGACGGAGATTGCAATTTGGGTAACATTTTCACTTAAGACTTGAGATATTGGTGACCGTTACGTTTTACGTTCCTTCGTAGAATAATTTTATTTTAAATCCGAAAACTGTGTTAAGTCTTCAATCGTTAATACAGGGTGCACTCTAAGTCGATAGCGAAACTTTAAGTAGGCTATCTACTGATCAATATAAACAACTTGTACTAGGTGGCGAAAAAAAATGAGTGAAAAAAATATCAGCTGATCCATACAAAAGGTCGACTCAGTACTGCGCCAAATGTATGAAACAGCTGATATTTTTTTCGCTCCATTTTTGTCGCCACCTAGTACAAGTTGTTTGTATTGATCAGTAGAAAGCTTACTTAAAGTTCCGCTATCGACTTAGAGTGCACCCTGTAGACACCATACTTAAAGAGTTTCCCGTTTTAGCACAGAGCATAATTTATAATACAATAATTAGTTAAGATAGGAGCAAATTTCTGGTCCATATAGGAGACTCTACCTTATCTTGCATACAACTTAATGTATGCTATGCCACATGAAAATTGTTTTGGGTAAAATACAAGGTGTTACAAAAGTACCTAACTCTTTTTGCAGGGCGTAACCTACTGGTCAACAGGATGTCAAATCTGTAAAAAAATGAAAAAAACTATTTTTATTTTATAACTTTTATAACTTATTAATTAAGCTTCATTTATTCTTTGGTTTATTTTCACAAGAAATATTAATTGAAAGCAAAAAATTCATAAAAATTATTTATTTTCTAACAACAAAGATGTTCTTTTTACCAAAACTATGAAAATAAGGGTTAGTCTGTCACAATCTATGTCTATGATACACCCCCCGAACACAATCAAGAATATAAAACCAACAGAGCAGTTATAGTCGTATAAAGGCTGTATAAAGGTTACAACGCCATAAACTATCCTTGCTGTAGTCAACACACATCGAGCTTCACACTAGGGCACTCTACTTCGTTAAGTTACGGGCGAGTTTACAACAAAACTGTACAGTCTGACCAGTCGTCGACGGTACAGGCGGACGGGTACAGACCCACTGGCAATAACTGTAAAGCGTCCCGAGGGAATCACTCGAGAGGTTGAGATTTAAGAAGATAGCTCTAGACGTGCCGGCAGACTGGCTGGAGAGGCTAGCTAGGAATTCAACGAGAGATTTTTCTGGCGTAATATAAATAAATAAAAAACCGGCCAAGTGCGAGTGGGACTCGCGCACCGAGGGTTCCGTACCACCATTTATTTGGAAGAAAAATGGTAACGCGTGGAGGTAACGCGTTCTTGAGAAAATGGTCTTGCTTGACAGGCAGACAGACGGACAACAATGGTTCCGTTTTTCCTTTTGAGGTCCGGAACCCTAAAAAAATAAAAATAAATCTATTTCATACATAACTCAAGCAGAGCTATATCAAGTTCGATAGGTGATCTGTCTCTTTCGCCAGGAAGATCTTAAAAATTGCATGCTTTTTGAATTCTTACGTCAATAATTAATTATTGTACTACCTTGTGTAATTTATGGAAGGCACTGGTTCCTGAAACACAGCTTACCCTTCTTCAGGAACCAGGGATTTAATCACTGTGACACTGGTTGTGCAATAAATTTTATTTCATTTTTTATTTAATTTTTATCTTCTTAGAAATTATAATGGAGCAAGACATTGGATCGATGTTTGGTACTTTCGTTTAGGTTGAAAGTCTATAAGAGGAAAAAACTTAAAAAAAAAAACAATTTAAAACCTTTATTTTGTCGGTAGATTACACAGTAAAGTTAATATATTTTTCGAAAACTTATTTTACCGCTTGTCATAGTGTGCCACAGTTCACTGTAAGTTATGTCTTTTCCCTAAATAATCACTACCTTACAGACTACGAAGTCTGTTTTCCAGCCGCCAGTGTGCACTCCCCCTAAGCTGCATGTAACCGCGTTGAGTGGGAGCGATGTTTATGGCGACTTTACTTGAAGCGCGAGTGTAGTGCTGGCATTAATGAAAACTTAGGGACTTGATGAGTTACTGGGTTACCGGGGCGCCTGCTTGTTTATTGTCAAAACAAAAGGCTGCCTTGTTGCGTTGGTCTTGCTGTAAAGGCGGTTTTATACATGGTAAGTTACTGACTAAAATTACCTCTAAGTGCCTAACGACACTATGCTTAAATACGCGACCGAAGTTCCGCGTCTGATTTTACGTTTCGACGTATTCGGCTGATATGACACACCGTAAGCGCGGAAATTCAGTCCGAAACTCCGAACTTATATTTCTAAAGAAATCGAATAGAATTTCGGTCGCGTATAATTGTGGTGATATAATACGTTGGCGCCGATTTGCCGCCAAACTTATGCCCGACCGAAGTTCGGCTGTACGCGGTAACGCTACGGAATTTCGGCATAATTTATCGTAGGTTAGTAGACATTTTGTATGGGCTTTTTTGCCCTAGAAATTCATATGGCCAAGAAGCCCATATAAATTTCTACATTTGTATGGGCTTCTTGGCCCTAGTTTGAGTGCGTAAAGAAATCTTGACGGTATAGATGTGCCTGTGTAATTTGTGCCCGAATAATCGTTACAGGTATCATAATGAAAAGTAAAAGGACACCAAAAAAAAACACAAGCCCGTTTTGTCTCTGTTTTTCATCTGTTTTTGGCATGACTCTGATTTCAATTAATTAATATTTATATGAGTTTAATTAAAATTTGGGCCTATTTGTTAAGTATTGTTATATTAAAAACCTATTAAAAAATTTCACATCCCACTGTGAGCGAATTTAATTTTGTATAATTATGTATTTTTTTATAATAATATTTTAAATGATTGTATAGTTCTTTTTTTTATTAAAAAGATATATTTTTAAATTTTCATAATAGATAAGCATGCAAATACATGGAAAAACCGGGGCATGCTGAAAATCAGCGCTGTGTTGATGCATTCACAATGCACACACAGCATTTAGCTGAGCATCGTCCCATTTATCAAATTATTTTGTTCTGTTCTGATATTATTTTCAATGTTTATGTATTTAATGTAAAAATTATAATAAAAAATTTTCACTTTCACTTTTACTTTCACTTTGTAACACGCCGTAGATTTCACCACCCAAATGCCAACATGCCAACTAAGGTTCGACCCCTCCATCCGAGACATCCGCACTTCTCACGGAGAGTACCTACCAATATATGACACGGGAACCTTATTGCCCTTATTGCGGCGGGAGACCATGGGCCTTAGCCTGTAACGAAATGGTGCCAAAATGGGTTCCAAGTTGACGGCTTTAAGACGACGTACGTCTCACAACTAGCGCCTGATTTCTACAAGAGTGGTGAAACGTGATGAGATATGAACGTAAAATAAAACGTATAAACAAGAAACTGTCACATTCAGAAAGGAACCACCCTGTTTCCTATACCATCACGTAGATCATGAATATGGACAGGGCAATGTTTTAAGGCAAAAGAACGACGAAAGCCGGAATTTATTGCTCCCCTAAGGGTGGCATTAATAGTCGTTGACACAAGATCGAACTCAAGTAGGTGATCTCAGAAAAGTCAAATGCTTATGTCAAGACAATCAATCAATGACAATCTCAAGATAGTGTCTTTTAATATGCTGACAGCTCAAGTGTGAAATTAGCCAAGGCTTGACATAAGCATTTGACTTTTCAGAGTTCACCTACTTGAGATTGATCTCAAGTAGGTGATCTCAGACGACTATTAATACCACCTAAATGGTCCGGTAAATTAGAGTTTTGCGGTGGATTTGAGTTGAACGAATGTTTCAACACCCCTCTAAGCACGGAAAACTGTTAACTAGTTGATAGAGATCGCATAAAAAATATCAGTCTAAAGACCGGTTTCAGATTCAGTGATTTCAGTGTAGCACTGTCTCCGTAAGAAAATTGGTTTGTATTGTTGATGTGTAGGTTTTTAACTGACATATTTTCAAGTGACTCTTTAACTTACATGAAATGACCTACGAGTATGTTAAACTAATACGTATTTTCAACTGACTTTTTAACTTACCTCAAGCGACCTATGTAAAACTACTTCGTATTTTCAACTGACTCTTTAACTTAGAATAGAATGGAATAATAATTTATTTAAACACCACAACACACACATGAATACAATAATTGAAACAGGTACATACACATTCACATTAATTAGGTACCTCAAACGACCTAGGTTAAACTAATTCGTATAAGAGATGTGTGGATCGCCCAATAAATCATACAGATGAGGAGAATATCCCTAAAGTTTAAGGGCCAAAATATAAGCAGGTCCTAGGGTAACACATTAAGTAAACTTGTTTTTTTTTTCTAGAGAACTCTCGACGGGTTTATCCTAGGGAAAGTCAAATCGACAAAGGAATCAGTGCAAACGGTTATACGTGGTTTTACTATTATTTAACAGCCGGAGGCGAGGCAACCTTCGTAGCCGAAAATCCCTGAGGCAATCCACATGGACTATTAATAAAGATTTTCATTGCAAGTCGGGGGAGCTAAGCTTCACGGCAGTGTTGCCAACTTAATGGAATCACCACTAGATCTGGTGGTTTGGACCCCCTGTCTGGTGGGCAAAGAAATCAATCTAGTGGCTGTTGGAATTTCTGGTGGAATTTGGGAGAGCAATTTTCCATACAAAATAATGTATTTTTTATTGGAATTGTTACATTTGTCACTACAAATGTCAATATCTATAATAAATAGATAGTTTAGGAGGATTTATATTATTTTAGCAATGTTTTTATTTATCAAGTGGTGAAAAAAGTATTAAAAAATGCTGTGCTACCACAAAAGTAATTTAAGGAAGTGCTAAAGTAATAATAATATTTGATTTGAATGCAAAATACTCATATTTTAAAAGAAAAATTTGGTTTAATAGTTGGCAACACTGGTTCACAGCCTCGAGCACTTATCACACCGTGCCATCGGATGTGACTTTACTGCCCTAAATGGCCGTAGTGAATTACTTTCAGCATCAATGTTTATTTTTTTGGAACTAGGATTTTTACAACCTTTTTAGGGTGTCTTAGGCCCGGAAATCGATCTAGTGTGAGTAAAGAAGCCACTGGATTAATCACAGGCACAGCTTTTGATGAAGAAAGGCGCGCGCGACTTTGATTTGCTACGACCACTGTATTACGGACGAGCACATCACAGTCGCGCGCGCCTTTCGAAAGCGCTTTGAACTCTAGAATAGTCTAGAAGAACGTCACATATTAGGAACACTTCCCATTAGCTCCCCAGCGCCACTTCCTATGCCAAGAAAGCTAACCACAGAAGTAATCTAATGCCCAGGCAGGATATAAAAGACTGCACTGAGAGCTTAGGGACATAAACATAGGCTAAGTAACCAAATTACAATCAACCACAACTATAACTATCACTTTTTGTTCGACCCTAGCATTTAAATCCATTTGGATAAGGACTGCTTTGCTACAATTCGGGACCCGGGAGATAGTACATAAAATATCATGACAAATCGTCGACAGTCACACCAATGCGTGTGAATTCACTATAAATACTTGGGGTAAAAATTGTCGAGGGGCCAAGCCGCGGCGGGGACATAACTTATGAAGAAACTTGGGGCACAAACTGAAGAAAAACAGAAGGGCAACTTAGCGACACGCTAGAAACCACTTATTGTCCGATTGATGCATTTACGCCGCGCGCGATAAAATGTACACACGACAGCACGTAGACGCTTAGTACACTTCCGTTCCAAAGTCGCCCGTAACGTAAGTGAATACAGTGCACGCGTGTAAGCGTCTTCGTGCTGTCTTCTGTACCATAGGGTATCCTAGCGTGTCGCTGACCGTGGTACTGCAACAAAAGTATGGAATGGATTTATTTTGTATCCTTACAGTTAGGTTACCTACAGTTTTAGAGTTATGGAACACCATCGAAAGGAGAAAGGGAATATGTACAGACATAATATTATGATGAGAGTCAAAGCAGTTTTCTTTTTTTTTCTTTTTAATTTAAGCCCTAGATACTTATGATTAATATATTTGAGCTCCCGGGGAACAAATAAAAATATGCGAAGCTGACTACCTACCAGCCTTCGCTGATTTCGAAAGGCATTCAAAGAAAAATAATCGATTTGGTTCAGTACTTCTGTAAAGTTTGAGGCTTGACTTGGTACGTTTGTTTGTAGGAGCTCGGAAAGTTTTTCTGGTGACCCAAATAGGATTGTGTATGCGACGGACTTAATCAATGTTTTTATTAGGAAAAGCACTGTAGTTTATTCCGCCTGGGTTATTAAGATTAAAGGATCTTTAAGGGGCGGTGCATAGTGAATTAGCCCGCGCGCAAAGAATAATTCACAAAATTTATTCCTGTATCAAATACACTAAACAAATCGAGAATGTTCACATAATATCAAACACTAGAATTAGGTGAGAGCTATTTAACACAGCCAGTTTCATATTGATATCCATAACAGATTGCAAGATATTTTCGCTGAATAAATGTGCGCTGCCTTTTTTTTTTCAGCGAAAATATCTTCAAAACTTTTCTGATGTCAACACGAAACTGGATAATTATGTGAACATTTTCAAAAGGTGGCGGAGTGTAGAGTTCTCCATTGAGTTCTATCACTCGCGGTGTTTTTCATCACAAAATACGTCATACAAGTTAACTTCAAATTATAGTGAACGAAACTAAAATTTAGCAAATCTAGACATCGACGTCTAAATTAGTGTTATTGAACTTTCGTTTCTCTATCGTGTATCTTTATGTGTCTGTCATTTATTTCTGCTGTTTCTTCCTCAAATAAAATACAACGACCGCATTAAATCATCTTTCAATATTCCCAAGAACAAGGACTTGGCAATGAACCCTGTCTTTAACATACACCAAACAATTCACACAGAAGATCCTCTGCATTAGGTACTATTTATTTAATTATTTATTTAATATTTAGGAGAACTAGTGACTAATAGTAACATTGATATATCTTATGACAACCGGTATAGAAATACATTAGTAGCCTAAAAAAAACCATCTCAAGTTTTCGATCGGCCGGTTTTTATAACACTGATGATACGCATTTACTTAAAAAAATCGTTCACTCAAGAATTCCTTCCCCGATCGCCTAAAAAGATACGAAAAAGCTTCGCCTTAATTGTCAAAATCCGTTCAGCGGTTTGGCCTCTACGGGGTCATATAGGAACTCACATGCCTAAATAATTAACCTACCCTGTCCAGAAACTGAAAAAAAAGACTTGAATTGTACGAAAACTGAAAAATCTATGCTTTCCAGTCATATCAGGCTTTACACTCGAAATATTCAGCACTGAGGTAAGAATAAAAGAAACCGTTTTCTCTCCTAGAATAACCTTATTGTACCCCAAAAAAATAAGCACAAAATAGAAGTGCTGACCATCTGTAACAGTCTATTTGCAGCCTCTGTCGCCCAAAAACTGCCTAAAACAGCGGCAGTTGGCATTGTCCTTGTGATAATTTGAATTCCCGAAAGAAGCGTCCGTGGATCATTCGGGTTATTACAACACATGAATAGAGATCGCTCATTACTCAGCGAGCGGCGACCGAGCGTCTAGACGCGGGGTTCTTCTGAACTGACCCTGTATTTTTATGTATTTGTATTTTGTGTATGCTTTCTTTTGTACAATAAGGAGTTAAGTACTTACTTATTCTAAAATATTCCCTGCATTAAATGTTTAAAAAAATATTGTTCATTTCAATACGGGCCGATTTTAACGGTTGCCGCATTAGTGGATTTTTTAGAGAATAGACGCGCTGATTCTGTCCTCGATCATTAATTTAGTAAAAGTACAGGATGTCATAGAAAGGTCCTGTAATTTTTGAGGCGGTCGTTGCGTGAGAGTAAGTAGTTCTAGTCCAGAACAATTTATTTCCAGAAAAAAAATATCGCTAGATAGCAGATAATATGCTTGGATAGATTTTACTTTCAGTGTAGAACTTTTTGCGTTTTGAAATATTTGATTTATGCCCGATTTCACCAACTATACTTAATTTTTAAGAACTTCTTAATAGTTAAAGAAGTTCTTAGAAATTAAGTATATTTGGTGAAATCGGGCATTAGACTTGTATTTTTAAGTTCAGCGACAGAGCAACGGAACAACAATAGAAGAACGAAAGAAACTCTCTGCGTTCTCGAAAACTTAACCCGTACTTACTAGATGTAGGAAAATAATGCAATGGGGCAAAAAGCCTAGAACGTCGTACGTGAAGTTACAACAGCTTTCGAATGCGAAGGAGGCTAGAAAGGAATCGCCTTTGAGACTAAGCAAAATACGAGTAATATGTACAATTTCACACAAAACATAATAAATTCCTTTTTGGTCGTAGTTTTTGAATGAATACTCTGAATGAAATTGATATAGTGGTAAAAAGGAATAGACACGAGTGCATTTGAAATAAAACTCTCATAACTTTGAAATGAAATACTGATTGAATAGATGCGGACTGCGGTACATTTCAAATTCAACTGCGATTTCGGTATTCACGGTACCTACTGGCTGAAAAGTTATTTTCATTTTCGAATTCCAGAATAAAATGCCTGAACCGAACATAGAATACTGGCTTTCATATCCACATGAATTCCATTTTCAAAACAAGAAAAGAAAACCAGGCAACTGATTGCCGTTTTATCAATTAGAGAAAAAAAATCAAACCATTGTATTCTTCAACAGCGACAGCTCTTAACGCGCGCGGTATAAGGGCGCCAATTGAACAAAAAGGGGTATCATAGCGTGTGGCCGACTGTACACGTATAAGGGCCCTCTGAAAGGGCGGCGTGAAACCGATCCCTCATTAGCATAATGAAGTTGGACTCGATAGAACTTGATCCCGATCGCGAACGGCGAACTGATTGGTCGATGACGGGCGTGACAACTTTTCGCGCGCTAATCAATATTTTTTCACGTTCTCTCGCTTCAGACATTCTCCTTTGAGCTGATTTTTGCAAAATATCCTACAAAAAAAATCGGCTGAATTATTGTTGCATCAACAAGTTTTATGGGCAGTGCCACTGCTTTGTCGAAACACATAATCGGCTGAATTATTGTTGTTCTATTGTTTACAACAATGAAAAGAAATTGCCATGAACGAAATATAGCTGAATAAAAATAGCTCAGTTTAGCTTCAAAATAAAAAAAAAAACTGCGAAATAATTTAATTTCCCGCCACGCTGCTATCGTCCAACCTTAAACATTGTTCTGGAATACAACTATGTACCACCCTAAGTGGCAGTAATCGTAAACGAGACCTCACATAAAACGCAGACTTAGTGAATAACGCATTATTCGCAGGCTGTGGAGGTGGTTCGCTGTTGGGGTGCCTACCTTACTGTTTCGAGGGCGGTCTCTGAATCTTGGAATAACAGACGGTAAAGATGCTTACTCACTGAGAGGCTTTTAAAGTTTGTTAGTGTTTAAATCTTGAAAAATGTGTGCTTATTCTGTAAAAAAGTCCGCTGGTCGCCCAACCCGGTTTATTTGCGGGGAAATAGCTCTTATCGAAATAAACAATATTTTATTCGACAAACAATGTACCACGTATTATTTGTCGAAAAAAATATTTAGACTTAAAGTTTTGAGAAATAACAACTGCGGTTTTTTTTTTACAGACTAAGCACACAGATAGATAGTTCCGTAACGCTTGTATTTGTTAAGCCAACACATACTATACACAGTAAGGAAACATAATATTGTTACAATTCAAATGATACATAATAAAAACCATTGTGAACTTGACAGGTTTCAACATTGTGTCGCAGAACTCTACATTGTGTTAAAAAAGTTCCCACAGTACTAATTAAAGAAAAAATCTTGTTTATTGGTAACTATGACCTGTTCCATAATAATAATACCTAGGACACCAAATATAAAGCAGATTTTAGTCATTTCAGCAAACCTGTAAATGAGTACGTAGATACTTAAAACAAAACAAACCTGTCCTGTCCTGACTTTAAATATTATTTTCAAATTGAACTTTCAAAGCATGTTCAAACATTTTATATTTATTATCGGTTTCACTAACTTTTTGTCGTCTGATTGCCGACTAGTTTCAGTTCTCATTCGGAGACCTTAATCATGGATTCGGAGCCGCGGCCAGCTTCTGACTCTGGCACGCGCCAGCAGCCGCTGAAGTCAATCAAACCGTTTGCAAAATACAAGAAATGTTATGTCTTCGAGGCTGCCATGTTAGGTCTCCAGACTTACCTAAGAGACGTCTGACTGAGTCAGAAGATCTGGCGCCACATTTGTCACACCGACCAAGCGAGTCGCAGGCTGTCTACCGATGCAATCTGACAATCCGACCGTGTTTCCCGCCAAAAGTGACAGGAAGGCATGATTCAAGTCAAGACACTGTTATTGAGATGAAAGTTTTTGCAAGTTTTGACTTACTGAGGTAGAGACGTTGAAGTGACTGCGGATGCATACCTGTAAACGATAGAAAACGCTTTTTAGTAACACCACAACATAATTACAATGTTAAAATTGATTGGTCAGCCATATTTAAAAGGACTAAACTAAAACTTAAACTTTCGTAAGCACTGCACTGCACTAAACTAAAGTTTTTGCATTAGCAGTCTAGGTTCACATAGGGACATGTTACGGATACAGGACCTATTCACAATTTGTAATTAATGCAACCCAGTTAATAGGTAGTCAGTTAGGTGTTAGGTACTGGATAGAGGATTCAACCACAGCCATAAATTTCCCCCAAAATGCTGGCCGAAAAACGCGTACAATAAAAAAATATAATAATAGGGCAATAATACACTATGCGTATAAGCCGTGCCAATAGAGAAACGATATGAAAATGGCGGCGGGTACCAGAGGTTACGAAAATACGATTTCGGTTCATACCTAAAACTTTCTTACATTTTTGGTTAGGAAATATTGTTTTACGATGCTTTATTGATTAGGTAATTGTTCTACCTTGAGTTTGTGATTAAACAACAATCTTTATGAAAATAAGATAAAAATATTAAAACGTAGTAAATAATACAAACCTCAAGAAATAACAACACTTAACGCAAAGTACAATATTGAAATAACTCGACAAACATTAAAAAATCTATTAGAGGCGAACGTATTTTGGCGTTTTTTATTAGCCAAGCGTAGGTGACTAATCAGGACTGCCTAAAATGACTTTGCTAACGTTAAGTGTGAGTATAGACGGAGATATGATTAAAGCGAGAGGGCGCGAGAGTGTCCGCCATTTATATATCGTTTCTTTAATGGCACGGGTTATAGAGAGAGCCGACATGAAAACGTAATTTGGCATGAAATAAATAACTGTACTGTAGGTATGTGGGTATTAGTCTCCCTGCCAGCTCCATAAAGTAGATTAAATTTAAATTGTCAATTCGGTTTTACGACCCCACCGTGGGGGGAGGCATTCTGCACACGTAATCTGTGAACCGACGTAACACCACAGATTATTATTTATAACTCTGCTTAATAAAGCTTTGGCCTTTATTTGTTTCTTTGTTTGTTTTTGCGGATAAAGTAAAATCGCACAGTAGCTTGTTTTCTCTTTTATGCGTCAAGCTTTGCTCTCTTGGGTTTGAACCAAAAAGTCCTGATCTAACAAACTCTGACTGATTGATCTAAATAGGGTTTATATCTGTGTTTTGCTCATCCAGCTCTAGCCTCGTGATCCGCGATACCTGCATTAGCAATCAAGAAAAAAACTAGTATTGACTTCATTGGACAGCCACTGTCAAAATAAATTAGGGGAATGGGCATCGTCATTATTTATTTTTTACTAGTTGTGCCCGCGACTTCGTACGCGTTTTTACACATTTGACATTTAATTTTAATTCGACTGTGGAGGAAAACTCAAAAGGAAGGTTTTTTTTAACCCCCGACCAACAAAGAGGGGTGTCATAAGTTTGATAGCTTTGTGTGTGTGTCTGTTTATGTGTTTATGAGGGTGTGCCTGTCTGTGTGTCTGTCTGTGTGTGTGTGCCCTAATCTAAACAATACATTAATGATAAAATATGTTTTATTTAGATTGGGTATCGCCCGTGTAAGATACCAGGAAACTTAGCATAAGAATTGCCTGGGAAGTATGGGGGTTTATTATGTAACTCCCTCGACGTAGAGTGGGATAGATAAAGTTATAAGCCCATAGATAAGGTCTTACCCATTCTCATGCTAAGCCAGCAAGCAAAGCATAAGGTTGGGTTAGAGCGTATCTACCGCAAATAACTCTGTCTATCCCGCTCTACGGCAAACAAAATATATTGTTTTAATATCAAGTTGGGCTCAGTAGAGTAAATATTTAAAAATGGGCACAAAAAAAAATTTCGACCTCGCGTGGGTTAAACCCAGAACATTTCGACCGCGACGCAACAGTACTACATTTCTAACATCGATAAACTTTGTCCGACCTCCACCGAAAACCACTCACAATTCCCTCCAGCAAGCATCATAAGGCTGGGTTAGAGCGTATCTATGGCTCTGTCCA
Organism: Zelleria hepariella; assembly: GCA_949319315.1. NCBI lineage: Eukaryota > Metazoa > Arthropoda > Insecta > Lepidoptera > Yponomeutidae > Zelleria > Zelleria hepariella. Next base: position 21,772,961 of record OX439381.1, read on the forward strand.
TCCGGCTCTACGTCAAACAAAAGAGTGAGATACCTATTGTTTTAAACCCATAGATACGCTCTAACCCGGCCTTATGCTACGCTTGTAGAACTAAATTTTTCCGCCAAAATAAAATAAAAACAAATGCCGATTTTTCATTTACAATATGCGCCCGAAATGCCAAAAGTCGTAGCGTGCTATTATACAGAGTGTTAAAAGACCGCCAACAAAGCGGGAGACCACGTATGCGTATAGTCCTCATCATAACGAACATTTTTGCCCAAGGAACTATGCCTGGGAAATCAACGGTTTCCGAGATAATAAAGTCGGACTTTTTTTTTTTTTTTCAGAAATGTGTTCAGTATCACGTTTTTAACATACCTTCTCAAGAAGCCATATCAAAATTATGGATATTTCTTACAAAAAATCAAGTTAAAATTGCAACCCGCAATGTAGGTTTTCGAGAGAATGTGGTTCAAAGTCGGACTTTTAATTTTTTTTTTTGCAGAAAAATGTTCAGTATCACGTTCTTAACATACCTTCTCAAGAAGCCATATCCAAATTATGAATATTTCTTACAAAAAACGAAGTTAAAATTGCAACCCGCAATGTATTCTAAACATCGGATAGCCTAAGTTACTCCCAGAATCGTGAGTTACGACCATGTTAAGTTTGGTTAAAAACTATTCAGCGGTGTTCGCGTTTATCGTGTTCATACAGACAGACAGACAGACAGACAGACAGACAGACAGACAGACATGAACCGTTTTTTTTGCATTTTTGGATTCAGTATAGTTTACTTAGTAACCCCTGCTAGTTTTTTTCTAAAAATATTCAATGTACAGAATTGACTTCGCTAGAGTTTTATTATAAGTATAGATATAGATAGATAGAAGATTCGATAAATCGAAAATATAGACAAATATAAGAAACTAATTTGAATATTTCCTTAATTTTTTATGTAAATATATTTTTTTTAATTATTTTTTTCTAATAGTTTTGTGTATGACGTCACCACTGGCATTATGTACTAAGTTCATTGCCTTCATTCATGCTTTTAAAAAATAAAAATATGTTTACGTTTGACAAATGTCAGTGTCAAGTCAACAAGAAGGTTTGACAGTTGTTTTTTAAAATATTTGTAGGCAATGGAACTACCGCATTAGAGGCTATGATGACGTCATCGAAAGAAAAATGAAGTAAACATTTTAGGCGATAAATATTAATAATCCGTTTTAATTTTACTTTTTTAAACCCCTAATAGTAATCAGTATCCCTATTCCTCGAAATGGTTTTCAATTTACGGCAATCGATGCCTCACTGATCAATGCCCATTGAATAGTTTCAGCGAATACCGAATACCTTTGAGACGTTGCTTATGATACCTACAGAAAGACGAACTCTATTAGATTTCAAGGCAGCTAGAGCACAATGTCTCGATAAAAATTTATCCCAATTTATCGCCATCTTGCTTCATTTCACCGCGTCTTTTCATCGTTCATTTCATCACTTTACGCGGTGAAATAAAGCAAGATGGCGATAGCCGATAATGGGATAAAACTTTTATCGTGACATTGTGCTCCCCTAGCTGGGCACAGTAACAAAATGTAGCAAGGCTTAACAAAACGCAGCATACAATTTTGATGGTAACCCCACACAGAGAACCGCAGTCAGCATAAAGTGGGCGGGAGCGTACATTATTCACAGTTACTGCGAAATCACCCTGTAGTTCTACAGTGTAAGTACCAACAAACTGGCAAGCTGCAGGGCTTTTTGGTTAGAGCGCCGGCATATTTTGCCTGAGGTCGCAGGTTCAAGTCCCAAATGGTGTGAGTCTGACACGCACTTGGCCGTTTTTATTAGTTTTTCTTATACTACAAGGTGTTACAAAAGATGCTAACTCTTTTTACAGTGACATGGTACCTAATGAAAGGGATCACAAGTATCACAACCAAAATACTTTTTTAGCTCTATGACGTTCCGTTGATTTTTAAATAATTAAAATGTAAGCGCTGTGACGGGAGAAAAGTATTTTTAAAATACTGTTTCCATAGAATTTTACTATGTTTTAACAGCCTGAAGCTATTAAAATACAACTAAGCAAACAACCATATTTTTTAATTGGAGCTAAATCCAAAAACAAAAAAGTATTGAAAATTTTACAATTTTGAGGTTATAAAAAAAAAGTTGGGTTTTTCAACTTTTTTTTGCAGATTTGTCGTTGTCTTTATCTTTTGTAACACGTTGTATAGATAGTTTATAAAATAAGCTTTATAATCACGACAAGTTTCCAAGTAAAGACGAACGATTTTGTGATTTTCGCAGTGGCATGCTTTCGGAATCGAATGTTTCGACCATGTAATATTGGGCTGTTATGATTTTCGAAGTGGTCCAAAAAACAATGTCCCAAGCACTGCAGCGCCGAGTGGTCTCTTCTTCCATATGGTATGGGTCAAGGTACCACTGGACGCTGTATAAATCATCTCATTACGTAGATGCAAAGGCTTTTTTTTATGATTTTCGAAGTGGCGTGCATTCGAAATCGAGTTATTCGAAAAACACATTTCGAAGTGGTGTAGAGGACTCGTAGCTTTCCTATGAGTAGGTACGTACGATCCCTTATCCCCATCTATTATGTAAAAGCTATCTAAACAAAACGTTTAGTTGAAATGAACCCACCATTTACTAAGAACAAAACTACAAAGGTGTACAATCCAGGGAAAGAACATGTCAATTCGCAAAACTACTGTATCTCAGGAATAATTTAGGTACATTGTGTTCTGACCGGTAGGTACCGTGTGTCATCTGAGGGGGAAAACGTTGAAATTACTTTACCTTTTGCTCCTAATGTAAAAATATTCATAGCAAATGGAAAATTTACTTAAAAACGGCGGAGGTGCGGTATGTCAAAATCGCTATGCAGGGCACCTTAAGGCACAAACGAGACGATTTTTTTTCGGTGTTCAGCGATGGCAAGATTCGTGTCATATACGCGCCCTAATAATATTTAGGTAGGTACGCCGCATTGCATTACATAGAGTTATCTATTTTTAGGACCTAAGGTTTACCTATGTACGAATGCAATCGATTTACGCCAAAAGTGGCCACTTTTGGCGAGAATCGATTGCATTCGTAGAGAGAATACACCTTTATTTTATGGAAAAAAACGTAATCCAAAGCAATAATAAGTAAGCAATAGTCACGAACCCATAGGCCTTCGTGGAATTACGACATCAACATTAAAGTAAAAGCGACGTAATTAATGCCACCCCCGACAGTAATTTGTAAACGACAGTTAGAACTGAATTCTCCATGCCGTTTGTTGCTTTTCTATTATTATTGGATAGAACAACTAGTGACCAGCCCCGGTTTCGCACGGCAGTAGCTAATATATAAACAAATTGTGCTACAGATAATATTACGCATTTTGTTTCCAAATTATGTTAAAGTCGCACATAACCCTCAATACGCGATTTTTAACTACCTAAATGAAAAACCAAGTGCGATTCGACTTGATTTTTCATTTTGTTAAAATTCATGATTTGTAAAATTGTTAATTATCGCAACAGTACGTCGTTCATCGCATTCGACATAATAGCGTAAAGCCATTTTTAATTTCAGCTAATTGAGATTTAGGCAAGCTGAAAGTAGTCATTATGACTTTCAGGCATTTTGAGACTAAGGCAAATTGAAATGAAAGTATAACGACATAAAGGCGTTTTGACATTCGGTCGTTACGGAACGGAGGGAGATAAACCTTCCGTGAAAAATATCGAGCTTACGCTGAAAACAGCATCAAGATCCGTTGCGTTGCGTGGCTTAGGAGGAGTGAGCGGATAAACCGACAGACGTTACAGGTAACATACTAAAATCCTATTGGTGGCACAGAGTTTCCTAATGGCATGTATTTAAATTATCTTTTTAATGTAGCAAAAAATCTAAATGGTCATCTTTTTTAATGATTGATCCTCTTTTTTTGAGACTTAAAATAAATCAAAATGATACATATTTTAATCTGTTGAGATGTAGAAATTTAGTAAGAGAAATGAGCATTAAATATCCAATATTTTGATACTCTTTTATTAATTCGATTATCTAAATTACTTTTTTGTCTATTTAAATTTTGATTGATAAATGCTATGTGCTTTCATATTTTAAGCCAATAAATCTTCCCGAATTTGGATTTCGTGTACCGGTTTGATCACCTCTTTTGAAGCCTAATGGTTCCTAACACCGGCCACCCGATTATTTGGGTTTTGAACGAAAAAAGAGGTCAAAATAGGATTTCAATAAGTTTTTCTAGTATTCAAATAATATTTTTGGTTCAATCAAATAGTTTTTAAAGTGTAGTTATAACATAGATCGAAGTGTATTTATTAACAGATCAATGTTAAAAGGAATACTAGATATAAAATCCACCAAGTATAAAAGAAAAAGACCAATAATTAAAAAAGAGGATCAAACATTATTTTTCGATTCCAAATATTATTTGAGTATGTTTAAACATAATTTTCATGTAACCTTGAATGCAGTTCATTTATAAAATTTATCCATAGATCAACTAATACAGACGCAATAATTAATATAAAAATTAATCATTAAAACGTATATCATTTATTTTTTAAAGTGCTCATTTACAATAGATTACAATAGGTAGCTTGACAAATTATACATAGATAGATTGAGTATAGTAATTCTCTTTTTGCACTTGAACTTTCGCAAGCACTTCACATTTTGTATTTCGTAAACGGTTATCTTTCTTGTATTCATGTCGCTGTAGCCGACTAGTTTCGGTTCTCATTCGGAGACCTTAAGCACCGGAACTGTCGCGTCGGCGCGCGCGCATTCTGAGACTGGTCACGGGCGGCGGCGCCCCGAGGAGCATCTCCGAATGAGAACCGAAACTAGTCAGCTACACCGACATAAATCGATGGCTCCTACGTAAACTACCGTATCCCACAAAATGGCGATTTTCATGTTTTTCGTTTTTTGTCATTAGATGATTATTTCGCATGTAACCCAAAAACAAAAACTTAATAATATTCAAAAATGAAGATTTTTTCAGACGTAAACTATCGTATGTTGATCACGGGCGCGCCGTAAACTATCGTATCGACCTCTTGCGGTAGTTTACGTGGGACACATTGCATGCTACGCCTATCGTAAGTATATCTTACCATTCTCTACGTGGGAAGGATATAGATCTGAGCTTGTGTTTTGTGATGAAGCATGTTTTATTAAGTATTCAGTTTTGTTAGTTTTCCTGCGTTTTCTATCAATCTTGTTCAAAACTATAGTATGTAACACATACGATTACGTACGTTGATTTTTCGAGGGGGTATGCTACGGTATGTTACACATACCATTTTGTACGACGTCGATAAAAAGTGATGTTGTATCGTATGTAACACGTACGATTATTTACTTGGTTTATATGAACCTGTTAACTATTGTATGTGTCACTTAGACTTATTTACGTTGCAATATTAGGCTGAGCTTATGACAATATATTACAGATACGATAGTTTGCATGGGGGTTGAACAAAAAAAAAATAGATTTTTTATTCAAATATTCAAATAATTCAAATCGTTTATACCACTTAAATCAGATTTGATTAATAATAACATCTTTTTTATCTTAGAAAAATATTTTTAATACAAAACCATCACTGAAAACGACTACTTATTAAACGGATGGAACAAACTAAAAATCAAAACAAAATCATAACATAAAAGTTTCCGCTTTGTGTATCGTATGGTGGAAAACAAATATACTTACTTCATGATGGTAAATTACACACTACTGTTTGGGACCTTCACTTTCACTAGAGTTATTTTTAACAAGGATTTGAAATGAAACACGGATGTGGTTTCTTATAGACTGACCAACCGTTTTTGTATGCATACTTGAGATACGCTTTGGTTGACGATGAAATTTCAGTTACCCGGGTTTTAAATTTCCGAGACTCGACTTGGCGTAGGCAAATCAATACCAATAGAAGCTGAACACCAAACACATGAAGATAACAAGAAATTCATTTATAAAATATATTTATTACTGAAGATACAAACACTCCACAAAGGAGCTTCAAAACAAAGATTAAGAGATCCTCATTTGGTTCATCAAATACTCACAAACTTAGATCCTAAGGATTTAAAAACGCCCAATCTTGGTGTAGTTTGCAGCAGACTTTTAGATTGAAAATCTGTTCATAGCCTGTAAGTTAATAAATTCTATTATTAAAATCATAGATAAATCTGTATTTATTCTAAATGAATTCTTTTGGACAGTTGGATGGACTCAAGACTTGTTGAGAACTGTGTCTGTATGCTTGACAAGCTCAGCCGTCACTATTAATTTCATTTGGTCTAGTTCCTAGACACGCGGTGTTCATGTGCATGGTAACGAGAAGATGTTAATGGATCAGTGGCCTTTTTATAGACAGTATATGAATGCTTCTAAGTATGAACACAATAGTAAGCCAAACTGAAACTCCGATCTGCGTGATGTATTGTATATTCCAATACTTTCATTGGTGCCTAAGGTACACTGTGTTTGGCTTGGCTTCTTTGACTAAGTCTGTATACTAATAGGTGAAATGTCTGACTCATCTTTGGATCACAAAGTAACCAACAACCACCACAACCAAAGAGTATTCTATCCGTCAATCTACGCCAGAGAAAATACACGTCTGAGTCTGAGTGACTGCTGCAGTCTTCTTGGGATAACTATCATGGGCTCCTAAGCTTGAAAGTTTAGGTAAAGTTTAGCTCCTGCAATGCTCCTGTTTTGCATGTCCTGAGTAAGAATAGGAAAATGGCTGATACAAGTTATCCCGAAACCCGGCACTGAAGAATAACTATGTGACAACATCATCTCAAATTTCCAAATACGAATTCCCAATACAGATTCGTTAAAATTTACAGGAATTCTTAAGATTGTTCATATCTTACTAATTTACAGTCTTTATTTCTAACTGTTTTCTTCAAAACTGTAACCGGCATGGTGTTTGAGAAAAAAATGCTGCGTTTACTACCTCAGTGGCAAATATGAATTTTATTTCCCAACCGTCCTTTTCGAGCTCATCAACGGATAATATCGGGGTTGGTTAGCCTAAAGTAGGCCTCTTTAGAGTTTATGCAAGCCTTTAAAAAAAAAAGTAATGAGAAAAGCACTGAGGCAGAGAGTCTACAATGGGCCACTCCTACTTTATTTAAGTCTAGTACTTTTTCATTAAATATCTTGAAGTCGGAAAGAATAAATAGTTGATTCGGTCGTGAGCTTCAAGGAAACTGTTGAAATTAAAATTACTATTTGCCAGGGTGGTAAACGCCACTAATTTTACCCAAGTCCCCACCCCGGTGGCAGTTTCGAAGGGGACAGTTGGGAAAATAGGAAATATACAAATTGATTAGTGGAATGGAAACATAAGGAAGTATAAAAAGTTATTTCATGTTAATGTTTATTTAAAATTTAGGTTTAGGTTCTACTAAATGTAATGAATGAAGTAAATATTAATTATCACTTAGATAAACCTCTGGTCCCATTTAAAATTTTAATATTTCCCCATGTATTTACAAAATTAATGTTACATACCATACTATTTTTCATGTGATTTATAAAGTAAAAAACTGTAAGTGCCACATACATGTCATTTTACCTGCGATTTATCCATGTAAAACATGGTATGTGAAACATACGATATTTTCAGTCACCTCATCCACGCCGTAAAAAATGGTAAGATTAACATACGATATTTTCTTACTTCGTTACCCCGTCGTAAAGAATCGTAACAACAATATCTCCAAAAGTATTCAAAATACAGCTTCTACTTTAGCACATAAAAATCGAGCCCAAAATAACCTAATTATGGTAAAATTTTCAAACCAAAAGCTTTAAAATCAAAAGAACGGTTAAAGAAAACATCTTAAAATGGCTCTCCTGGAAAGTTAGCTTTTTGAACATACGGTAGTTTACGTAGGAGCCATCGAAATACAAGTAAGTTAAACCGTTTACGAAATACAAAATACCTATAGTAACTCTCGATTGTGGGAATGACCACACGATCACAATCCATGAAATCACAAGAGAGGGAAAAACAGAGGAATGCCAAGGGTGTGTTGACTGACCTTTATATTATGTAGTTTGGTTACATTTGGACATTCAAATAAATAAAATAAGCCTACCATAGTATTTTCGTCTAGAGACTAATTAGGTGGGTTTGATAACATAATTTTGAACATTACGCGTTCCATGGGACATTGGCTTGACATTGGTAGCGTGAGTTATTTATTACATCTTAGGTACAAATAAGTTTTGTCGGTAAGTATGAAACTACACGCCATTTACAAATATTCACAGTAAAACAGGGATGGAAAAAATCGTGATGAAACTTTCATAACCTATATTTAAGGTAGGAAATAGACAATATAACAATATAATATAATCTACTCGTAAATATTATTATTTTCACGACGAAAAACAATATTCGCAATTTCCCCTCCGATAAAAGTGCACTTTCAGTATTATTTTCATGGCGCCGAAGTTCGCAGACGCCTGAAAAATGAAGGGACGCCTCAAGTGTGGACTCCTTAATGGTGTTTACTTTCAATAAGAGGGGTGGGGCAATATTTGCCCTGCATGGAGAGGAGGGTATAGTCTGTTTCATTAGGCATTAGAGATCCAAAGAAATTGCGATCATATTATTATTATTTCATGGAAAGCCGTAAGCGTTCGATAAAAAAATCCTGATTAAAAATACAGATTCCTAGAAAGCCTGAGGGCTTTGGTTCACGTCAACGTCAACGAGAACCAGATGGCATACATTTACTATGACCGCTCGTCCACTGTACATCACGTCATCTCATACAAAAATTATGCAGCGATAATCTCGTTTTTGTTGACTTGGACGTGGACGTGAAGAAAATTGTTTTTATCTACAGGGTGCACTCTAAGTCGATAGCGGAACTTTAAGTAGGCTGTCTACTGATCAATACAAACAAGTATTACTAAGTGGCTAAAAAAATGGAGTGAAAAAAAAATCAGCTGTTTCATACATTTGGCGCAGTACTAAGTCGACCTTTTGTATGGAAAAACGGATATTTTTTTCACTCCATTTTTTTAGCCACCTAGTAAAACTTGTTTGTGTTGATCAGTAGACAGCCTACTTAAAGTTCCGCTATCGACTTAGAGTGCACCCTGTAGTAGCGGAATATTATCAATAATAGATTTTAGACTTACTTATAAATCATATCAAAATAATGTAGCTAGCTGTTTCCGTCAAAGTTTACAGCCTGAAACCTTAATAAAAAAACGCATCTAAATCCGGTCACCCGTTTAAGAGCTGCTGCAGTGCCACAGACAGATACATAGACAAACAGACACACACACACAGTGGTCAAACTTATAACACCCCTCTTTTTTGGACAGGGTTAAAAATAAAACTAAAATGCAAAGTGAGTTTGTTTGATTCTCATACTTTCAACGAGGTAAGGAACAATTTTTACCCCCTGAAATAACGCATTTCAAACCACGCGATTTCAAACCGCCACGGTTTTGTAAAGCCATCAGCGCGCTGACCTTTTGTTTACAAGTTTAGCCAGTTCCTCAGAAACGGGGTATACCTACCTTTAGTAAACACGGCAGCACGTCGACCCTTACACGCTAGCACTCTACTCGGTTACGTTACGGGCGACTTTACAACAAAAGTGTACACTCTGACGTGCTGTCGTGTGTACGAGGAGCGCACCGTGGGAACACCCGCACATGCGATGTGTGCCTCTGTTACACCAGCGAGATGTTTGGGCTGCGATTTATGTACAAATTGTTAGTGGCAGTTTGTTTGTTTATACCCTCACGTCGTCTGTTGTGTTGCAGGAACATTGCAGTGTGGTTTTAAAAGATCAATAGGTGGGAAAATCAGTAGGCTTAATAGGTGGGAAACCAACCCATTTTCAACGCCGAGTGTGAAATGATACCATTATGTTATTTATTACGGATCACTTAATTTCCTGCTTTTTAGCAACAAAAAGATAAATAAATTTATATTTTTATACTGAGCAGGAAATGAGGTTTTATTATATCACAAAGTTTAAAACATAAGCTTTGAATAACCCGCATCTGAAACAATGTCGAGAGTAAAATCTGCATTGCTTGAATTTTGCTCAGACATCTACGGTCAGCGAAACCTTCAATAGCTCATGGTAGCTCTTCTTATGCGTGCTATAAGAGCGTCAATCAAATAAAACGAGGTATCTTGGCTAGTCGCTGACCGTACCTCAATTGTGCTCTTATACGAACTTATTTTTCATTCGCCGTTTCAATATTTCCGAAGCTATTAAAACGGAGCATAATTTTCTTGCAAATGCACACTGCCTATTAATTGTGTCCCTTTGCCGATTAATCAGACAAATAAATCCGTGACCCCGTTTTAAATCCCCCAGGATCGATAAGAGACCCTTTCACAAGATGCAATTAAACTTGTGAGCGCTATAATTTCGAAATTTCGTGATACATTGCGTAGGTACTTCTGGTACTAAGTGGTTGGGAACGTTACTGGGAGTTGATGGAGTAATTGAAGTTGGTTGTAGTTAGTTTAAAGATGCACGGTAATTAGGTAAACTTTACTGTATTGTTGTTAGACTCAACTAAAGTGTCAAAACTAATTTTCGTATCCACTTTGTTTTTAGATTATTTTCATTCACTAACTTTTTGTGTCAGTTTATTTTATTTTAAACAAAAATTTGCAACCAATTCCTTTAATTAAGTCGGTATCGATAACCTTCCCTCATAATTAGCCTAACATGAATAATGAATGCGGAACAACCGAGCTCAACTTCCCTTCCTTTCCTTTTAATTTATCAACGAGAAAGAACCTGCTACTGGCATCTTAATAATTAACTTCACAAAAAAAAACAAATGGCGAAATAAGATCTCTTTTAAAAGCACAAGTCGAAGTTAAAAAGACGTTTCCCAACATTCAATTAGGAGAAGTAAGTTTGTCTTTTAACAAAGAAATAGCTTAACAAAGTTGGGCGCCGTCCCGGAGGCTGGTGCTTCCACAAAGGAGCTCCTGAATCAAAATTTTACATCCAATCTCCTATGCAATGCTTCAGCGTGCATCTTCGCAGCATTACCATAGCAAAAGCTGAGCGACGCGAATGTGGGCTGAAGGCAACAAAGAGTGTGCTTTTGGATGCGGCAAGTAAGATATTTTGCAACTTCTTATTTTAAAGCACTAACCCGTGCAAGGGAACAAGGGTGCTCGGTTCAAGTCCTGTCCTAAGTAAATTTTTTCAACTTATTATAAATGTTTAAAAAGTTAGTTTGCACCAACCTAATTTGACAGCAGCATCCAGCTATTTGTCGAGTGATTGACATTTTTTTTCTATTCGTTGCAGTGCACCTTCATTGCTTAAGAGTTAAAAAAAATGCGGGAAAAAATCTCCAAAAAGATACCTATTGGAGGCGCCGGGTATCGATCCCGGTACCTCTCACATGCTAAGCGAGCGCTCTACCATCTGAGCTACGCCCCCGGTGATTTACACAGTCTAAAATGAACAAAACCAAAATATTCACTTGAAGGAAACCTTGGTAGAGTCGAAAGTACGTATTGTGCCATTAAACCTTGACAGTTGTGGGTACCGTACAAGTCAAAGTAAAAGTTTGACATCGGAGATCACCAGGTAGCATGGTTTGGCAACCATACGATTATAGAATAGAATAGAAAACTCTTTATTGTACACGAAAATAAACAAAAAAATCAATCAATCAATTATATTCGGGCCATAAATGGTTTCGATAAGATATACTTAATCTGCCATAAAGGAGTCATAAACGTTCTAGATAATATTTCATGACCAGTCATGAGTGAATAAAATTGGCGCAATAAAAAAAAACTAAGGCCTTTGCATCCACGTAATGAGATGATTTATGCAGCGTCCAGTGGCACCTTCACTCACACTAGATGGGTGAAGAGTCCACTCGGCGCCGCAGAGCCTGGGACATTGTTTTAGATGGAGTAGGATTGCCCAGCACCTATACCATCCTGACAGCTTAGTAGGCCTAGCCCACAGGAAAGACCAGTCAATACGTGTGGAGCCAACTAAGCCGCAATAAAACCTAGATCAATTCAGCTGAAGACAAAAAAAAACTGAGTAAGTAAACGGGTAGGTTGGCGTGACGAAGAAGAGGCCTTCGCGAGGTTTGATCTCTTCCGCTGGGGCTTTTCATTCTGCTTATCCCCTGTGATACAAAGTTTGCCTTTATCACTGTCTGACCCAGACTACTAATCTTCAATTCAACGTTTAAACCGGTTTAAATCTTATACCGCATCCATCTTTATCTAAGCACCGATTTCCCGCATCCCTGCCCCCCGAGCACACTCCGTAGACGGTGTAGTAAAAAGACACTTTCAACCCTTTGAAGGACGTGTGATTGCACCTTTATTGCAATTTCAAAACGCTCAGTGTGCGGCCGCCTTTACCGCTCGCTCTGATTCCGCATGTGTCGAGGTTTAAAAGATTTTAGAAAATTGAATCCTCTTTGCGGCGAGGTGGAAGATTGCGACTTTGTTGCATACGTACCTACATGTTCAGGTAAGCTTTTGGGTACTGTAATAAGGGTTACAGCGACGGTTTTTAACAGGCTCCAACTTAGTAGCGGGTTTCCTCACTTTTGTTCGTATTGTCATAGTCTTTCCTGTAGACTAAACCGACTAAAGAGAGATAATAGTATAGGTGCTGGGCAAGCATACTCTAACTAAACATGGCCCAGGCCTGCAGCGTCAAGTTAAAAAAAAAAGTTTTACATTATTGCTCGTATGATAGAGTTAAAGATAGTGCAGAAATAAAAACACTGCCTACTTAGAACGAACTTCAAAAGTAGATTAGCAAATTATTCAATGATTTGCGTTCAAAAACTCAAGCATTTTGACTGCGACATGTGACATGGCTGATTCATCAAATCAAAATTGTTGGAGAAACCGAGCGTAAGTGATGTTAAAAGCTCAGCTACTCTATGGAGGAGCTAGAAAGGAGCGTAGTTTCAGTCACCAGTATAGCTACCACGAGTGCGAAAAAGCTGTGCCGGACGTCCGCCGGACGTCTGTCATGTATCCTAATACTATAGTAGTAAGGTTGTTTATGCAACTTGTCACTTTCAGTGACATTGACAGTAAGCACTCGTGGTACCAGTACTGGCTTGGTGATTCGACATTCGGCCCCCTCGTAACAGATAGGTTTTTGGTTACATAAAAACGGTTATCCGATAAACGGTTGTCTGACAGAGATCGCTCTCTTAGCGATAAGACCGCCAATTGTATACATTCTAATTAGTTTAAAATAAACAACGTAATTTATTTTTGGTGTACAATAAAGAGTTATCTATCTATCTATAGGTTCTCAGCAGAAGGACAAATCCGGGTTTTCCTCGTTTTTCTCCTACAACCAGCGAACTAATCTTCTAGATTGGAATTGGAATCAATATACACCGTGGAATTTTAGTGTTTTTAAAGCCGAAGGTATTTTGTTGCACTGGTGATTCTGAGCCAAATTACAAAATTTCATTCCAAAACGCGCGAAAAAAAAATTCACTTCTCTATACAAATGGTGTCGATTGGCGATAGCCGTTTGTATTGGGAAGAGTTTTTTTTTTCGCTCGTTTTGAAGTAACATTTTGGGTTTTGGCTCAGAATCACGAGTGCAACTAAATACCTTCGGCTTTAAAACCACTAAAATTCCACGGTGTATTCTTTACTGTGCTAGAAATACATTAAAAGGACAGACAACATTAATCAATCGTAATTGAAACCTACAACTGGGAGCAAATCGAGGCACCAAACCAACCAATGACTTGAGGCCCGTGTGAAGAACATGTCACCCGTGAACTATCGTTCGGTCTTCTCGGATACCCGCTAGCGTAGATCAGTCGAGTCGCGTCGCGTCGCAATACACTAAAACTAATGGACGATAAAACAAATTGCAAGCGCAGTAAATCAACGGTGCGCCGTACCTAATGAGCCTTGCCCTCCCCTGATTTACAGGGGCACCTGGCACCTACTCCGGATTCGCGACTCTCTCCAGCCCCTCTACCATTGAGGCATTTTTTTCAATTTGGCGCAATTTACAAAATTAAATATTCCACGAATTAAGATTTAAGACGCATTTTATATTTTTATTGTAGAAAAAGGTCTTACCTTTGAATAAACATTACAAAGTAAATAACAAGGATAATCCCCCTACCCCGGCAGCAAGGCCACGTGACATGCTATTCCTCGGAAATCAGAATGCGAACATACGATTATCCGATAACTGTAGGTACACACGACAGCACGTCGACCTTTACACGCTAGCACACTAGGGCGGCCACTCGTAGAACACTTTTTCGAAGAATCGTTCATTCGTAACAGCGATGTTCGTAAAAAAGTTCTTTCGAAGAATCGTGGTCACCTGTGAAATTAAGCAAGATGGCGAAAGTCCATAAATCGTTTATCCAGGTGTATTGATGCCGAGACAGAAGTTGGTTTTACCAAGCCGTATGCCCGTATCACGAGAACGACAATAAAAAAAAGCTCTACTCTTTTTACTACTACTCTTTTAAAACTACTGTTCGGATTATCGGTGATAACTAGCATGTGTTGTGGACTTTTGGGCTCTCAGAAGTTGTAATTAAAAACACACACACTAGTAAAGACTTGTATTTGCAACCTGACGTAGCATGTATGCTGGAGGAAGGCTTTATTCGTAGCCGAAGAAAGTTTATCGATTAGAGTTATACGTTTTCTTGACGCTTGCCAGAGAGAGAAAGCGTTTCTCGACCTTTCTCGACGACGTGCAGGCTCAGGAGACAGGGGGGCAATCCTCGAGAATCTCGAATGCGAATAGGACCGAGATTTGGCCCCGGGTTTGGTAAGAATCGGTATCGGTGGTAGGGGCCTTGCACTCCCAATTGGATTGCGTCATCATTCTTCCGGGCTCTCGAAAAAGTGCAACCGGCACAGTTGTCTGTTTATCATGACCTGTGCAAACAATAAATCTTCCTTTTACTCCTTTTGGCTCAGCCCTCGCCGTGGAAATTGATTTGTCGTACATTACGCTGAGTTATTTGATGGCTTGTACTGAATGATTGTGTGTTAGTTGTTTTGTGTCGTTTGCTATGAATAATGAAAGACACAGCCATTTTGAGTCTTCCTAATTGGTTCACTCCTGGAAACCGGATATAGGGAAATTCTCATTTATTGCGTAACAGGTTTGCTCGTTAGTTTGACAGCTTACTGCTTTGGATTAGTCAATAATTTCCAGTGAGAAGTTCCTTAATAAGTATCTACTTTGAGCTGAAAGATTTTGAAATAAAATCTAGTCCATTTTCTGCATCAATTATCGAATTCATCCTTTGAAGTGTAAGAACAATCAAATAAAGTCACATGGGTCATGGGCCAGCAGTCTCACCAATCTCACTTCCGGAACATGTACGGTGTGGTACCGAAAATAGAATACTACTTTTTTATATCGCTCCCCACATAAGACACAATTCTCATTTTTACCCGACTACGCGAAGCAAAAAGGAGGGTTATGATTTTAGCAGCGTATGTATGTATGTATGTATGTATGTATGTATGTATGTATGTATGTATGTATGTATGTTTGTGTGTTCATCTGTTCCCTCGCAGAGCCTAAACTACTCGGCCGATTTCTACAAATGAGGTGTCGTTGGATTCGTCTTAATCACCCAGGTAACATAGGATAGTTTAATTTTGAAAAAAAACAAGATGGCGGCTGTGCTGCGCCCTAAAGTGGTGGACCTAAAAATAAAAATTATCCGATACAATCGTCATGGGTATCAAATGAAAGGGCTTTAAAAGACCTTTTCAAAAATGTAAAACACATGTAGCGTCAACATAACAAATAGAACAAAAAAATCCAAAATGTGTTTTTTTATGCCCTTCTTGGTTCTATTCTGGGTGATCGTCCAAAATAACTTACTAAAAAGCTCAAAAAAAAATAGAAGTTAAAAACTAAAACCCGACTACTAAAAGGCTTAAAACAAGACCGCTTATCCTTATAATAGACTCATAGATAAAATTAATCGTAGTCGGAGGACACCACATTCGCATTTGATAAATCAATTGCCTCCGACTACGATTAATTTTATCTATGAGTCTATTATAAGGATAAGCCGGTCTTGTTTTAAGCCTTTTAGTAGTCGGGTTTTAGTTTTTAACTTATATTTTTTAAGTAATCAAAGTAAGAATCGGCACGTCCGTATGAGTTGAAGGGATACATGAAGACATCTAACCACAGGGGTTCGCTTTATTGGCTGTGGACGGTCCATCTGTCAATGTCCACTGCAGTTCTATCAGTGTGCAGTTTGTACCCTCATTCTAGCTAGCTATTAGAAGACCCTCTTTTCTTTGCCTTTCACGATTACTAAATTCTGTGCAAGAGAGAGTCAGCTATCAAAAGACAAAATTCGCTGATGCTTGGCGCAAACAATTACAAAATGTGGTTCGAAACAGGGCGAATCGCTGTTATTATGAATTCCGCGAATTATTAAAAATTGTGATCACAAACTGCAAAGTATCGGTCCCATTCTCACAACTAGGAATGAATGTGTATTTAATTTTTATATTTATTAGATTAGTTTCATACGAGTACGTTTGTGAAATTAGGTTAAGTTTATAACGTCTTGGTTACTTGTTAGCTGTAAGTTATAAAATATAATTTTATTGTTAATAATAAATTAATTAATTAATTAAAAACTCCTAGGCAAGGCAAACGCGATCGCACAGTAGCAGTTGACCAATAAAGTTTGACAAATAAACCAATCAATCGCTAAAATAACTATTAGTAAAGTGTCACTTTTTCCAGAAGGGTGACTCCAAACAAACGCAGCGCACCTGTACACCAGGAAAAATATTTATTTTAAACAATTATTATATAATGGCGCCGCTAGCGGCTGGATGGCTCCCTTATCGTCTCTAATAAATCCAAGTCTGTCGCAAATTGCATCAGCCATCCGTCTAACCTTCGTAAGGCACCCTAACTTTGTGGGTTGCTCCACATAGATCCTGCCATTTTGACTACGCATTATCTAAAGTTTGTTTTCTAGCATTGCCAAGCTCTTTACAAAAGAGCAAAGGGTCATAACCATTTCCTCTTTTGTAAAGATGTCACATTTGTGTAAAGTCGTTATGGTACTCGTAACTAATTTAGGTAATTTATATTTGATTCCAAAAGGATAAGGTTATTTTAAGGTAATCATGCATGCACATTGTGAATTAAGAATGACCTATTTGCTCAAAAGCGGTTCTCTAAATCTCTAGTTTGTAGCACGCTCATTTGCACATTTGCCTCCTTAGCATGCACGCTAAAAGGCTTTAATCAACGCCGAAATGAGCTACAGAAATGAGCTTTCTTGAGTTACAGTCGAGAAAATGAATGAATACACTCGAGAAATTTACATTACGTCAGCACTTGATAGTCTTGATGGGGGCTGATAGTCATTGTTTTAGATTTCCCAGGTACTGCAGCGCCGAGTGTTCCCTTCACCCATCCAGTTTGTGTGAAGGTGCCACTGGACGCATTATAAATCAGCTCATTACGTAGATGCAAAGGCCTTAGTGACAGTCAACTTCCAGAGAGAGAGACGTGTCCAAAAGAATAAGCCAACCAAGGACCTTGGACACTTGGAGTTTCTTTACCATGCTTCTTCTCCAAGAACGATCAGAGCTAGTGAAGCTGGAGAAAATAAAGTAGCTAGATACCTAGTATTACATATTAAGTATTTGATTTATATACTTTTTTTTACTTTTGGTAATATTTTGACGTTCAATGTAAATAATTTATTTATTGCATATTGAATAAAACACTTTGACTTCGGCCTTGACCATTGAGGAACAGACCACTCAACTCCCTATCTCCAGCAAGTTAGCCCGACCCTCGGCTAGAGACAGTGGGTGTTTAGGCGGTTATTTCTCTTCGTTAAAGGGCGATTTGTCATGAATACTGTAACGATATTGTTTTTAGATTGAGTGCGTATGAAATGAGTGAAGCCGCAGCGCCGATTAGGGGGCTGTTAAGGGGTTCGCACACCCTTTTTTGGGCAATAAAATACTAAGTGCCAAAACATAACTTGCGTTTAAAGTTTTGCATTTTTTATATCATTTAGGTAATGGAATATTAGTTTGTCCAAAACTTTTCTTTGTTCTAATTTTTATGTGAGGTAGTCGTCAACCAGAGATGGGCATATACCCGAATATGCACCGAAAACCCAATTATCTACCCGTTTTTGGGTGCATATTCGGGTATATGCCCATCTCTATCGTCAACTACTTCAAAATGCATCTAGAAATGTAGTGCTAGACAAAAATGCTTGGAGTATCGTGTACGGAACCATTCAGAACCAAAGACTCCATGCTTAGAGAACTTGCCATCAAGCATCAAGTACTGTGTGCTTATTCTGTAAAAAAAACCGCACAGTTGCTAGTCCTCAAAACCGGTTTATTTGCGGGAAAATAGCTCTTATCGAAATAAACAATCTTTTTAAATATTTTCCCTCATATTTTGTGATTGTCGCCACAAGTGGCCACTTTTGGATTTTATTCGTAGGTTCTAGAATGTGGAATCTAAATCTTAGGTCCTAAAAATAGTTAAGTCTCGCGTTTATAACCTAATGAAGAGTTTTTAGCAAAAAACGCATCCAAAAAGGAGATATATATTTTTTCCATTGGCGGCGCTAGTTATGCCTAGGTTAACCTTAAACGCAACCGAACAACTTCCCACAAAACCAGTGCACAGTCGCCTTAACAGTTAACACAAGCGCAAGTTGTTTACGGGAGTGGTTCAAAGAAGAGGGTGCTAAAGTGTCCCGCGCGGTCGTGCAACCGATTCTAATGCACTTTATGGACGCAGTTTATATTCTGATACGATGTTATGGCCGGCGCACTGTGCTTGCAAGTAGGTGTACGAGTTGAGTTGTGGATTTAGAGGCCAAGAGCTGCAGAATGTTTGCATGTAAGTTGGATGGAACATAGAAAACAGCTAAGTTTTCAGAAAAAGGTAATCAAAATAGAAATCTACGTTTAAATAATACATTACACATTTGGGCGCCATAGGACTAGTACAAAGCAAAAAGTGGTAGTCAAGGCAAGGATTTATCATCCATCACAAATAATGGCCGATAAATTTTTCGGGTGATGGTTTGGATTCTTACTTCATTCAGAGATGTGGGCAAGTAATCTACAGTTACAAACGGACACTGTTATACTAGAGCAAGTCGTTCAAATCATCAATATAAACAAAAAAAGTAAGGAACCAACAATCAGAAAAAAAAAAACTGAACTTTCATAATTTTATTTATAACCTGTACGCTGCAGCTAAAATACCTATAAAATTGTACCTCCCAAGTATTGCCCAAGTCATAGAGACATAAACACGTACGTACAGCAGCTCACAAGATTCTTCCGATATCTACTCCCACCAATACTCAAGCCCACCTGAGGGAAGTGCACTCAGATGCATTGATACATAAATAATTCAGTGTACCAGAGACAGATGGTGTTGGTAATGTAGCCATCAATCAAATGGGAGGGAGTAAATCCTACCGTTTTATAGTGGAGGAGACAGGGATCGATTGTTCCGCGAGGTTGTAATGGCAGTTAGTGAGCATGAATATACAGGGTGTAGTTTTGTTTATTGACACCCGACTCAGGGACGATAGTTTTAGTAAAACGGTTTTTTTAATTCACAAATTACCCTGATCAATTGGTTCTACGAGTATAATTATAACCGCGACGTGCGGACACCCCCGGCCTTCTCCCGATCGGCAATATCGGTTGACACCCGATATTGTGAGTGCGGCCGCAACCGATAATATTTATAATAGTAAGGAAGGCTAAAATTTAATGATTTTTGGGTATATTTCACTGAATTATTTTTTTCTTATATTATAATGTTTGCTTCAGAATCGTGTCACCCCTGAGTTGGGTGTCACTTTACAAAACAAAACCTTGTATATTATTTAATTCATGTTTAGGAATCGCAATTGAATCGGAAAATATACGGTGCCGTTTAGTTTTTTTAAGGAACTAACCCGGGCAAGTCAAACATCCGAAGATATTGTGCTAAGCAGTAATTACTGCACCACGTAATGCCAACTCCACGTTAGCTTCTAAAATAATAATAATACATATCAAAATAAAGGCTGGCAATATTACATCGAAGGATTCTTGCTTGATAGGTCAGTTGGAAAGGTCGATAGTTCGGACTAGTTCGGAGGCAGCCCCCAACAGCACCCTGAACACAATACGTAAGTATAAGATTAAACGCCATTTTCAACAATTTGAGAATATTAATTAAACTATTGGAGTCTCATGGCCTAGCAAGATTTTTGCTTGGCGAGACACATTGAGGAGTAAGCTTTTGAATGCGTAGTATTTACTTAATTACACTGGACAATAAAGAAAGGACACGACAACAGTTGTAAGGGAAAAAGAAAATATGAAAGAACGCTTGCAACGCCAAGCCGAAGATTGACGCCCTATACCAGAGGAAAAGCAGGAAATTAAAAAGCTCAATGGTTTTTTTTTTCACGGCCGCCTCTGTCTTTGACATTTCGATTAACTGGCAGCTTCAGCGATTTTATTTACGACGAGAAATTAATAAGGTGGTAAAGGGACCAATCGCAAAAAAAAATTTTTTTTCTTTAAAAACAGGCGGTGGTGGTCTAGTGGGTAGAACAATGAACTCGGAAGCGAGAGACCCAGGTTCGAATCCTGGTGCGGGCATATACCTATGACTTTAATTTATTTCAAAGTTACGTATATTTGTGAATTTGTAGTAGCAATACCACTCGCTGATGTGAAGGAACATCATGAGGAAACCTGAGCGTATGAGGCATTATACCCTCAACGCAAAAATCGCCAACCCGCATTGAGCACGAGTGGTGAACTCTCTAGTGGGACATGTACAATTGTACAGGCTACATCTTACACACATCTTACTTTAAAAACGGACCTTCTAGGTATCAGTCTTTTAAGAAGCAAAATTTTTTTTACCAAGTACTTACCTATACATATTTTTTTTTTTTTATTGGCGGTGCTAGTAACGCTTTATTGTGCACCAAAATTTACC